>VDFB02075321.1:20759237-21045826 GCA_007258455.2 Sequoia sempervirens | reverse complement strand
CTTTTGTTATAGGAAAACCAAATACTCAACATTGACACTGAAAATTTTGGAAGAAAGATATGACTACCTTTTGTAGGAAGGTAGATATCCTCTAGGTTTGGATAGGACCAAAAAAAGGAATTGTAGGTTATAGTCAATTCCATATATCATAGTGAATGGTATACCATTTAGAAAGGATCTCAATGGGGTCTTGTTAAGATTTATTGAGCTATATCAAGTCAACCGATTGTTGGAGGAATTCCATGATGATCTCTCAAGTGGCCATTTTTTTGCAAGGACCATTATTGCTAAGATAATGAGTGATGGATATTATTAGACAACCTTATTTAATGATGCTCACAAATGAGTGCTAAATTTAAAAATATGTGATTTATTTTTTGGAAAGAAAAGGTTAGCTACCTTACATCTCCATCTCATTTAGATGAACTAACCATTTACACAATGGGGGTTGGATTTTATTGGTATGATAAATCTACCATCTAGTGTTGTTTATAAATATATTTTAGCAACCATAGACTATTTCACAAGGTGGATGGAGGAAATTACATTAAAATATGCTACTGAGACTTTAGTTCTAGAATTCCATGATGGAATTGTGACCAAGTTTGGTACCTCTTCTACCATCATCGTTGATGATGCCAAAGCCTTTGTTGGTACCAAAATAAGTGATTGCGAAGTTAGGCATGGTATATACTTAATTAAATATCAAATTATTACCTTTAGGGTAATGGACTAGTTGAGTCCTCAAATAAATACCTCATCAAGATAATTAAAAAGACTATTGAGGATAATTAGATGTTTTGGAATAGTAAACTAAAGATATCCCTTTTGATTGATAGGATCAATCCCAAGAGGGCTATTGGAAATTCCCCTTTCATGCTAGTTTATGGAAGGGAAGCAAGGCTACAATTATCACTGGAGTTTCATTCTCTTGAATTGACACATCAACTAGAGTTAGAGGAAAATGATGCTACAATGGTAAGGCTAGCTCAATTAATGGAGCTAGTAGAGACTAGGAACAAATCCATGCCACTTCTAGAAACTCATCAAGCATAGGTCAAAAGGAATTTTGACAAGAAGGAACTCTATAGAGTTTTCCAGGAAGGATATATGGTGCTGAAGTGGGATGTTGACTAAGAAAAAGCACTAAGACACACTAAATTTTATGCTATTTGAAGTGGTTCATATGTCATCACAAACTATAAGGAGACCAATTCTTTTCATCTATGAAGGATGAATGGAGATGTTCTTATAATATTAGTTAATAAGATTCATCTAAAGCCTTGATCTTGAAGGGTCTTGATATTTCATGTACATATTAGATTAGTTTTTTTGCTTTCCAAGAAGTGCACTTGCACACTCTACTTTCTCCTTAAGGGAATGTATGTTCCTATTTCTATTTTTCTCCAAGTGTATCTTGCACTTGTTTTTCTTTTAGGAGAGCCTGTTGTAGAGGAATCCTTTGAATCTATGCCCAATGGATTGATAAGGCCCTTAGATTCCATGATTAGTAGGTAATCATAGCACAAAAGTCACCAAAATGTTGAAACATTGTACCACCCCTCTTTTTCTTATATGATCCATCAGTAAAAATGATATGAGAGATCCCAAATGGTTCATCATGCAAAAAAAAGTCTTTGTTAGTCACATTTCTCTTTTCCTAGTTTGCACCAAAATTCCCATTTGCAAAAAATGTTGTAAGGATAGCTTTTCCATTCTTTTATAATTTTTTCCCAAACCCTTTTAGACTTGTTGGCCCCTAATAGACACTTAGAAGTTAAGGTATAATTCCATTTTGACTCCCCAATTTCATTTTCTTCCTTCTTTCTCCCTTCTTGTCCTTTTAAAAATTTAGTTTCCAAATAGACTTTTGGATCAAGTCCAAAAGTCTACTTTCTTCCCAAATCCCTACTTCCCCAATCGAACATTTTCCTCTTGGTATAAAGGACCAAATCCTTTTTTCTTCTCTTCTCCGATTGTCTGGGTTCCTTTTGCAGAGTCATGAAATTTGGAAGATCTTTATTACAACACATTCACCTTTTCACAACACAATTTTAAATCTTTAGTGCATAAAGAGTATGTGATAAACAATAAAGGAAGTAGGTTGTGACACATGTTCAAATATCATTTGAAGATATTTATTCTTTGCACTAAATTTTTGTTAGAGTTATCATGCATTAGTTGATAATTAATTAATCTTTAATTTATTATTATTCTAAATTATTCTCATGCAATTAAGATAAAATTAGGAGTGATTTTATGCTTTTATCTTTGAGATAATATAAGATCATTATGTCTCATCTCATGTGATGTTGAAACTTGTCATGATCTGATCCCTTTCTTTTTAGGTTTTTTATTAGTTATTGTTCCTATTGTGGTGCAGGAGCACCCAATACACACATTTTCAAAATTAAAGATCAAGGAAGACATTAGGAAATAGGGGGTATTTGGGTCATTTAATGATTTAATAAGTCTTTTGAGCCCATTAATGATGTAAATAGGGGAATTTGATGCTATTTAGTTAAAATAATTCAAAAGGTTGCATAAAAATGTACTTACTGTCAACAAATTGTTAAAAGTACAAAACTAGGCAATTAGGGGTCTAATTGGTAAAAAGTTGGTTTCCAATGTCCAAATAATTAAAATTATAGTTGGAGGATGTTTTTAAGGGTTGTTATATGTTAAATAATCCTCTCATGGTCGAGGCATGGTTTTTGAATCATTTTTTTTAAGTTATAATGAAAAAAATGCTGCTTTCTAGAAATTTCTGTGTGTAAATTTGCTGCTAAAATGTGTGGTACAACTTTTGTACGACTTGTACGGACTCAAACCTATTATAGTTGGAAAGAGGAGAGTGTTAGATTTTATTTGAAAGTGTTTTGGTGAATTTTCATTGAGTTTAGAGGGTTTTATTGACGTTTTACTGAAACTGCCCTGTTTTGGTGTAAATTAGTGGTTTGAGAGTAATAAAATGAGTTTTTAGGGCATTCCACCTATTGTAACAATTGTAACTCAGTGGAATGACCCCATTTGTTGTAAAATAGGTTTCCAAATTATTTGCAGGTCAGAGGAAGTGTGTTTTTTGGTTTTGGGTGTTGCCCTAGATTGAATTTGGGTGATTTTCCTTGTGAAAGTGAGGAACTAAATGATGGTTTATGAGTTTTCTGGAAGAAATAACCTATGTGATGAAGTTTAAAGATTTTTCAGGCATAATTATGCGTGTTTGAATAGGTGGCAGGGTCTGGAAAGGTCTGGAGGTATGATTTACAATAAACCCTCCTTTTGATGGCCTAGAATCAAGGGTTTTTGACTTTGCTATGTTGGAAGAGTGATTTATGGAAACTAGTGGTGGATTTAGTAGTTTTTGGACATTTTATTTGCTGCCCCAAGGTTTCATAAAGTTTTGTGGAGTTTAAAGTGTACTTTCTTTGTAAAAGTGGGTTAATCCACTAGCCTTTTCCATGGCAGGAGTATTGGATCTTTGAATTTGGCCAAAAGAGTTGATATTGGTTTTCCTATATGTTTTATAACTTGCAGAAGGGTATCTTAATCATCCTTGAGTTTTTTAGGTGTTTTGGAAAATGTTGGTGAATATGCCTAAACTTGGTTTGTACTAAAATTGGGGGTTTGGGAGTGAAATTGGGAAATTGTGCTTCTGATGATTGTTGAACTTGGAAGACTAGTTGAATTACTTTATATGGTCATTTTAATCTTTCTAGATACCTCTTGAAGGCAGGTTGACAAGTTGATTAAGGTTGATTGTTCCTCCATCCTAATCTGCATCAGAGTGGTATCAAAGCGAGGAAGTAGATCTCTTAAAGATTGAAGGAGAAAGGACATCATGGCTACCAGAGGTTTGAATGAGAAGGAGAAACATATGAGGAATGCAATTTTCAAGACTAGGTGCAAGTGCAAAGGTAAGATATGCAAGGTTATGGTTGATTCATGTAGTTTGGATAACTTGGTAGCTCTTGAAATGGTTGAAAAATTGAACTTAGAAAGGTTCCCACATGATTCACCTTATTATGTTTCATTGATTAATGTTGAGAACACATTTTTGGTTAAAGAACAATCATGGGTTGAATTTGAAATAGGTGAATATAAGGACAAAATATTATGTGATATTGTACCATTGCACTCTTGTCATCTAATGTTTGGGAAACCATGGTGTTGGGAAAGATTTGTTGTGTACTATGGCAGGGATAATAGTTACCAGATTAAAAAGGATGGGAGGATTTATGTTCTGACTTCATTGGTGGAAGATGGCCAAGACAAGAAAACAAGGGTGTTACTGCAGGAAAGACAAAAGTTCTTAGGATACAAAGAAGACAACGACAAGGATGAGGAAAAAGGGCATAGCATAGATACAGTGGAGAAAGAAAAGCACCATCAAGAAGTATTGAATAAGATAGAGCAGCTTGAAGACAAAAAGGAAACAAAGAAAGTAAAGGTCAGAAGTGAAAAGAACCTGAAGGCACTAGGCAAGGATGGAGAATGTGATGAAGGAAGAGTTGCAGTCACCACCTGTGAAATAATTGTTGAGACAGCATGGGTAACAACAGATTCAAAGTTGAAGTGTGTAAAGGATGATGAGAAAGGAAGAAGCAAGAGTGAAATGACCTTGAGAGGGAAAGGTAAGCTTGAAGGGTGTATCAAAGATAAAGTACAGGTAGAATTTTGTTCATTAAAGGGTAATGGTGTTCTAGGGCAGACACCCATGAAAAATACAGTGGTACATAAAGCTAAGATAGGGTATTGTGAGAAGAAGGTGCTTGGGATAGAGGTCCTAAGAAGAGAAGATGAGATCAAAGAGAATGAAGGTGAGTTACTTGAACAAAAGAAATTTTGGAATAATGGAGCCACAAGAGAAGAAGAGTGTTGTCCAATTTTTGGGAAAGAGCATGAGATGCAACAAAAGGTTGAAGGTGAGGATGGTAGATGTAAGGATAAAGAGGTCTTGGAAACTGAGAAAATGAAGAATGAGAAAGTGACAAAAAAGGAAAATGATGAGAGGAGTGAAAGAAGTCTTGAAATGCTTGAAGGTGATGAGAAGATCATGGTTGGGATGGTTTTGTGTCCTTTAAGGATGAGAGAAGATAAAAGATAGTCAAGCATTGCAAAAATAGTGAGTTGTGACACTGGAAACACAGAGGTAGAAAGAGAATATGGGTTGAAGATAAATGGGAATGAGTGCTAAAGGAAATGGCAAGTGATGAAGAGAAGGTTGGTTGTGAAAAATCAATGTAAGAGCATAGGAGATGAAGGAAAAATGGATAGTATTCTTGAAATTGATAGGACCAAAGTCCTTGAAATGGAATCTCAGAGATCTAAGATAAACAGTCAAGAAGTTAATAAGTCTGAAAATACAGTGTAGGCTATGAAGGTAGTGATGGTAGAAGCCAAGGGCATGATACAAGGCCTGAGAGTAGGTGATGAGCAGGTTGTGGAAGTTAGGGAAAAGATAGTAATCTATGAAGATTGGCAGAAAACAATGCAAGAGATTATGGAAGAGTTTATAGGAGTTGAGAAAAGGTTGGTCACCATGAGAGGTGAAGGACATATTGCAAAGGTTTTGCAAAGAGTTGCAATAAGGACAGAGGCTAGGATTGAGAGGTTGAAGGTGCTAGGCCAGGGAATCGCTAAGAGAAGACAGTGTGTGTGGTCTCCAACTAAGTTGGAGAAGAGAGGAAAATTTGAGATTGGGACAGTGAGTTGTCCTTGGTTGTTGAGTTTAGCAATTAGGCTATTGTATGCTATTGAGACAAGGGATCCAAGCATAATTCACTTGAGTGCAAGCGTGAAGTGGAAGGATAAGGGGCTGAGAGTGAAGGGAATCACTGATTTTTTCATTCTTCTGACAGAGGTCAGACCACGGGTTAAAATGAAAGTGGAAGGACACAATGCAGGTTATGTTGCAGAGAATGAAGTTGAAGAGCAGGAAAAAGGAAGATGGATGAAGGACAATCAAAGCCTAGAAGTGCAGATTCAAGTTGATAGAGTAGACATGAAGAGTCAAAGTCACAAAGCAAGCATGGAATTTCAAAAGGAGGAAAAGTATAAGCCCAAGGTGAAGATGAGACCATTGAAAAGGACAAAGAGGAGTATCTAATTATGTTTTTTTGTAGGTGCAGAAGTTTCCAAGGGACTTGGAAGAATTTTAAGCCAAGGTGTATGGTGTAGGAGCACCCAATACACACATTTTCAAAATTAAAGATCAAGGAAGACATTAGGAAATAAGGGGTATTTGGGTCATTTAATGATTTAATAAGGATTTTGAGCCCATTAATGATGTAATTAGGGGTATTTGATGTTATTTAGTTCAAAAAATGCAAAAGGTTGCATAAAAATGTACTTATTGTCAACAAATTGTTAAAAGTGCAAAACTAGGAAATTAGGGTTCTAATTGGTAAAAAGTTGGTTTCCAATGTCCAACTAATTAAAATTATAGTTGGAGGATGTTTTTAAGGGTGGTTATATGTTAAATAATCCTCTCATGGTCGAGACATGGTTGTTGAATCATTTTTTTGAAGTTATAATGAAAAAAATGCTGCTTTCTAGAAATTTCTGTGTGTAAATTTGCTGCTAAAATGTGTGGTACAAATTTTGTACGAAATGTACAGACTAAAACCTATTATGGTTGGAAAGAGGAGAGTGTTATATTTCATTTGAAAGTGGTTTGGTGAATTTTAATTGAGTTTAGAGGGTTTTATTGACGTTTTACTAAAACTGCCCTGTTTTGGTGTAAATTGGTGGTTTGAGAGTAATAAAATGAGTTTTTAGGGCATTCCACCTACTGTAACAATTGTAACTTGGTGGAATGACCCAATTTTTTGTAAAATACGTTTCAAAATTATTTGTAGGTCATAGGAAGTGTGTTTGTGGGTTTTGGGTGTTGCCCTAGGTTGAATTTGGGTGATTCTCCTTGTGAAAGTGAGGAACTAAATGATGGTTTATGAGTTTTATAGAAGAAATAACCTATGTTGTGAAGTTTAAAGCTTGTGTAGACATAATTATGTGTGTTTGAACAGGTGGTAGGGTCTGCAAAGGTCTGGAGGTATGATTTACAATAAACCCTCCTTTTGAAGGCCTAGAATCAAGGGTTTTTGGCTTTGCTATGTCGGAAGAGTGATTTCTGGAAACTAGTGGTGGATTTAGTAGTTTTTGGACATTTTATTTTCTTCCCCAAGGTTTCATAAAGTTTTGTGGAGTTTAAAGTGTATTTTCTTTGTAAAAGTGGGCTAATCCACAAGCCTTTTCCATGGTAGGAGTATTGGATCTTTGAATTTGTCCAAAAGAGTTGATATTGGTTTTCCTGTATGTTTTATAACTTGCAAAAGGGTATCTTAATCATCCTTGATTTTGTTAGATGTTTTGGAAAATTTTGGTGAAAATTCCTAAACTTGGTTTGTACTAAAACTGGGGGTTTAGGAGTGAAATTGGGAAATTGTGCTTCTGATGATTGTTGAACTTGGAAAACTGGTTGAATTACTTTATATGGTAATTTTAATCTTTCTAGATACCTCTTGAAGGTAGGTTGCCAAGTTGATTAAGGTTGATTGTTCCTCCATCCTGCTCTGCATCATATTGTTTGAGTGATCTATGTATCTAGTTCTTGTTGTTCCTATTTACTATTTGGATGCAATGGTTGGTAACCCATGCATTTTGGTGAGATGGAGCATTTACCATATGGAAATTCTTTGATTCCTATTTTTGGAGCCAACCTTCCATTTTGACATGATTAGTTCTACAAACTATTGGTACTTGCATTTTTGACTTGCACCTTGCATGTTGAGTAGTGTTGTTGGGGTCACTCATGCAGATTCATGTACCACCTATATCTTCAACTTCCAAATGCTTTCCTTTTATTTCCATCTAATTCGGGTAGTGTCATTGGGGACACTCATGCAGTATAGTCTACTTGATCTTGATATTTTTATCTTTGATTTCTAGATGTTTTTCCTTTTCTTGCCATCTAATTCAAGTAGTGCCACTGGGGCACTCATACAAATTCTTGTTATCTTGATCTTGATGATATTTTATTTCTTAGGAGGCTCTTCATTTTAGCACCATATCATTCATCATTCGAAAACAATCTATAGCTTCTTCGTGCTTCTGTGATGTTCTATATATTCCCATTTTTGGGACTTTGTCTTGTTTGGAGGCTTCTTCAATCCTTCACTCAAATTTCATCTCTTTTTGGAGTAGATTTTTTCCCATGAGGTTTTCTCTATTTCTCTATATTATAAAGATATTTTTCTTGCACATGGGTACCTTACATAGCCTTGTTTTTTGGGACCCATCATGCATTCTATTTTTAGGGTTTCTAGCTACTCCCTAAGTTCATCTTAAGGGGGGGTGCTAGAGTTATCATACATTACTTGATAATTAATTAATATCTAATTGATTATTAGTCTAATTTATTCTCATGCACTTAAGCTAAACTTAGGAGTTATTTTATGCTTTTACTATTTGAGATAATATTAGATCATTATGTCTCATCTCATGTGATTTTGACACATTTCATGTGATCTGATCCCTTTCTAATTTAGGGTTTTTCTCTTATAAGCACTCAACCCTCATTGCAATTATTATCTCAAGCTTCCATATCTTCTTGAGAGTTTCTTGCTTCTATAGCTTTTTCTTGTTGAGGAATATTGCATATATTGTTTGTAGAATCTCTTGCATGAAAGGTGTATCTATTTGTTGTTTGGTCTTGTGGCTCGTGGTTTTGTGCTTATTTCATGGTTCTAACATTTTTTTTCCTAACTTGCAAAATAATTTTTCAATGAGCAATCATAGTAAAAAGATGGGTGTCTAGTCATCTTTGATTGGAGCCCATAATCTCTTCACACCACAAGTTCACTTCCTTAGCACAAAAGAAAAATGTTCTATATGAAAACCAATGATAGCATGAAAATTCGTGGCTTCTTATTTTAGTGCATTCTCAGAAGCTGAATATTCTCCTCAAAGTGTGTTGATACAAGGATAGTTGAAAAGTAAAGGGCTACATGGCCTTTTATTAGAGCACATGTTTTCTTCACACCACTTTTTCTTCAAAAGACAATGTTAAATGTTTTTTGTTGGTCTTAAGGAATGTGCTAAATTTTATTAAAGTGTAGCCTTTTAGATCAATGAATGAGATTTAAAATTCCAAAGGTAAGATGTAGATCATTGATCTTGACCCTCCTTGATCTAATTAGTGGCCCAAATTTAAATTAGAAAATGACTAAGCATGCCATTTCATGCGAGACTACTAGTAATATCACAATGATATTTTAAGCTACCAAATCAAATCTCTCAGGTTGTAGAGTCATTTTTCTTGTGGATTCCATACCACATTTAATGCAAAAGTAGTTTCCATACTCCTTTATGTGTGGTAGAGATAGTCCTTTTATTGTTTACAATTCATGGCCAGATTTCATGATGGATTTTGTGGGGATTTTCTACTATTTACTTACAAATTATTCAATAAAAAGACATGGTATACTCACCAAGACCATCTCGATCAAACTCAAGTGTGGGATTCAATGTCCCTATCATCCATATTTGATTTGATTGGATTTCATCTAGCTACTAACCCTAGTTAAGTTAGGGTTTGATCTGAAAACATTTAAGTTATGCTCAAACTATAAAGGAAAGAATTATATTCATTTTAAGGGTTCTTCCCTTGGCTCCTCTAGGATTTTTCTCTATCAAACTCTACATCCTTGAACCGTAGATTTTTTGGCACCACAAGGTTGTCTAACTCTTCTAGGGTTTTGCATCTAAAAGGAGAGAGGTGGGCCAAAAATGCTAGCTAGTTTCATTCAAATTATGTGATGTAGGATGTTATTATTCCTAAATTAAATTATCTAAATGCAATTAAGTGATCTATATGATTGATTATGTATGCAAAACTTAAGATTTATGCTATGTTGGAAAACATAGTGTTGTTTACAAAAAGCTTAAAAGAATGAACAAGAATGCAAATTAAACCAAACAAAAGACTATTTTTTAGAATGTGTGCACTTGGGAAATTGAAGAAGACTAGAGAAAAATTTAAAAAATTTATGAAGTCTGATTTTGAGCTGGCAGGGACTCATTCACCACCCTGGGTGAATTAGTCCCAGTTCTAGGTTTTTCTGCACAAAAGTTGTTTTCTGTGAACCAAGAACTAGGATCTGAATCTAACTCAAAACTACATCTCAAGAGGGACTCATTCACCATGCATGGTGAATTAGTCCACTTTCAAATTTCTGCAACTTTAAATCTTTGTTCTGCACATTGACACCTTCACAACAATTTCTAACAAAAACCCAACTTGGGATCTTAGAAAACTCTTGCAAAATAGCTTATTTTTTTTTGTCTAATGGGGGGTTTTCCTTGTTCAAACCTCTATTTGGGTAATTAAACCTTGAATAGAGAAAAATATGCATAAAACCCTAGCCTTAGATGTGTAAAAGACTAGGAAAGTCTAAAATATGACAAAAGCCCTATTTTATTGTGCTAGAATAAGAAATGCAAATATGATTTGTGTAATATAAGATATCAACCCTAGAAACCTTACAATACATCAAAATGGAAATAAAATGTCATGCAAGTGAAAAGAAAACAAAATGCAAACCTTAATATGAGGATGGAGTGAAAATGGAAGATGGAATCACTTTGAAACCAAGTCTTTAGGTGTGATTTGACGGCTAGTTGCATCTCCTCAGCCCAGATTTCTCCATGATTCACCATAGGCATCCATCATCAACCCTTTTCAATGTTGAATCTTGACCTAAAGAGTGAGCTTCAAGACCTATAAAAACCCTAGTTTGCTGCCCTAAAACTTCAAATTTTGCTAATGAGACTTGTTGTAGAAGACTTGAATTAGAAATTTATTTTGCGAGATGACTAAAATATGTGTAAAATGAATTAAAATGAGTATTTATAAGCAATGTAACACCTAATTTTCCTTTTATTTAGACCTAAGAGGCTGACATTTACCAAAAAATCAAGTTGAATTGATTAAATTCTCACTTAAAATTGAATTTTCCCTCAAAAGGGACCCATTCACCACCCTTGGAAAATGGGTCCCACCAGAGGGGACTCATTCATCCAAGGTGGCGAATGGGTCCCACTACTAATTTTTGAAGGTGGGTTTTTGGGGTATGAAATAATTAAGTGTTGTTTATCAGGTTTTAGGTGATTTCTCAGGTGAAATGGACCTCTAGATAAAAAATAATGGGTCTTAGGGGCCTATAAATGTTGGTTTTAAGGATAAATGATGTGAGGGGCCTCAAAAGTGGGTCTAATTATGCATGAAATTGTCTCTCTTCTCAAGAGGCTCCAATTTTCTATGGCACAATCCTTTCATGTTGCAACTGTAAAAAATTTAGTCTAATATGCCTTATATTAATAAGATTGAATTATTTTTCACCCCTTTTTTCTCTTGCATGCTTGTTTAAACTTTATTACCTTCATTTATAAGTAGGTCTTTAGGTTGTTTCACTAAAATATGGTGTCATTTGAAGTAGGAAGAAACACATTTTTATCTTGGTGTATCATCTCTCCTTTCCCTTCTATGTATTTTTTCCATCCATTTGCCCCTATGAACTATTCATGTAGGGTAGTGGTAGAATTTCATATTCTGGGTTGGACCTGCATCTATCTACACTTTGATAAAAAGAGGAAGTTGGCCTTCTCCAAAGACTTGACCTCTTTTTTCAAGATCCCACACCTTGAGGTCATTTCTATTATGTCATTGGAATGCTAAACCCAAGTTCAACAACGTGTGATTTCATATGACAACAATGAATTTAACCTATAAAATTTATTTAGAATATTCTAATGTGGGATTTAAATAAGATAAATATAAAAATGTAGGAATCTAATTTTTATTAATGAAATATTAAATTAGAAAGTATATTGAAATCCTAGAGTTGAAGAAGTAGGGGAAGAGATACACAACCTAAAGAAGACAAAATTGAAACTGTAAGAGAAAGAAATAAATAAATTTGAACTTGTAAATTGTTCTACTTGATTTTATCTTACTTTAGGCTATGTTTCAAATAAATTATATTACAATACTTAAAATTTGATTAATTTGATAGAAAATTATATTTTTAGGATTAAGAGAGCCAATATTGTGATCGATTTAAGTTATTTCATTCAATGAATTTAATTTTATTATTATTGGGCATTTTAAAGGTTGATATAAATATGAATCTAAAATATTTTTGAGAACCATACCTTGATAATTCTTATTCTTTATTTTAATATTTTAATATTTTCTGCTTCTTAGAATGATGGGTACATTATGTTTATTCATGGGGACCTAAACTAAGTCTTAGTATTTTATCTTTAGTTAAAATAGTTAGAAATTATTTAAATGCAAAGGTTAAGTCTTTCAGTATGGTTTAATTTTATAGGCAAGTTTCAATTTTGAGCCACAAAGAGTAAATCTTGATTGTCAAGTCTATAGATCACTATTTGTGGTTTTTCTTATCAGTAATTATTTAAAAACTAATATTATTGTAAAATGGTTTTTTCTTCTCTTTTAAAGTTTTAATGCATGGTATATAAGCTTACATATTTATCTAACATTTTCCAAGATGAATTTTTGATAGTGTCTTCAATTTGTGAGTTATTGTTAGTTTTGGGGTGCATGTGAGTATGTAAGTACTATAGGTAATTTACTAAAACTCCTATGTTTGGGATCAATAAGAGTTCACATTCCTGAGATACTTAGTAAAATATGTGTCATCTTACTTACATATATATTTCATCACATAAGTTCATAGTGGGAGGATTGTATAGAGCCCATATGTAAGATTAAATTCATACCATACATTGGAGATTCTCTAAAGTAATAATTCCTATGATATTTCATTTATGGGTTATTTGGTGACATATTTTTGAAAGGATATGGTTTATGATAGGTTCATCTCATAGTTTCTATTGAAAGGAAAGGTGTCTAATAAAAATTAGGGTTCTATTCCCAAAGGATATGGGTACTCTTTTGAGTGATAGATACTTCTTTAGTAATCAAAATTTCTTATTTTTATTTAGTTCTTTAGATATAATTTTATCTTATTATATAATTATAAATGTATTGACTTGATAAATTATGGATGAGGAACACATGTGAGTACTGGTGGGACATGCATGCTCTCTACTAGTTTTTGGATTCAATGGTTATTTGATCATTCATTAAATGTGATTTGTAATGAGGGGATTGGTTTTTGGAATTGATGACTCTAATAACTAAAGTATACCTTCCTTTATAATTTAATTTTTAGAATGTTTTATACTATGTTGTGTTGGTGTTCCAAATCAACTAGTCCAATGATCCCTAAAGAATTAGCTAATTTATTATACTTAGACTCAATGAGGGATTTGGCCAACTGACAAGATTCAGTCAAAGACTGAGATCTTCTACACATTTGGATCTAAAGGACCAAGGTGGGTCAACCTATACAATGCCTAAAGACTTTAATGCAACTATGCACAGACATTGTTTTTTATAGCAGATAATTCCCAATTCAATTACACCAAGGAAAGAACTAATAACCTCAAATCTGGCTAAATTCTTGGTATATCAACACTTAGTAATTGGGAGGAAAAACTCAACACTAAACTTCAACCAAACAATAGGGATTTAAAATGATTTTGAATTTAAACTTGTTTCTAAGATGCATTAAGCTGAATAACAGATCAACGCCTAATTTTGGGCCATGGAGTCAAATTCATAAAACGAATTCATTAGCAAATGGATTTCAACCAGTGGATTCAAATTGTTAATGCATTACATCAACAAATCCATTCCTGTTGTCAATCAAATTCTTCTTATCAAATCCAACCTACACACTTGAAATCACAATCATCTACTCAAAGTATTTTAACCATTTCATTAACACAGAACCATGAACAGACAAAACAATTTTAGGAAATTTGAGATGAAAAACTCAAACATTCTTTGTATTATTGAATTCATATGATTTAAAATGTACAAAGTTGGAGACAATTTGATGACATTATTGATTTACATGCACAAATTGGCTGATATTTACTTATGAAATCAATAATTACAGCATTACAAACTCAATTCATGACTTGAACTTAACATTTATCTAGCTACCCAACCCCACACAAGAATTCAGAACCATTTACAAATGAGGAAAGAAGAGAAGAAATAGAAGAAAGGAAAGCTCCAGAAGTTAATCCATTGAAGACATCTAGCAACTCCATCCACTGTTAATCAACAAAAATGTAAATCATCTATCCTCTCTCTTATTTGCAACAAATTTTTCCTCTATTTCTTGTCGTTGCTCCAAGTTGTTCAACAATAGAAAATTTCCCCATGTTGAGAATTTCTCTAGTTACCTAGCTATGTGAAAATATCTCTGCTTTCCCATGAAAGCTTCATAGCTCCTCTTTATTTGCTGCAGTAGCACATTATTCTGCAACACATTATATTTGATCATAAAGTGCATATTAAATTCACTTTACTCATCCATTTTACATTGCCCCCATTTATTCTCCCGTGCCATCTCAGGTGTGCAAAGTATCTCAAATAATTCATATAAAATATTTGCATTTTATAAGACAAGCAAAATATTTTGCTTGTGTCCTTTTGATCTTCACCCAACATATATTTCACTCTATGCTCATTTTCCATTCACCTCGTAGTGAAATATTTGATATTTCACATTGAGCTTTGTTTAAAACATTTTCCCATGTTTCAAATTTTCACTTCTATATTTGCACCTTTCACCTTCAATTCACATTTAAAATGTTTGCTTACCATTTAAAACAAATTTCAATCAACCCCCTTTAAATATTTCACTTTATTCAGTTATCTTACCCCTACCTATTCACACAGGAATGTTTAGATTTTATTTGAGGTTAAATATTTAACCCACCCCCACTATACTGACCATTAAAATATTTGCCCATAATACTTTGATTTCACTTTAAAAGTGAAAGTCTTTAAAATTTATTGGGCGAGGAAAATTCTACCTATGCATTTAATTGTTCTCGGGCAACATTTTAATTTCAAGGTTTTTACACCATTTGAAATAAAAGCTTTCTAAATACTCACCATTGGGCAATTCATATTTTCCTAGGACCCACCTTCAAATGAACTTTGTCACCAATCCCGCAACATTAATGAGCATGCATCTTGTAGATGCGAGCTAGTGGGGAATGGGTCAGATTTTGCTGCATTCAACCTTAAACTTCTCTATTGTTATTTTTGTTATCTCTATTTTCCCTACTGTTTACCCTAACTTTCTTTTTCACACTCTACAAATTATTCATTCATGGTGGCTTCCCCTCTCTGTAGATTGATTCCTTCATGATTTGTTGAATGGCACCCTCTTCAACTGATGTGTGGCGACTGATTTATACACAACAAGAGCACTTCCAAATATTCACACCATATTTCTACACCATTCTTGAGCTTTCACAAACCATGCTGGCTCATTCAATGAAGCCCTTTTCTTACTATGCAGTTCTGGAGATCTTTCCTTCCTATCGTTGCATAGCTTTATCAGCAACAACCCGTCCTGGTCTCTACACCAATGAGCCAACAATACCACACAGTTCAAGCCTCCCTTTACCTAGTGTGGCAGCTACTTCATGCATGGAAATGGCACATGGCCCTTCTCATTGCATTTGCTGGAAAGTTTCAGAAGAATTTTTAACCAATACACTTCATGCATTTTCTACATACATGGTGTCCCATATCATTATGTGCTAGGACCTCTTTTCAAACTACATTTCCTTTATTCCTTTTAGCAGGAGATGGCACCATCTATCTAATTCATACAGTGCTCAAGCTTGGCGCCCAATCTGCAATAGTTAGTGGGCCTCTTCATGGTGAATGTTGGTCGCACCCTCTTCTCAAAAAAATTTGATATATTTTTGTCATTTCAAATTTACCCTTCCTCCTTTGGTACGGTGGTTACTCATGGAAAAAGATACCTCATATTTCCTACGCCAACTCTTAAGACTTTTTGAGCCTTCTTGGAAGGCATTATCTCCTTCAACTCTAGGCATGGCTGCTCCATTAGCAGCATAGACATTTCCTTGCTATCATGCTAGAACTTCACGATGAAGTCATCTTTCCTCCTTCAAATAGCTCAAAGAATTTTGGTGTTTGATGGCGCCCCTGCTTTATGAATTCTCCATTGAGCTCTTTTCAGCTTGTTTGAGCTGGTACGGTGGTGCCATTTACATTTGATGGCATAAAATACTCATATCTCTTGCCTCTGATCTACTTTGTGGATTTTTCTTCATTTCTTTCACTCAAGCATAACAAAGCATTTGATTAAATGTTTCTGAAATTTTCTAACAGTCCATTTTGGGACTTTGCTTTAGGACATTCATAGGATTTTAGCTTCATGTTTTAAAAAAATTCTTGACAGGGTCTTGTCTGCAAGTTTTAAAATTACCTTTGAATACTTTTGTGGAAAAATCTTCATTTTGATTCTCCACTTTTCCTTCTAGTTATTAAATAACTCCAAACTAGTTAGTGAAATCCTTATCAGTAACATGGCATTGAGCTTCATCATACTCATTCAATTCCTCATCATCAGATATGTTATTCACTTGGAAAAGGGCTGACTCAAGTAAAAAACTACATTATGAATAAAAAAAACATCCTTATCAACTTCTTCAGAAAATGAGACTCTGTCTTTCTTTGGATTCAATTTTCAATTGACAAAGCCATCATAAGAACAATTCTACCAACATACACTTTTCTAGAAGAAAAATGTGAAGAGCTTATACCTCAAAGTATAAAATCAATAATGTTGCACTGATATCAGTAACAAGCATATAAATCAATATTCAAGATACATGACTCATTGTACTCGAATGGCTGAATACCCTCTTGAAGTTATGTGACACATGTCTAGTCCCCTTGTGGGCCTGACTAAAAAAAAAATCATTTTTAAACAAGTTTTCTTTTGAATTGATCTAACAATGATTATGAGTACATTTGAAGTGAAAATTTGAAGTGGGTTTCCATTAAAACTTGCTCTTTGACCTTTTGCATAGTGAGTGAAACTAGTCAAGTTGGCTCCAGAATCGAGCTAGGAAACTGGTCAAATGACCCCTTGAAGCCATGAAAACTTGTAGGCTTGTAGAAATTTGACCCAAGAATGGAGTGCAACAGACAACTTAGTGAAAAATATCACGAGGTGAAATTTATTCACTTTTGAAGTTGCTCAGTTGAACTTTTTGCAACAATAGCTTGTTCAAAACCAATTAAAACTCATCAAATCACCAGTTTGGAAAAATACCAAATCAACTTCTGAGAGGCTGCCATTGGAGGCATTAGATTATTTTGGTACAATGAGCATGTGTGCAAGAGAGATTAGATTTAATCATTTTTCTTGACGAGATATTGAAGGTCAAAGTTGACATCCCTGAAAGGTTTCTGAAAAATGCAAGTGCAAAACTAAATAAATTGAAGTTGGTTTTGGCCTGGTAAAAATAACAAATCTCATCATGTAGTTCTAAAACTTGACATATGAGTAGATTTGTTTATGGAGAATGGAGAGCAGAAATCATTTTAACTTGATGATCATCCATTTGTGAAATGCAAGCTTGGAGAGGAGGCTACTTTGCAAAACTAAAAGTTTGCAAACAACAAAAAAGTGTTGAAACCCTCCAACTTCACTTTTCAAAACTCAGTCAAAAGTCATCACGGGAAGCTGAAAATTGACATGCATGCTCGCATATGTCACATGAATGGGTCCACCAAAGGGGTTTTGCATGAAAATAAATAGGCACCACATTATGACCCTCCAAAGTAGATCATTTAGGTAGATTTTTCAAGTGCACTTCTAAGAGTGCAGAGGCAAAATTTTGAAAATGGGCACTTCAAATTTGAAAAATTTGTGAGTGTCATCATGTTGAATTGCTTTATATAGAGTTTTGTGACTACTTGATGAGTTTTGTGATATGTAGAATTAGGTTTAAATAATTGGATCTTTCTATGAAGCTTCCATGAATGAAATTGGATTGTTTGGTGGTGTGTGATGTTAAAAATGTGAATAAGAAAATTAAGCTAAACAACACACCAATGAAACATTATATTAGAGAATTCAAATAACAATTTAATCGAATTGAAACAAACAAACTCTCTAAATTCATGCCATTTTTCTCTATCTCCAAGGATTCATTAAATCATAATGGCTCTCGGATTGTTTGTGCACTATGACTTTTAGAATGACAACCTGAAGAATGAGATGTTGGAAATGCAAGAAATCTAATTCCTACATGATGATTACTAAACTAAATGATTGATATGATAATGATTCTATGATGCTAATGTTGTATGAAAATGAAGGTTATGCTATGATAATGATGTAATGAAACTACAAAATTTAAGATGTAGCTAATAACAAAGCCATAATTATGCCAATGGATTCTAAATGCTAAAAATGCTAAATGCTCCCAATACTCTAATGAAAACTCTATAGAGTAAGATTGCTCAATATTGGGATCCTTTTGTTTTAGAATGAGGCTATATTTGTAGATTTCCCAAGGCATAAACTGAGGTGGCAACAACCAATAGTTTGGATTTAATCTAGATAGATGAATGGTGGAGGATGAAGAAGTTAGAGAGAATCAAGGAGTGTGTTCCCTTCATTAGAACAATTTTTCAAGTGTGAAGGAGAATCAAATGGAGGAGAAAGGCAAGTGTCTCAAAGTTTGGAATTTTTTGAGGATAAAGCACAAATTAATTATTTGAAATATTCAATTTGTTGAGACTCATGATGAGGTGGAAGGTGGAAAAAGTAGTAGACATGTGACTAAATTCAAATTTAGCATTTAAATTTAATAAGAAGAAGATAATTAAATAAAAAAAACTATTTAAATTTGTTTATTTAATTAAGATTAGAAGAATGCGATTTAAGATAGAAGAATTAGAAAATGAACTATATAAATAAATTTAGTATTTATTTATAAGTAAACAAATTAAAAGGTTTATTAATTAAATAACTTGTATTTAATTAATTAATTCTCTAGACCAATTTTAGGTGTATACATTTTTCCCCTTTTTGAAGTGATGTGTTTACACATTGCTTCAAATAAAAATTTGCTAATAATGCTAACAAAAAAATTTCAATATGCCCCAGACGCTAATTTTCAAGTGATGATGGATATATGCCCCCTCGGGAGATAAATCGATGAAGTTTTGAATTTTAAGATTTTTTATGAATTTTTAGTGATTTTCAAAATTTTCAAGATGGTTGGACAATTTATCTCTTGATAAAGAAATACTGATGTTTCCAGTGATTAAATGTTGCGCATTGACACCAAAATTGATGAAATGTTGATTTTTTTCTCCTTGCTTTTGATGATTGATAATTGCGTCAGCCGTTGTTTTGATGATGTTTGATAGTATAGATGATGATTGATCTCATGATAGGTGAGAATCAATGATAGGATGATGATGATGATTGACCTCATGATAGGAAAGGATCAATGATAGGATGATGATGATTGACCTCATGATAGGTGAGGATCAATGATAAATGCTCATGAGATTTGATCAAAATATCATTAGAGCTTATTAGACTGATTGATAGGTTGATTGATAAGACTGATTATTGGTGATATGTTATGATTATAGGAGGATTTGAGAGTCCTTTAGTCTCAAGAGCACTTCTCGAAGACCTAGGATATGATACCATATTTGGTGCAGGCCGATTTAGATGCGATTCGATGATGTGGTCTATCTTCCTTGATTTATATGCCCTAGAATAGGATAAACAGGGTACTATTGATTAGAGATCTAGATACAAGTCCATCTAGTGGTGTAGAAACAAGCACATCGAGGCCTACATTGTCTAGGGGAAGTAGCACATAGCTCCTTATTTGATCATATTTGATGTATTTGAGACATTTGTATACACTGATTTTGCTGAGGACATTGATGATTTTTGCCACTTTGTGGACATCTCTCTTTACATTTCATGATATCATTGTACACTTGACATATTTTTATTTTTATGAGATGCAGCGTACTATTGATCTATGTGGTGTCTATATGTCTTTATGATGGATTCCTATGATGGATGCATTTTATTTCTACTTTACATGATATACGATGTTTATATGATCATGTCATGGATATGTATGGATGCAATGATGAAACAATGTTTAATATGATGCTATAAGTTTGTATGGATGATTCCTTATGATATATGAGGTGGATTTGATTATGCAAATGGGATGTGATGCACCTTATTATTATTATTTTTCAAATGAAAATATATGATGTAATGCATGGATGGATGTAAGATATGATATTTATTTCTAATGTATGCATGATGTGCTAATGATTATGCAACTATATGTGAATGATTTGTTTTTGTTAATGTCAAATGTACTCAATCCATTAATGAGAGAGATAACATCATTTTCAAATCTTTCCAGCCTTGGAAAATCTACAAATGCACATGCAAAAACTAATGTGGATGCAATCTATTTTAACCATGCAAAACTAAATATGCAATGTCATCATATCAACCAATGTTTCATGCTTTTATCATCATTGAACTTTTAAATTGTTGAAAGTTAGTACAAAAATTGATGGTATAATTAGACCATGATGACCTGAGTACAACTTCCATGATTTTTGATATTGCAAGTTAACAAAAGAAACTAGCTATAATTGAACTGAGATAACCTAAGCATTGCTTGCATAAAATAGACAAGATTTAATCATTTTCCTATACAAATCCTGAATGTCATAAGTGATACTTTGTAGAGCACATCTCACATCAATTCACATAGTTGTAATGATCAACTCATAGAAAGTAGACAAGTAAAATATCATACTCCATCATTACCCCACTAGTTCATGACATCCTCGAGTTGCTTTGGAGAAATGATAACAAAAATAAAAGTACAACAGTTGAACATTCATGCTAAAGCGATAAAACCATGATTCAGAAGAACATCCATTTAGATTTCTTTTTTGATTGATTGATTTTTCTATTGATTTGGATGGTTGATTTTCTAATGATTGATGTTTGTTCAATATTGAGTTTCACTATGATTGATGTGTTTACTGTGTTGTAGTACTATTTTTTTTCTATTGGTTAAAGCTCAAAGTTGATTTCCCCCAGCGAGTTCAGGATTTTTCCCCCAAGCCAAGGTGAGACATGACCGCAATGCCAGGATATGTACATGAGGTTTTGTACAATGATAGGCAGAATGATGGCGAAAGCAAAGGACTGTCACATGCATCAAAAGATGAAAAGCTTAATCTATCACAAATAGTTCGCCTATTTCAAGGTTTTCACTACTTGTTTTTATTGCACTTTTTCTTGATTTTTCTTTCTTTATTTCTATTTTTTCTTTATTGATTTTTTTATATTTTTTTCTTTTTTTTTTTGAATTTTCTACTTTTTTTAAATAAAAAATTTTGTTGTCACCAAGAAATTTAAGATGGAATGAGATGGAAGGAAATGAGACATGAATGTTGATAAGCTAGGATAAATGGAATGGAATAATGCAAGGATAACGATAATGAACGGGATGATCAAGATCAACTAGATAAGATATGGACCCACTGCCAAAGTACTTTTCCCCTATTCCTCATCAAGACCAAGGAAGGGAAGAAAGGATGTATTTAGAAAGAATGATGGAGTATGAATAAGGTGAAGGATATGGTACAAAAGATATGGATAAAGCATATAGGATAAAATATATGATGTCAAATAAAATCCTTAACCTTGTCAAGATCAAAGGTGGAAATGTAAGAAATGGAGATAAAGAGGATAATGACCATGAATCATAATATGGATGGAACTTTCCCCAAGTGTAGAGTGCAAGAGGAATATGGAAGATAAGATAGGTAGATGGAGGAAGGACTTAAGCATCAAGTTTCACAACTAAATATCTCTTGAATATATGCTCTAATAATCCATGGAAATGAGGATTAGACTTGTAAATGTTATCAAATTAATGGTATGATGGAAGAAGCTAAGGATTTAGGAAAAGGTTTGGATTAAAGGAGAATAATGGGGGATGTATTTTGGATAATGGATAGGAGGTTGGAAGGCTTGTTGATGGATAGATGGAAAGGATGGCAAGATCAACGTTGGCACACAACTTGAAGGGTGGTGGAGTGATGGAGGAAAAATGGATTTGGAGGGTCATAGGTTTTTAAATGGAAGATTGGAGGAAGCTTTTGGATTAGAAAATTTGGATGCCAATTTAGATTTTATTGCTTCTATGAGACTTTTAGGAATCCACATAACTTTTGAATTTGATTTTTGCTTTGTGGACCTTTGTGGCCTTTGAGATTTTTCAATTTGATTTATGGACCTTTGTGGTCTTTGAATTTTTTATTTTTTCTTTGTGGGCCTTTGTGGCCTTTGAATTTTTTTCTTTTGACTTAATGGGCGTTTGTGGCCTTTTGGATTTTTTCTTTGATTTGATGAGCCTTTTGTGGATTTTTGGATTTTTCTTTTGATTTTGGATCAAATTTTCTTTTATTTTTGCATGTCTCTTTGAGGAGACATGTTGATCCTTTGATACATGTGGATTTTGATATAGAAGCTTTTGACATTTGGCACCCAAATTGCTTCCAAGAGCAATGGGAGGGGTGGATTGAGATGAATGATATGGAGGTATTATAGATGAGTTAATATAGGTAGAATTTTGAAATGGCATCAAGGATGTGTGCCGATGTTCTTGATCAATAGGATATGGGGAGATGTAGGGCCCTAATATGGATGGATGGGTTGATGACCTAGGGTTTTGATTATAAGGACCTAAGATAGATGGAATGTTTGATGGACTAGGATACTTAGGTTTATTTTGATGGAATCTGGACTTACAATGGGTACCAATGTCTTGAGCATGAGGTGCATAACCAAGGACATGATAATATGGATTTTTTTGAATAGAAAGGGGTTCTAGGATACCTTATTCATGAAGGCCTAATCCTTTTCCTTGGTAGTTCATACTTTGACACATTCATTTACCAATGGGACATGTATTGTTCATGAAACAAGATACAAGTCCATTTTGGGGAGGATATGATATGGATGAAATGATACGTGTTGGAAGTAAATCAGAATGGATAAAGGTGGAGGATCCCAATTTATAAGTGTGGGGTTAATAGATAGCTTGAATAGGTGTGATAGGCTCTTGACATGGGGATGATGGGGTACTTTGATCTTGACTTGGAAAAGGATCACGAGGTGTAGGAGATGGAGTAGCTTTCTCTTCATTAGGTATGTAATCATTATGCAATGGTATGAAAGGCATATCTTGATCATGAGAAGGATTAACATCTCCATGGAATGAAAGAGGATCTGTTAATGGAGGTATATCTTGATCTGGATGAGGAAGGGAATCATGAGATTTTGTAGAAAGCATCTCTTGATCATTAGATGGTAGGACATCATTAGATAGGATGGAAGAACTATCTTGCTCCTAGGATGCAATGGAATTATGAGATAGTATAGATTCATTAGATGGGGTGGAAGGAGGACTTCGAAGGATACTTTTCTATTGAGATGAAAGGGGATTATCTTGGATGAAAATTGAAATGAGGGGATCATCATAAGATGCTTGAGAGATGGGATCTTGGTCAAAGATTGGAAGGGATTGTGGAATTTTTGTATCATTGGATGAAGAGGCTATGATAGGAGATGGTGGTTGGATGGAATTGTTAACTTGGGTGAAAGAATCATGAGGTTTATTTTGGCTCATGGGGGATGGAGATAAATGCATGACATGATAGGATTGCTCAATATTATTTGTGTTTTAGGACTTAGATTTGGGCTTCTCATTTAACCTTTGAAAGAATTCAAAAAAATTAAACTTGGATGATGTAGTTTTCGGTGGAAAAGGTTTCATGTTCATATTTTTGTCAACTGGATAAGAAAAAATGTTTGGAAATAGATATCTTTTTGTGGTTCCTCTTCACATGTATAGGATTTTTTGTTGGAGATTTTGCATTTGATGAGTTAAAGCAGCCATTAGATCTATATTTGGTTGATCAATTTCTATTCTTTTTGGAGCTCATTCCAATTAATTAACATCAAAATAATTAGGTAGTTTGACACCTTGATTAGCTATCATTAAAAAATATTTATCTCCATCTTTTTCTAGAACTTTTTCCATGAATTTGTGGAACGTAGGATCTTGTTGATCATGTTGGATGTCTTCCTTAGTTATTTCATCACTTTCAGGTTGGTGGAATCTGTGGAAAGTATTTTCTTCACCTTTAGTCATGGTAGTTTGAGTTTCAATTTCTTTGAGTTTTTTCTTTTGGGATCTTGTTAAAATGAGCATACAAGTGTTAAATTTTTACTATACTTTGATCCTTGTTTTAGAAGTGCCAATGATAATAACTAAGTCAAATAGGATGATAGATCCTATTGATGAGACTAAGTTAAATCTAATTATACAGTGTTGTTTTGTGATGAAGGATGACAGATCCTAATGATGAAACTTAGTTTAACAATCAAAGATGTGACAAATGATTAGGCACTGTAAGGTGTTTGATCTTAGTTTAGTTAACATAATTTCACTTACAAAGGCTAGATTCTTAAAGTTTAAACCATGGTTGAACTGAGGAATAATTATACTATGAAAAAGGATCCCTAAATTTGGTTTCAAATTTTTAGAAAGATGGTGAAACTAGCTCTCTATTTTGATATCAGATGGATGCACTAAAATAGGGTACAAATGGACCAAAATATGGAACAAATGCGCTAAAAGATGGCCTAGATGCACTAGACTATCCCCTAGATGCACCATAATAGGAAACTATTGCGCTGGAAGATGGATCATATGCATTGAAACATGCACTATATGTGTTGAAAGATGGGTCAAATATGCTAGAAAATTCCCTAAATGTGCCATAATATGAGCTTAATGCACTGAAATAGGGAATGTATGTGCTAAATTGGAAATGGTTCACTATTTTGATAGTTTGTCTAGTTATTTTGTTGTGAATTAGTGAATTTAAATGTTTTCAGGGGATAATCTTCTAAATAATGATTTTTTGTTTGGTATTTTTGCTTTTGAATCATGTGAATTAACTACTTTAAATGGATGATTTGTTTAATAATGATTTCAAACATAGCAACAAGTTGTAAAATAATTGTTTCAAGCCTATGATCTAAAAATTAAGTGTATGTTCAAGAATTTGGTTTGATTCCTTTAATTTCTACTGGTATTGAATGAGAGAAAATAGATCAAACACTCCTAATGTCAAGGGTCATTAATGATATCACAACCCACATCTTAGAACTATGTTAGCTCACACAGTTGTGTCACCCCCTAGAGGGTGCCCGTATTTTTTCCTTTTCTGGGTCTTAACCAAAGTTGAATCCTCCACTTTTGGCCATAAATCCCTGATATTTATATGGTGAGTATCTTGGGGGTAGATTCTTCCCTCCCTTTGCACTGTGAATATTATAATGTTTGAAAACTGACTCGGTTGGCTTCTACACTTAAATTTTTTAGTAAGGGTTTTTGTTCGATGTGGTAAATGATAAACTCCCTCAGGAGACCTCTCAATCTTTAGAACAAAGGCTTTGGGAATGGTTATCTTGCACACTACCATTGAAAGTGAGTTTCATCAAATTCACATTTGATTATAGTGGGTTGGAATACTTGGCTTTAGCCATTCCCACTTATGTCGTTCTCATAGGGTGAGTACTTTTTCCCACTATGATAGGCCTTCTAAAGGTGCTATTGCATTAAATGAAAGAGTGAGTCTAGCATTTCGGTCAGCTAGTGAAGGGGAGAGCATAGGCCTATCACTTTACAAGCACAGTAGACATGTTGTTCATTAACCTCCTAATTAAACTAGATTCCTAATTAAATCAAAAGAAGACAAAAATAACTCTAGGCCCTGCAAACACCATTAGTATTTTCAGATATTGTCTAAGTTGACAAGTCTATTAAGCTCTTGTAACATAGAAAATATAGTTCAATTTCCAAAATTTTGAATTTTTGTAAATAAAACTAGATGCACTAAAATAGAGACCATATGTTCTAAAAGATCAATTAGATGCACTAAAATAACTAATGTATGCGCTAGAAGAACTAATAAATGTGCTAAAAGATCTACTGAATGTGTTAAAAGATATTTATGCACTAAGAGATGAGCTGGATACGCTAAAACAGGGCCTAGATGTGCCAAAATTCACCACCTATGAGCTGAAAGAAGCCACAGGTGCACTACATAGAAATTCATGACCAAATATGTAAATGAAAATTTTCTATAAAATGTTAATAAAAATAGGGTTGAGCCCCATGGTGGGTGCCAATTTATGTGTGATGTTAAAAATGTGAATAAAAAAATTAAGCTAAACAACACACCAATGAAACATTATATTAGAGAATTCAAATAACAATCTAATCGAATTAAAAAAAAAAGCTCTCTAAAGTCATCCCATTGTTCTCTATCTCCAAGGATTCATTTTGATTATAAGAGAAAAAAAGTTTTGAAGGGACCCAAAACCATTTACAACTTTAGGCACAAAATTTTGCTCAAAAGATACAACACTAGACAACCAACATCATCCCAAAAGCCCAAAAATAATAAAGAATACCAACAACCAAACAACAACAAGACCCAACAGAGCTAAATCACATGTGCAGTCTTCTGACCACTATGAGAAAACTTAACAAGAGATTGAGAGGACTAATTATGCCAAGAAGACCTCTCTTCCTTCTTTGCACAACCATCCAAGAAAGATCATCCTCCAAAGGATTAGAGCAAGGGGAGGATGGGGGACAAGCCACCAAAGTATCCAGAATGTCACTCCCACAACCAATAGTAGCAATAGGCACTACAGATAAACTTACAGTCACAACACCATCAATAAAATCATTAGCAGAAACAACATCAACCTCACCAATCATAGCAGTAAAAGTAGCAAAACCAATTGCATTAGTAGAAATTATAGATAAACCAACATTTGCAGATGGACCAATAACACCAATAGCAGCAACAAAACTAGAAGCCCTAATAACAATGGAAGGCAACTATGAACCATGAGCAAGAAGAAGCCATGACTTTAGGGGCCAAGATATCATCCCCAAAATCATCCTTAGAATCATCATTCAAAGATTCTTCCACAATAAGATTCTCACAAAGAGCATCTTTCCACCAAGTCGCATAACTCTGATGAGATTTCTGATAGTCAGTAGCCAAATGACATGTACAAAAGCATCTCCTATAGCGAAAATGATCATAATCTAGAATTTGAGGCCATGATCTAGCCCCCACCATCAAAATGACCTCCCTAGGTAAATATTTTGAGGTATCAACATCCACAAGAATTTGGGTGAAAGTAGGATGATCATAGATAAGAGAAGACGAATCAACCATGATAAACCTACCAATAGCATTTCCAATGGACTCAAAGCAAGGAGTCCAAAATTTAAGAGGCAAGTTAGGAAGTATGACCCAGTTAGGAACAACACTAATAGATTTAGAAAGAAGGTTGAAAGAAGGGAACCAAGGCCAGAGAGAAAGTGAGTGCTTTCATCACAACCAAACACCCCCTTCCAACACTCGAGCCCTATCCTACTCAGATTGAAAGGAAGCCACAAAAAACCCCTAGCTAAAGGATAGAGTTCAATCTTATCCTCAACAATAGGCCTCTAAGACTCCAAAACCCAATTGTGCCAATTTGGGAGGGAAGGATATAAACCATTAAATCTACAAATAAGATTAGAACAAGAAAAATACCCTTTTATCCAACACCTCCTACCCACAAAAAATAGTAGGAGTAGAAGAAGAACATCGCAAGGGTTTACCCTTAAAAGAGGGCAAAGAAGAAGAAGGGGTTTTACATCTAGACCCAACCACCTTAGCAAAGGACTGAGAAGTAGGACACGAAAGGGGGACCTCCATGTAAAGTGACTTAGACCCTAAAGGAGGAAAATAAAAACTAGCAAAACCACCAAGCAAAGGTCGAGAGCCACCAGGAGAAGACAACGACACCCAAATAGCAGGTAACAAACCATCAACAAGCACCCGCAAGCCAGCAACATCAAACCTAGTAGTGGCCAAAACTGACAAAGAAGTCGACACCACACCAGCAGCCAATGACGCACCAACAACAAATGATACACCTGAAGCCAACAACAAACCAACAACAACAAACCAAACATCAACCAAAACTGACCCAAAATAAGGTGACAACACACCAACATCCAACTACGCACCAGCAGAAAACAACGCACCCACAACCAATGCTGCACCAGAAGCCAACGATGAACCAACTACAAAATGCAAGGGAGAACCAATAGAGATAGTTGTTTCAACAGAGAGCAGGAGAGCCATTTCAAAAAATCTAGAAAATTCATTAAATCATAATGGCTTTCAGATTGTTTTTGCACTATGAATTTTAGAATGACAACCTAAAGAACGAGATGTTGGAAATGCAAGAAATCTAATTCCTACATGATAATTAATAAACTAAATGATTGATATGATAGTGATTCTATGATGCTAATGTTGTTGTATGAAAATGAAGGTTATGCTATCATAATGATGTAATGAAACTACAAAATTTAAGATGCAACTAATAACAAATCCATGATTATGCTAATGGATTCTAAATGCTCCCAATACTCTAATGAAAATTTTGCAGAGTAAGATTGCTCAAGACTAGGATCCTTTTATTGTAGAATGAGACTGTATTTATAGATTTTCCAAGTCTTAATTTAGGTGGCAACAACCAACGATCTAGATTTAATCTGGATAGATGAATGGTGGAGGATGAAGAAATTAGAGAGAATCAAGGAGTGTGTTCCCTTCATTAGAACGATTTTCCAAGTGTGAAGGAGAATGAAATGGAGGAGAAAGCCAAGTGTCTCAAAGTTGTTTGGAATTTGTTGAGGATAAAGCCCAAATTAATTAGTTGAAATATTCAATTTGTTGACACACATGATGAGGTGGAAGGTGGAAAATGTAGTATACATGTGACTAAATTCAAATTTAGCATTTAAATTTAATAAGAAGAAGATAATTAAATAAAACAAACTATTTAAATTTGTTTATTTAATTAAGATGAGAAGAATATGATTTAAGATAGAAGAATTAGAAAATGAACTATATAAATAAATTTAGAATTTATTTATAAGTAGACGAACTAAAAGGTTTATTAATTAAATAACTTTTATTTAATTAGTTAATTCTCCAAACTAATTTTAGTTGTATACAAGTGGATTTATTCACCACTATTTTTTTATTTGAATTATATCATGTTTAAAATTTAAATATGTACATCTTGAATGAAGCATACACTAATTACATATTACTTGTATTCAAGAATATCATGTGGAAAAGTTAATACTCACATTAGTATCCTTGTTTCATTTGGATTCTTAAATTCTACACCACACCCTTATTTTGCCCCAAAAAAAATTATAGGGTCTCAAAATTGAAAATGTTGATCCAAAATAATCTTTTCTAATATATTTTTCTCATTATTTTGCATTTTTTCCTTTATGCATCTTATTTTGATCCTTATGACACAATAGGATTTGGCAATGATATATTTTTTTATTCAAGGGGTATACGCTTTTGACCGGAGCTATGAACCGGATACAACCATTCAACAATACCACCCCAATGGGGTTTGAACCTTGGTAGCAAGAACAACAATGCCACCGATAAACCATCACACCATGCCAATACTGGAATTTGGCAATGATATTTTAATAAAATAATTTATTAAATATTTTATATAATGTTTCTCTCAAGGATGAGTGTTTGGGTTATATGCAATGCTATTTTAAACCCACTTTATCTTATCCATGCATTCCAACGGCTTATATATTTCATGTTTCATGTTTTTGATAAAGGGTAAAATGGTATTTCATGTTTTATGTTACTATCCCTATATTTTCAAATAAATATATATAGGATTTCAATTTGGGTTCATGAGGTACAATGGAATGATAATTTGAATTTAAAATTTTCCTTATACACATTTACCTTCTAGTTCAATTTTATGACATATATAAATAACTTAGAACACATGTTATTTTAAGAAATCTAAAGTTATATAGAATTTTGTGGAATAAAAACTTAAAATGTTAATAAAATAATTAAAATATTTAATATTTAAATGAAAATTGAAAAACTAAAAATTAAAAATATGTACTTTCTTTCTCTTTGATTTTTTTTTTTGTCTTTTCTTTAATTGATTTCCTTTGTTTTTCTGTTGAATGTGAACTCATAGTATTATTTTTCCCTATTATTTTATTTCTCATCTTATCCTTCACAAAATATACATGAAATATTATTTTAGAAAATATTGTTTTATTCAAAATCCTAAAATACATAACATACAAACATATTTTTTTCTATCAAGTAATTTATGATGTTCTATTTACACATGAAATATTTCATTTTTTATTAATTTTGATTAAAGGACCTTAAAAATAAAATGAAGTTCCATAGATATTGTCGATGTCGAAAGTACCGGGGTGGGCTGAATCTTACTTGATCCATGAAGAATAGAAGCATAATGGAGCCACGGGTACCTAAATCTCAACAAGACCAATCAATCAAAATTGAAAGTAAACATTTTATCAAAAAACCTAAAACAGTAAATTTATGAAAGCTTTAAAGAAAAAATCTACTCTAATATATTGAAACTTATCCCATTGTGGAATTGGTGTCATGTTGATGTGGATTGATGACCCTTTCCCAATCTCATGATAGTGTGTTTGTTTTAGTCGATCCTATCGAAAAGAATTGATGAAACCATGGTGTTTTTGTGTATGAAAACCTAGATTATGATGAGAATGAGAATGATGCAATATAAATTACCATGATTTTATGCTATGAATAATCTAATTATGCAATTTCTAAGGTAATGCTAAGCTAATCTAAGCTAATTTAAGCTAAAGTGATGTTAAAAGATGAAAAACCTAATTTAATTACAAACTAAGATGGATGCATGGAATCCATTAATGAAAGCTTGAAGGTAACTGAAAATGAACTAAAACTAAGCTAAATGTGTTCAAATTGAGAGTATGGATGTGAGTAAATTTAACAGCATAAGTTTGCAATAAAAGATGGATCCATTTGTCTCCAAATAGTGATTTTTTTATAGGAGAGAAAATGAAGAATGGATGGTTGTGATCAAAAATCTTAATCAATGGTTCAAGATGAAGGAGATGAGAGGCATGGATCATGGATTGTCATCAATGGGTGAGAATGCATGATGGGATTTCATCAAAGGCTCACAATTACCTTAAAAAAACACACTTTTGACCTACTCACATAGGTCAAAGGTAACTTTCCCAAAAGGTAAAAGGTTAACTTCTCAAGGAAGTTAAGTGAGTTGATTGGAAGAGAGGGAATATTCCATTGGGTGAGGATAAAGGTGAATTGGAAAATTAAAACAAAGTTTTAATTTAGAAAAAAGGGGTAAAGAATATTCCATGGGAATATTCCCTTTGATTAGAGGAATACTTAGTTTAATTGCTAATTAAACAAGGTTTAATTTATGCAATTAGGGAATTAGAAGACTTAAGGTGATATTTATTAAATTAGATAATTTAATAAATAGGGGAGACAAGGGGGGAATGATATTTAATTAAATAACTTAGGGTTATTTAATTAAATGAGATGACCTATGAGATTAAATTAAATATTTTGGTTTATTTAATTTAATAGGATGAAGTGATAGTACGAAAAGAGATGAATTAACCAAATTAAATTAATTAGGCCAATTGGATGAAAATGATGTAATTAATTAATTAGTTATGCTAATTGAATTAATTAAGTGAAAAGAGGATGGAATAAGGAGGAAATGATGTTAATAAATCTGATTTAAGTGCATGACATTGACTAGGACATTTTTATGTGTCTACATTTTACCAGACATCTTTGAAGCGAGGTACCTGCTGCTTTAATTCAAGGAACAACACTTTTCAAATTAAAACTACTATCAAAATAGAAAAAAATGATTTATTAGATGCTCCAGAAGAAGAATAAAACTATCTCCCTAACCCCTCAAGAAATCAGGTGGAAATTTTGAATTTTGGGTTGATTTCTCGATAAAGATTAAAAGTTGCCCCAAGTGTTTAGAAAGGTTCTGAGATGCAAGAATAATGCCAAAAATACATAAAATAATTCAAAATTAGGTCTAGATTGGAAAAATTGGTGAAAATGATCATAAATCCCATGATTAAGGTTAAATTAGGGCAAAAAACCCTAATTTTATAGCTTAAATAGGCCAAGAGGGGTCATTTTCAATTCATTTGTGCATTCAAACTTGAAGAATTCTTGCAATTTGAGCTCTAACCCTTTAATGAAATGGCATGTCGTGAGCTTGCCTGACACATTTCTAATTGAGTTCGAGAGTTTTAGTGGATCCCAGGCCTAGGACCACTAGTATGTGATTCAAAATTGATTTGAAATTTGAAATTTAGATGCATTTATTAGGCATTAGAATTTAGGATTTGGGGGCATCACTATATAGCAACGCCCAAACTTCAATCGATGATGCTCAAATGATAGATAGCAACAAATATGTATATGCCTACACTTTTTAAGATTTGATTTTAGGGTTTCAAATTTTAAATGGTGATGTGTATGTATCCAATGGTGCACTTGTCGATTTAAAAGTTAGGGTTAGGTCATGCCAAAGTCTAAATCGTGACACCATCTTGTATGGAAATGCATTTGTCAATTTGAATTTTAAAATGCATAGGGAATCACTATTTGTGTTTTGAATATAGCAATGCATTTGTAAACAATGACACATTTGTGATTTCTGAGCCAGAAATTTAAAATAAATTGAAATTTTGATGATTTCCATATGTCGTACACTGCATGAGTGCAGGAGGTCTTCCCACCATTGATGTCGAGAGAGAAAAATCCCATAGTACTAGATAGATTAGGTGATCTATCCGAGTTGTGCCAGGAGCACATGGGAGATATCGGATTGTGGTACATTATGTATCCACTTGTTGTGAGGACACATTTGGCTATGATGACAACGTTGTGCAAGAGATGGAACATCAAGACTTCATCTTTCCATCTTCTAATAGGAGAGGTGATAGTGACCCTAGAGGATGTTTGGTGGATAGTATAGTTGCCTATCTAGAGTGATCATGTGATCTATGATCCTGATGCTAGATTGGATGCCTAATTCGAGGTGATGGAGATGGACCAGATTGCATTGGTCACATCACATATTGATTTAGAGGCATATAGGGGTCATGTGCCGACATTTAGATTGATCATTATAGCCATCATTTTAGGTTTGGTGGCTCTAGACAGATGTAATTGATTCTTTAGTCTAGGTTGGGGTTTGGCTTGGAAGAGGATGCTTTACCAAAGGACTCTTTTTGCATGGGGGCCTATGATGCTAGCCTCCTTGTACCATGATCTTCATGATTTCATTTACTACGATGGGAGAGCCCTCGGTGTAGGGGTTACTTTAATTCACATTTGGGCATAGGAGCATATTACAGTGCTTCAACCCATTGTGCAGATGGCAAATGTGGAGCCAGATGATCCTGTTGTATGGAGATACCGAGGTACCATTACATTGAGGCACATAGGATAGATTGGGATCTCATACTAGTGATGGGTTATAGATCATGTGACTATGTTCTGGTGGCGGCCATGACTTCAGATGCAAGGTTGGTTCGATGATGTACAATAGCTTTACTTCACTCAACAGACCCAATATATGCAGGGTTGAGAGCATACCATGGTTGAGCAGTACCTCCCCAACAGAGTGGCCAAATTTTTTGGTGATTTCCAAGATAGGCTTGATGATGGCTATAGGGCTATTTTTTCATGATCTGTGAGAGAGGTTCCCACCTAGGGACTGATGATTATGGCAACAGAGGCCATTGAGAGTTTTCACCAGTTGGTTGCCCAACCTTGGGCACACGACCGAGGTCAGCCTACTGCTCAAAATACTCCCCCTTATGATGCATGGTTCATCCCTCTAAGGTGACTCACAGATCCTGTAGGTGCTCCTCCTAGAGGAAGGTCATGAGGAAGAGGTGTCAGGAGTAGAGGATAGGCATGCCAGGATGGCCATGATGGAAAGGATCCAAGGGATCCTCCTGTGGGACAACAACCTCCACAACAACCTCATGTAGAGTAGCAACAACCAATTCCACCACCACCACCACCACTAGATGCCAGAGATGCATAGATACAACAACTGCAACAAATAGGTGCAATTTGTGACAAGTGAGCACAACCAAGCTCATAGGTGAGAGAGACCAGTAGGTGGCTTGATGTCATTAGATTGAGAGCCTTATGACATCCACCCATGGTCGAACAGTTTCAGCTAGATTGTATAGAGAGGTTGTTATAGAGGTGAGTTCAAGCAGTCATAGGTGAGAGAGACCAGTAGGTGACTTGATGTCATTAGATTGAGAGCCTTATGACATCCACCCATGGTCAAACAGTTTCAGCTAGATTGTATAGAGAGGTTGTTATAGAGGTTGCATATTATAGGAAGCACTACCATAGGGATGTACCACATGCATTGAGACAACCTGATTTTTTGTAGCATAGTGATGCACATCCCTGCATAGAGAATCAACCTGAGTGGTAGGCTGGAGAGGGTAGTAGCCACTAGGGCTATCATTTTTGATGTAGAGACACTTTTTTTTATTTTTCCCCATTCTTTATACCGATATACATTCATGGGCTCCTTTTTGATAGCCTTGTGGATATTTGTACTTATTATCGATGTACATACACTGATCCAGTTTTTGTACCATGACACATTTTTTGACATATATATATGATACAAATATGGATGATTCATGCTATGATGTGTTGACTTTATTTCATGTATGGATGATGTATGGATGCATTTTATTTTATGCCTATGTGTTATGCGATGATCATGAAATGTTATATTTGTTTTTTATTATCTTTTCATGATATGACATGGATGAATGATTATGATATGCAAATATTATGGATGCAAATGATATGGATGCATTTATTTTTGTATATTTTCTATGAATGTTTTAGTGATGATGATGTATGCATATGGATGCATGAATGCAAATGCTTATGATATGCAAAAATTTAAGATGCTTAGAATAACAAATCTATGTTATTCATCACAACATAAATGATTATGTAGAATCTATGATGTGATATGTAATGATATGGATAGTATGATTATTATTATGAGATGCATGTATGTTGATGGTTTGTGGATGGAAGATGGATGCATTGATGATGTTTTTAGGGGACTGTCACGATACCAGGTTAGTGTGGAGAGAAGATAGAAGAATAAAGAAGGAATAACCATTGATGATGATTGCTTCAAAAGATCCAACAAGTCTATGATCCATTGAGACTTTATTAGAGAGGATGATGAGACAATGCAAAACAATGTAGGATGGGATGCTCACACTTTAGGATTGGGATTTTTTGTCATTCCTTATTGTTTGATATAACACATAGATACAATGTAACAAGGTATTGATAACCAAGACAATGTTGTATCTAGTGTAATGGAATTTGACTTGACAAGTAGATAGGATAGTTCTTGTTCACATCTTGACATACAAAAACGTCATTGGAATGCAAGTTAGAAGCTTAGAATATATTGGACCAAAGCATTTACAATAGTCAACAACATACTCCAAACGACCTTCCTACACACAACTAAGCAAGTATGCGCCGAGATTATTTTACAAGAGAATCCACAAGAACAACAAATGAAAGATAATGATTCTTGCCCCATTCCTTTCTCTCTAAATCATTTTTTAGATAGACATCATCAAGAGGTCCTTAGAATGGGCCATTAAGATAAATCATAAGAAAAGATCAAAGATAAACAATTAGTGTTATCTATAGCTCCTTCCTAGTTTAAGTTTAGCTTAAAGGATTGTCTGATACTGATGTCCATCATAGGAAGGATACATCCTAGGACATGTTGATCATATGGTTGTTTGATGCTGGGATGATGATGCTAAGGTGAGCTATTTCTATAAACTTCACTGACGCATTGACCTATGATCTAGACTTTAGATTTTGATGTTTTTGGGTTCTCACTTTACGACTTGCTATGTTTGTTTTCTACTTGTTTCCCCAAAGGGTGAAGGTGACAATTGTTTATTATGGGTGAAATTTTATTACAGGTGAAAGCAAAATGGGATGGATGGATGGTTTTGGATTTTCTGGAATATTTCAATTTTTTTGGTATTTTGAAAATGTTTTGAGGCTATTTTTGGTTTTTTTGAAAGTTTATATGAATGTTTAGGTTTTTTCAATTTTTCTAAGGCTTTTTAGGGTTTTCCAAAAATTTTGAGGCATTTTAGGTCTTTTGAACATTTTTCTTTTATTTTTTTACAGTTTTCCATTTTCCAATGTTTTTGTGTTTTCGAGAATATTTTGATGTTTAGGAATTTTGAAGATTTATTTGGATGTTTTCGAATTTTCACAAGAGTTTATATGGATGTTTTGGGATTATTTGAATTATCTAAATGTTTTTGGATTTTCTGAATTATCCAAGTTATTTGGATGTTTTTGGATTTTCTGAATGTCTACCAAGAACCTAATGTAAAGACCTATCCTAGGGGCCTCGGGGGCTAATCATAGATAAGCCTTGCTTACATTATACATGCAGAGACCACGTAGTTCGACTGACTCAATCAATTTACAAGAAAAAGATATGAACAGACAAAAGATGAAAACTAATTACAATGGACTACTAAAGGACTGACCTAGGGTGTCTCGGGGGCACATCAATGATGGCCTTGCTTACATTAAAGCTCATAGATGATGTAGTTTAATAAGAGACCCTATTTTTGGATTTTCAATGTTTGACCTTTTTATGGATTTTGATGTTTTCTGGATGTTTTGGATTTTTCCTTTACAATTTTCTAAATGTTTTTGGATTTTTGCTATATAGAATTTTGCAAAATATTTTTAGATTTTTTGGATAAGATTTTATGAATGTTTTTGGTGTTTTCTGATAAGATGTCCCATGACATCAAGATATACAAGAACCAAATTGTGAACCATAACGAAATGACCCTAGTGTTACACACTAGACTACTTTGATAAAGGTAGGACATACTAACCTTCAGAATATGCCAAGTAGTGCTAAAGAGTTCATGATACCTTACAGTGACAAGCCATGATAAGGACATGGATGAGTGATAAATGCTAATGTAAAGAATGACAAGCCAAAAGAGCCAAAGAGTAGATGGAGATGCTTTGTTTATGCAAGGCACTTGTTTGTCAGGTTTTCACCAAGGTACTTTCCCAAAGCACCACCAAAGTGGTTTTAACTAGAGGACAATTTTTTTCTTTACTTTTTTCAATCCTATTTTTTTATTTTTTTGGATTTTGATCATTTTTTGATTTTTTTATATTTTTTGATTTATACCCTTAGAGACTAGGAATAATTTTTTTTGAGATACAAGCTATTGGTTGGCTCCTACAAGGGTTCACCTTTAGGGGTTGACAATTGGTATGCTCTTGATCCGTAGCTTGCTATGATGACAAAGGGACCCAACTAGTTAGGCTCAAAATTTCCTTTGCTCTCTTGATTTGGAAGATTCTTCTAATTTTTCTTTAAGACCAGATCGCCTACCTCAAATGAAAAAAACTTGATTCTCTTGTTATAGCTCTATTTTAGTCAGTCTTGGTACACTTGCAAGTGATTTAGGGCGTCAAGATGATGTTCATCTAGGAATTCCAACTCATTCAATCGAGACACTCTATACTCCTCAGTTATCAAGTTTTGTAATGACACTCATAGTGATGGGAGCTCAACCTCGATAGGCAAGATGAATTATAATCCATAGAACAAGGAGAAAGGTGTTGCACCAGTAGGCATGCAAATACTAGTTCGATAAGCCCAAAGAGTGAGATTTAGCTATAGATGTCAGTCACATCCAGCTTCATTGACTATTTTCTTTAGGATTTTCAAGATAGTTTTGTTCATGGCTTCTTCTTGGACATTGCCTTGGGGATAGTATAGGGTAGAGAATCAGTGTTGGATATTGAATTTTTGGCACATCTCTCTCACATCCTAATTCTGGAATGGTGTTCTGTTATTTGAGATGAGGGTTTATGGAACACCATAATGATAGCTAAGGTAATTTAGGATAAACTTGGCTATCTGTTTCCCCATTATGTAGGTCATACAGATGGCTTCTACACACTTAGTAAAGTACTCTATGGTAGTTATGATAAACTTATGGCTGCTGGATGAGGTTGGAGTGATTTTTCCTATGAGGTCAAGTCCCCATTGTGAAAAAGGCCACGTTGTGATCATTTGTTGCAATTCTTGAGCTAGAGCATGAATCAAATCCCCATGTTGTTGATCTGGATACATTTCTGCACATATTGATGAGATTCTTTTTCCATGGTTGGCCAATAGTACCCCACCCTCAACAGTTTCTTAGCTAATATCATACCGCTAGAATGGGACCCACATATGCCATCGCGTACTTCTGTTAGAGCAGTTAAGGCTTCCTCTTGGTTAAGACATTGTAGTAATGTCCCTTCGATGCTTCATCGATAAAGAGTATCACCTAGGATTATGAATTGAGATGTCTATTTAACAAAGGTCTTTTAAAGGTTTGAGGTGATATTGGATGGAAGGGTTCCTCTATTAAGGTAAGTAAAGATGTCATGGTACCAAGGGGATCAAGGACCAACAATGCGAGGAAGTTGGTATGGGGAATTTGTTTTACCAAGAATTCACATTGAAGAATTTTGTTCGACATTTCGAGGAGTGATTCGATTGTTTCCATGGCATAGGTTGATTTGTTGTTCATGTGAGGAATCTTCTCAAAATTTATGTCTATAAAAAAGGTTCTTGATTTTTTCCACCATCTTTGCATAAGGAGTGAGCTTTCATCTTCAGTTTGATAGTCATCATTGACTTGGTTGATAACTAGCTGTGAGTATTTGTAGAATTTCATCTCTTGTATCTACAACTAAACTACTATCCTGAGGCCTGTGATCAAGGCTTCATGCTCAACAATGTTATTGGTACATGGGAATGATAGCCTGTATTACTTTGGGATGCAATCACCTTGTGGGGTGATGAAAATAATGTCGGCTCCTGATCCATGTTGAGTGAACGATACATCAAAGTACATCTTCCACTAAGCTATGAGATTAATAAGGAACACTAATTAGTCAAGGAACTCAGATATGAAAGGGTTCTCTATGTAGATGGGTGCTTCTATTCGCTGGTATGTGATCACCTGTCATTTTATTGTCTTTCACTCCACATATTCTATGTCAAACTCTATCAAGATCATTACCCATTTAGCCATTCATCCTATGAGGGTTGCTTCAAGGATAACATATATTTTAGTGGATCAATATTTACAACGAACTTGATCTAATGTGACAACATGTAATGTTTGAATTTTTGTGAGGAAAAAATTACTGCTAGGTATGCTTTCTCAATGGGTGAATAGTTCATCTCATAGCCTACCAAGGTTCTAGTGATGTAGTATATGGCTCTTTCCTTTCCGTTCTCATCATGCTGTGTTAAGAGAGCTCCTAATGCTGTTGATATTACTGAGATGTATAGGATCAGTGGCTTGTTTGGTATTGGTGGCATGAGCACTGGAGGTGTTAGTAAGTAATCCTTGATCTATTGGAAGGATTTATCACACTTTTCATCCCACTTGTAAGTTATCCCTTTATGGAGATGTGAAAAGGGGTGAATCTTCTCTAATAGTTGAGTTATGAACCTTCCATGTAATCCTCTCATCTGCTTTAATGTTTGTGGTTGTTCCATGTCTAGGATGGATTTTACCTTTGTTGGATCAATTTCTATCCCTCTTTGTGAGAGAATAAAGTCAAGAAGTTTCCTTGATGTGACCCCGAAAACACACTTTTTTGGATTTAGTCATACCCTCTATTCTTCAAGCCTATCAAAGATAGGTCCTAAGACTTGTATGTGCTCACTTCTCTTCTTTGATTTTGCAAAAATATCATCCACATAATATTCAATTGTTTAATGGATCATTTCATGAAATATGATGGTCATGGCTCTTTGATAGGTAGCTCTTACATTCTTTATCCGAAATGGCATTACATTCCAGCAATAGGTTCCCCATGGAAAAGTGAAGGAGATTTTGTATTGATCTTCTTTGGAAATTATGATTTGGTTGTAGCCTGAAAAACCATCCATGAGTGACAACATTTCATGCCCAACTATTCAATCTACAACAATATTGATGTTCAGAAGAGGGAAATCATCCTTCTGGCATGCTTTGTTCAAATCTCTAAATTTAGTGCATATTGTAATGCTCCCATTGGGTTTTGAGACTAATACCAAGTTTGAAACCCACTTAGGATAATCTATTGGTTAGATGAATCCAACATCAAGAAGCTTTTGTAATTCCAATTTGACCAAGAGTGCTATCTATGGGGCGTCTTTCTTAATTCTTTCTTAACTAGTTTGACTTTAGGATAGACTTGCAAGTGATGTGTAACCACTTCTGGATCAAAACTTGGCATATCTATGTATGACCATGCAAAGTTGGCTCTTCTCTTTTTAAGGAATTTTGTAAGGTTCTTCTACTCTTCATCCAACAAGGATTCAACATAAAAAGTGGTCTTAGGTTCTTCCTTTGTTCCCACATTGATGAGAGTAACTTTTTTTTCTAGTACTACTAACTTCTTAGGATACATTGCACTAAGGGGGAGATTGAATCCCTCATCCTTGGGCACCTCATAGAGGTTTTCACCATCGGATGCATCCTCTGTTTTTACTTTTTCTGGATCAGAGAGTGCACAAAGTGGTTTTCACTCAAGGATCTTCAAGTTAATTGCATTTCATTTATTTTGCAACTAAGTGATTCAATCATATCCCCATAGTATACCTCTATATTAAGCTCTATGTCAAAACTAGCTTTGTGATCTGATCACGGTAAGTTGTCTTGAAGTCCCATGAATTCTGATATGCTTCATCATTTTCAAATAAATATAGAACCAGTGGTCCTTGTTGGTCCATGTCAATGAGTTGTGGGTACACTAAGAGTATTTTAGTTGGTTTTTTGTTTGAGACAAAGGATGTTACATCTATCATAAAGAGGGTGTTTTTCTCAAATAGGTCAGCAACATCAAGGGGAAAGTCATCTAAGGTAGTATCACACAATGTGCATTACAAAGAGGAAGCCTCAACTCATTTAGCATAAATCCCTTTGCCAATAAGTGTGACCTTGCTAGTAGTACAACCTAAGCCAAGATTCTTTATTCATTTCTCATGAACGATGGGTTCTAGTAAACCATTATAATTCTATCCTAGCTTCTCATTCTTGTTATACCCTATGCTCTACATTAGCCAAAGGCCTTTGTTGTCATCTTCCATGGGAAGAATAGGGACTGGTCATTCATCTTGATAAAGGAGTTTAGAGATATTCTCTTCATTGTCATCTTCTTGATTCTGATCCCCCCACTTGGTGAAGATAGTAGCTTGCATTTTGATTGTTTCTAATTATTTGATGCTAGATGTAGGCTTATTGTGAGATTGAGGAGAAATGGGTAATTCTCCTAAGAAAAAGCTTTCATTCAATAGTTTGTAGTTTCCACAACCATCATCTTGGATCACTGCTTTGATATTAGGTATAATTTGCACAAATAGTGTTTTTGATGTTGAGGTAGAAGCTAGGGATGATTGGTCAATAAATGAGCTTGATGGTGTAGGTCCTTCATCATTTTTGGGTATTTGTGGGATCTTATAGAACTTGGCCTCAAGAATTTTGCAGTAGTAGAAAGCCTCAAGATATCCATGGATAGTGATTTATTTTCCTTCGAAGGGAAACTTTAGGTACTAGTGATAGGTTGAGGCTACATCTTTTAGACCATGGATCGAAGGTCAGCCAAGTAATATGCTATAGGAAAGATTAAGATCAAGTACTTGGCATGTAGTTTCTGCAATAAGAGGTCCTACTTGGATTGGGAGTGCAATGATCCCTTTATGATACTTTTTCCTAATCATCATATGCCCTGATGGTAGTATTCTTTGTCTTCTCAATAGTATCTTCCAAGTAGCCTAGATTCTTGTTCAACTGCAAGGTACAAATGTTCATACCAACACCTCCATCTACCAAGACTCTTTTGACCTTGTTTTTATGAATGAAAACTTCAAGGTGTAAAGCGTGGATATGAGATGGTTGTGATGGTAGATCTTATTTGGAAAAGATAAGAAGATGGTTAGTGATATTCCCAACCATAGCTTGAAACTAATCAATGTCAATGTTTTTAGGAACATATGACTTAGATAAGGCTTTTTCTAGTATTTCTTTGTGTGTAGGGGATAACCTTAAGAGTTCTAAGATTGATATATGAGCTGGGGTCTACTTAAGTTGATCTACAATATTGTAATTACTAGGATTAGATGCAGGAAAATTAGATTGTATCCTAGGTTGAGATGGGACTCCTTGAATGGTTATTTTTCCACGTCATGTGGTAACTCCACACTGTTCACTAGCTCCTTTGATGGTGACATCAGTGATGATGCTATTGTAGGAGGCTACTACATTGGAATAGGTATGTTGTACAATGGTGTACCACTATTTTTTGCTTTGTTATTATATGGCAGAGGGGTCTTGTATATCTTGAGATCCTAATTTCCTACTAGTACTTCAATGGATATGGCATCACTTTCTATGAGATTTTGGATGATGTTCTTGAGTTTCATGCAATTTGTTATTTTTTGTCCTTTGATTTTATGACAATCACAAAGATCACATTCGTTGTACCAAGATGGCTTCATTTGTGGTTCTTTGTAGTGTTCAAAGTTAGGAAGTGTTATAAGATTTGAGTATACCAATTTCTTCATGATTTTCTCGATGGGTTCTGATAACTATGCGTACTTTTGTTTGAGGTAGTTGTTCCTATTACTAATTTGTCTTTTTTGTGTGTTGGTATTATTGATCTAATTATTTGGAGGTGGTATTGATTTTTGCATAGTTGGTTGGATGTTAGCAACTTGATTGTTGTTGGATCTAGGAGCACTTAGTATGAACTTAGTGTCTACTACACTGTCGTTTGTTACATTTTTGTTCTTAGCCCATACACAAGGTTTCTCATTTGAACTAGTTGAAGGATGATTGTATTTGTAAGCTTGTGTATGTCCTTATGGAATTAGGGATCTTTCAATGTTAAGGGCTCTTGGAACAAGCTCATTGTATGAGGTGATGCACTGCATTTTCAAGTGGAATGACATATTTAGATCCAAATTGGAGATAATGATTCCCACTTGTTCGTCATGAAGAGGCCACTTTCTTTTACTAGCTCTTTGTCTCCATCGTTGTAAGAAATTAGGAAAGGTTTCTTCAGGATTTTTTTTAAGAGTGTACAACTCTTCTAGACTAATGTCCATGTCTAGATTGAAGGAGAAGTGATCAATGAATTTGTTAGTAGTTTCTTGAAAAGTTTTGATACTAGGAGGTAGATGAGAAAAACAATCCATAGCATGGTCTACTAGACTTTGAGGGAAAAGATGGATTAGATATGAATTATTGTAAGCCACTTCCATGCACATGACATTAAATTCTTTGATATGGTCAACATGACTCCCTCTTCCTCTATATTTGTCAAATTTGGGGATTTCAAAATGAGGAGGGAAGGGTACCATTTCTATATTTTGATCAAATGGGTAAGGACACAAATTTTGCATGTGAGGTTTCTTTGTCTTTCCCATGCGAAGGCCCTTCATTTCTTGTGAGAGTGATTTTAATTGTGATACTACATAATCTTACATATTGGGTGGAGGAACATATGGGGGGATGAAAGATGAGTTGTATGGCGTGTATGGAGGTGTAAGATTTTGTGAAAGCAATGAATATGTTCCTGATGCATTTGGAAAATAGAAGCCTTGTTGTTGTTGTTGGGCATATTATTGAGCTAGTAAGGCTCGTTGCTCTTGTTGTGCCATTAGGGCTTGTTGTTGGGCCTGTTGTTGTTGTTTTTGTGCTAAGGTTGCTTGTTATTATTGTTGTTGTTGTGCTAAAGTTGCTTGTTGCACTGCTAAGGTTGCTTTTTGTTGATGTTTTTATTGTTGGGATAAAGCTACTTGATGTGCTTGTTGTTTTTGTTGGGCTAAAGCTGCTTGTTGTGCTGCTATGGTTGCTTGATGTTGTTGTCGTTGTTGGAAAACCCGTTGATAGGATTTTTGTGCTTGTTGTAAGGCTATGGCATGTTCTTGCAATGTTGGATTGGGTAATTGTTGGGACATCTATGATGAGTTGATGTTTGAAATAGGAAACAAAGTATTGGTGAGAGATGGAGGGTTCCCTTGGTTTAACATTCCTTGTAAGATGGTAGACTAAGGTGCATGAATGTATGTTTGAGGTCTTGATTGATTTAGCATAGTAAAGGGAAATGTAGGAAAAGGTGAAGATGATGTTAAAATTTTCAATGGAAATGACATACTAGGACCTTGAGTCCATTGACTAAAAATATTCCCTTGTCATGTGTTTTGAGGATTACCTTGTGCTAAAGATGTAACCAAAGGATTGGTGATCAAGGTATTTCCTGAATTGAATGAAATTGTATCCAAGGGATTGTTTTGAGGTGGATTGATGGTGGATGACATGGAAATTGTAGATGGCATGGATGAACTCATCAAAGGGTTGGATGAAGATGTCCCTACTTGCATTAAGGGTTGATTCTATGATATTGTATTGACAAGCCCTTGTCTATTGTTTGGAGACATTTGATTTTCATTTTTTTGCATGATGGTAGGCATACTTGTGGTGCTCATAGGTGTGGATGAAGAAGGGTGTCCCTGAAATGTTGAAGTGGTTGTGGAATAATAGAGCTCAGGCAGTGTGTGTATTTTTTTAGGATTTTCAGGAACAAGAGGAGCACCAAAGGTAGGTGTCCAAGTGGTGGTGGGAGGTGGAGGATTAGTTTCGAGGATACCCATAAGTACATACTACTTTCAAATGGTGATGTGTGACCAGATTTTTTCGCAAGGCTTGTTGCAAGACTAGGTATGTAAGTTTGATTTAGCCCTCATAATGGAGTTGTGAAATCCTATGTTAAATGATGTGTGATGAATGTTAGTGAGGTAGGAGTTATACTGTCAAAGGCATGATGTTCCAAGAGTTCTTCCCTAGTAATCTCAAATTGGTTATTCATGATGTCTTCTATCTCATATGATCTTGAAGGAGATGATGGTTATTGTGATGGGGTAACGTGACTTCTAGGATCAAATTCTAAAGTATTTTGATCACTTGAGGTAAATGTAACTTTTGGTTTTATCAATGATTCTCTTGTGTTGTGAGCTTGTCTTTACCATAAATTTTATGTCACCTATGGGAGAGTTGTGTTGAATTTTGTAATGTTGGATCTCTCTAGTTGGTTCTAACCTAGGTAAAAGGGACACTCTAAGTATTTTAGGAGAAATTGTGATGATGGGGGATGAAGATATTGGTGATGTGGGAAGCAAACTTTGAAATCATTTTAGGAAAACACTTTTGAATTAAGTGTGATGTTTTGATGTTGGGAAAAAGGATTCTAATGAACTTAGAAATCTTTAGGGTAGACTTGTGACCTTCAAGATAAGCTAGTTCAAAATTGATAACTTACATAAATGCATGGAAAAGGGTAAATTTCACATACAAAGTAGCTAAGTTAGCAAGTGATGTGGTGTGATTTTGATGTTCAATTCATAAAATGTTTGATGTATTCAAATTTTTGCAAAGTTGGGTGAGATAGGAGATTAAATTGGATGAAGGGGTGAGTGAGGTGTTTGACGCAATGTTGAATTAAAGGGAATCTTTTGTTTTGACAAGACCAAGGTGTTGAGAATGATTCTAGACCTTTAAAATGTTCAAATCCTAAAGACCCAATGATTTGGACAAGTTTAGTGCTCCTCAAAAAGTGGAGGGTTTTGGTTCATGAAGAACGTGTACATGTTAGGGTATTTTCTTATGGTGCATTCGTAAAATTTTACTAACAATTTGGTTATGTTCTCATAGAGTTCCTCAATGTGGTAGTTGATAGCTTTTACACTACAATGTCTATGTTTAAAGTGACGACCAGTTGACTTTCGTTTGGGGATCTTTAATTTTCCCAAGATCATCTTGTTAAGTGAGCTACAAGATCAAGGTAATGATGTGAGGCCTCTAAAATGTTCAAGTCCTAGAAAATGAGAGGATGGATGGGAATTTTCAAACTAGTTCTAGCTCTCCTAGCTCGTGCATAAAATTTTCTAAGCAAGGTGTAATGATTGTGGTAAAATATTGAAGCCCACTTTTGATAGAATCTGTTCTACGATTCCTATATCTGAAATTGTGGGTAGGAGAGTTTCTTCTACAGAGTTTGGCTTTTTGGTGGATCATTTACAAGAGTTTGGTGTCATGTTAAAAGATCAGGATGTTGACTCAAAAAGAAGGCATATAACTCTGAACTATACCATGAAGTATGTCTATAAAAGTTTTCCACCAATGTATTTCTATTTCTGTGAAGTGCTCTAAGGTGTTTCTTGTAAGCTTTTGGAGTGAGATGCCTAAGTATAGAATGAGGACCTGTTAACCTTAGTTTAGGGATCCTAATTTTTGTGAGATCATGTGAAAATAGTTTAAGTGTATGGAAGAAAGGAAGATATTTATTTCCATGTGCGAGGTGGTAATATGGGCCTTCCAGCCTCAATATCAGATTGTTCCTCTTCTTCATCTAAGATGGTTGCTGTGTTTCTCCACTGTGTGTTTGTTTCCTTGTGATCAAAGGTGAAGCTTCTCAAACTTCTAATAAGATTGGTTTGTTCCCCATTTATGAGTTCAAATTTTGGCTGAATTATAGCACCTGAAAGATCAGGTTGTTCAATGGGACCAATCGTTCTCCAAATAGTCATGTGGGGCAAGTCAATTTATCTTTGCTTAAGTGAATTGATTTTACCACAAACACTTGTCTTGATTATGTTTCCAAACTAGATGTTTATGTCATCATCATAACTTTCACAATGTCCATTTTGTAAAAATCATGAGGTAAAATCCATAATTTCCTATGTTGTCTTTGGGGAAACATGAGTTTGAGATTGATGTCAAGATATTTAGAAATTGCTCAAGATAAATCCCTAGGAAAAGCAATAATATCAAGGCTAACTCAAGAATTCCATATTCATGCCAAAGTGTTTGAAATTTGGATGATAGTGAGTGTTTTTTTTTGGATCATTTTGAAATCAAGCAAAGTGTAAAAGTGACTCACAAGCATTACAACCCTGGGATAGAAAAGGCTATATTTGTTGAATTCCCACTTGGATTCCTCCAGCTGTGCTTATTCAAAGTGAATGATTAGAAGCTTGACCACACTGGCTCCCCTCCATGACACTCACTTGTATGGGTCAGCCAAGCTTTAGTTCTCATGAATCTCCCATGACAAACTTTTCATCTCTACTAGGAATCACAAATATGTGGGATGGCTTCGAAGGTCTGACCTCCTGCACCAACAAATATTAGGGATTTTCGGCTACTACAAAAGGGTTCATAATAAGGGCATCTGGTTTAAAGGACAAAATAATAAACTCCCTCTTGAGGTTTCTCAACCCTTACAACAAGGGCTTTACACATCATAAAGATACTAGGGAGAGCTATCAGGCATCACTCAGTTGATTGTAAAATTTCCTTGCAACCATAAATTTATATAGTGGTTCAAAAGAGACTAGATTATGCTCATTACCACTTGGGTCATTCCCTTGGGGTGATTACTTTTTCCCACCAAGGAAATCCCTCTAAAGGTAAACAATAGTGAGGAAGTACATCTGTAGTTCGATCATCTTTGTTCGCAATGCACAAAGAGAGCACACACTATGCATTTTTCTCACACTCGCATGGTTCAATTTTAATCCAAATGAAAGGTGGAGGTGATTTTTCAAAGTGTTAGAGAATGTTTCTACTTCTCAAGATCACCAAATGGTGCGAGAGAATTGTAAATTCATTCACTAGCAATTTTGAAAAACTCACAAAACAAAGCAAATAATTGTCAATTTTATCCTTCAAAGTGGTAATGAGTTAATTTCAAGCACAAATTGAAAGATGATTTTTACTTCAATTTTAAACCCAATTGAAATATGTGATTTGAGGGTTCAATTTTAAGCCCAATGGAAAACTAGTGTGTTGCCTAAACTAAAAGTAAAAAAGCATGAAAGTGGGTTATAATTGCCCCAAAGCATTGAATGCTTGTTACAATTAGAGAATGTTAAGATAGAAGAGAAGGAATTCCATTTTGCTCCATGCCATTAAACCCTAAGAACCCTTATTAAGTCAAATAATGAAAACACAGTCAGACATTCACCAATAATCAGATAATTGAAAAAAATTAAGTCACATGTAAAAAAAAATGAAGTTTCTTACCCTGGTTGAGCATCGCTGCACATGAATGCGTCAAAATTTGTGATTTGGGCATCACTCTGGTGAATTTGAACATCACTTTGCAGAGAGGCTAGTGAGCAAAATTGTGTCACTATTTTGAGGGGTGTCATTGTAAACAAGTGCATCACGATTTAAACTTTAAAAGCATTGGTGTAGTGAAGGTGAGCACCACCATTTTTGATCCACTATACTTCAAATTAAATACACGTCACTATATTTGAATCGACGTCAGGAAATTAAATAAGACTCACTATATCAAATTGCTTGGGTGTCACTATATGGTGACGCTATTGCAATAGCGTCGCAATTTGTTCTTTGAGCATCTCTACAACCTCCAAAAGAGTATAAACATGGATTTCGATCTAAAATATGATTAAATGATCGGTTTTCCCTCCTAGTGCTAGAATTTTGATGTCAAAAGTACTGAGGTTTTCCCTCCATGAAGAATCAAATCATAATGAAGCCATGGGTACCTAAATCTCAACAAGATCAATCAATAAAAATTGAAAGTAAGCATTTTATCAAAAAAAATAAAATGGTAAATTTATGAAAATTTTAAAGAAAACATCTAATCTAATCTATTGAAACTTATCCCATTGTGGAATTGGTGTCACATTGATGTGGACTAACGACCCTTTCCCAATCCTGTGATAGTGAACTTGTTTCATTCGATCCTATGGAAAAGAATCGATGAAACCATGGTGTTTTTGTGTATGAAAACCTAGATTATGATGAAAATGAGCATGATGCAAGCTAGGTTACTATGATTTTATGCTATGAATGATCTAATTATGCATTTCTAAGCTAATTCTAGCTAATCTAAGCTAATTTAAGCTAAATGATGCTAAAAGATGAAAACCCTAATTTATTTACAAACTAAGATGGACGCATGGAAGCCATTAATGAAAGCTTGAAGGTAATTGAAAATGAACTAAAATTAAGCTAAATGTATGTAAATTGAGAGTATGGATGTGAGTAGATTTAACAGAATAAGTTTGTAATAAAAGATGGATCCATTTGTCTCCAAATAGTGATCTATTTATAGGAGAGCAAATGAAGAATGGATGGTTGAGATCAAAAAGCTTAATCAATAGTTTAGGATGAAGGAGATGAGATGCATAGATCATGGATTCTCATCAATGGGTGAGAATGCATGATGAGATTTAATCAAAGTCTCACAATTACCTTAAAGAAACACACTTTTGACCTTTTGACATAGGTCAAAGTGCACCGTAGAAAAATGGACCCTTGTCATTTTCATGGTCTTTTAGGCATTGCTTCATGATGTTTGGTCTATTGTGCTAAGATTTTATGTCATAACGTGGCTTGAACATGCATATTTAGGTACTAAAATTCAAATAATGACATCTTGTGAAGGTGTTGTGAAGTGTTGTAAGACATTTCTACACTTCTAGATTCTATTTATTACAATTCACCTAAAAAATCACATTTTCATCACTAAACAAGTCCTAATTTGAAGTGTTGTAAAGTCTTGTAACAAGATATCACACTTTTATAGGCACAATTTCACTATTTACACCTTTCTTATGCTTTATTTGACCCCTTTATGCCCTTATAAGGTTTAATTAAGTGCATTTTTGAATGTAAACCTGACAAACAACATTAAATATGACTTAATTCCTGACACCCATTTTCAGGTCCTAGGTGGGACCCATTCACCATGGGTGGAAAATGAGTCCCCCTTGGCTCCAAATTCAATATATTTTAATTTTCCTTTTGGGTTTTTATTCAAAATCACTTGATGTCGGCCTATGATGAGGTATTAACGGGTTACTAAGGCACAAGAATGTATAAATAAGTGTTTTTACATCAATTTTAACCCCCATTCATTCAGGCATTTAAACATCTTACAACGTCAAATGAAGCACTATTCAAGCATTTTGGAGCATCCATTGATACAACTTCAAATTTTCATCAACAACGATTTGGTAAGTTGATAACATTTGCATGTTATTTTTTTATCATTCTCTTGCATTTCACTATTTTATTAAGGGTTTGCTTACCAAAGTGGGGTTTGACCAAGGAAAACCCTTATTTCCTCACCCTCAACCATTTTTCCCTCTTGTATTTGCATTTTTAGACCTATGTATGCAAATTTAACAAGAATTTAGGTGATTGAAGATTGGTCAACAAGTCAAATAGGTGATCCAAGTCAAATCAATTATATTTCAAGCTTGGAGAAGGAATTATGTCTATTTTCTATAGAATTGACTTCAATTACCCGACAAGAAAAAATTTCCAGATCTGGTGTTGTAGAGTTTTCTCTTTATTTCTCAAAATTTTGGGAGAGGACTGATTCACCACCAGTGGTGAATGATTCCCACTTTAAGACTAAAAATCTAGGTTTTGTTAGATTCTAGATCTTGACAGTTTTTCACTAGTAGCAGGACTAATTCACCACTCTGGGCGAATGAGTCCCATTATTGATTTTCAATAATTTCATATAGCATACAGACCATTCCAGACTCCCCAATTCTAGCCCAGATGCACTCTTATTCAACCTTTCTCCTTCTGTTTTGCATTTTTTCATCTTTTAGTTCATTATTTGCATATCACATTATGTTTTCCAACATAACTTAAATCTTATTTTTGCATTCATAATTAGTCATATAGGTCACTTGATTACATTTAATTCACTTCATTTTCTTAGATAACATCACACATATCATAATTTTAATGAACCCTATAGCATTTTTGGCCTTCTCATTTTAGGTGAGAAACCCTAGAATAGCTAGAGAAGTGCATTGGTGCCAAAAATCTACGGCTCATTTTGGTGAACCTATATTTTGAACACTTTGCATTTATGATTTCATTCACATATTACATCCTAGATTACATTTGCATCAAAATTCACTTAGCATATTGTTTTGTTTTTGCATTCAAGGACTTCTCATATTGCATTAGTGAAAGATTTTTTTAGATTTCATTTTTGCATTGCATATCATTGAAAAAACTTGAAATCTGCATTCTTCATCCTTAATTGCATTCTGAAAAGCATTAGAATCATTTTAAAACTTCTAAAAAACACAAAAAACTCTCATATTGGGACTCATTTGCCACCCTAGGTGAATCAGTCCCTCTGCACTTTTTATACGGCAATCTCAGACTTTTTTGGCATTTTTTTGCATTACATTCTTCTGTAGTAACTTTCTATTTTCATTTCCAAAATCTTTGTTTTTAGTCATTTATTGCATCTTAGTTTACTTGCATCATGGCATTTTCTTTTAATAAGTTTTGGAATTCCTTAAAATCCTTGGTAGACATGTCCAATTGTGCCTTTGGCTATGATCCTAGTGACCCTGAACTTCCACATGCTCCTTCAACTCCTCATTATTGTCGTCCTTGTGATGTAGACATCATTGGAGAAGATGACAATAGAATGAACAAGTTCTCTAATGAATTCCTTGATAACCTAGAAGCTAATGCAACCTTTTATCCATCCATGAGCACACAAGATCTTCCTACTATTGCACCTCTTGATCACTTTGCATACTTGCATCTTGAAACAAATGAAGGATCTAAGGTCCCTCCATTCAGTGGACCTAGTCCCTCTAAAAAAAAAACACCCTCACCCATTTTATGATCACAAAGTCACAAACACTTCCATAAATCTTGAAGAAACATATGGAAAAGGCTTTACTATCCTAAGAAAACAAGGTTGTGACACAAAACATGAACATGAAATTCACCAACTTCTTGAACAACAACCAACCAAAGCACAGATAATAGGATTAGGATATCAAGATCCCTCCCATCCTGATAGACCTCCTTTTAAACCTAGGAGACTTCGGGAGGATGGTAAATTGATCCTTGATGCTCCTCTTTACATGAACATTCTCCTTCCATGTGAACAACCACTACCCCCTTCTAATGACAATGATGCTAGGATCCCCATGGGCCCTCTTTCTCTTTCTATCCATGAACAAGGAGAATCTAACCAAAACCACACACCTTGGAAATTCACAGATTTACCCTTTATGCAAAATCCCACAAGTACGGAACAAAAATTGAAAGCACTTATTACTAGAGGATGGATTTCCATGCCTCCTACAAGAATCAAACATCCAAAAAATGAAAAATATTTTGCATATCGTAGAATGCTAGGACATCTCACTGATGATTGTCGTGCTTTACAAAACATACTCCCAGACCTTACCCAACTTGATATCATACCTTAAAACAACTAAATTCCATCATCATGCTATAGCTGTAGAATTCTTTATTCTCACTATTGCATGATCCTTTTCCATCACTCACATCAGCTCATTATTTCCTTTACACTTTGTGGGGGTAAGAACTTGTTAGTCCTATCCTTGTAATGCATTTGTCTTTGTCTCTTAACTATGTTATTCCTTTTCCGCTTAACTATTTAAGACCGAGGAATGAATAACTTAGTTAATGGTTGAATTACATTTGCATTACTTGCTCCTTTTTCATTTTTCTTGTATGTGTGTATCGTGTTCCCCCATATCATGTGCTCAATGTTTTCTCTCTTGTTGCACACTTCTATTTGTGCCTCTCTTCTTCTATATGTCATGCATTTTCAAATTTTCACTTTTTTTTTGTGTTTCTCCTATTGGGGATGACACAAAGCATAGAGATGCCCTATGTCTCTTCCATGTTGACCCTAAAATTCCTTTTTCATTTTCTCTTTTCTTTTTGGGTTTTTTTCTTTTGGGGATGACTCAAGGCATTAAGACCAAAATGTCTCCTTCATGTTGACCCAAAAGCTTTATCCTTGTCTTTCAGCTTTTCTTTTTCATTTCGCTTGTGTTTTCCTTTTGGGGACGATGCAAGGAATTGAGAATACAATGTCTCTTCCATTTTGACCCAAAACAAACTTTATTTTTCTTTTTTTTTCACTCTCTTTGTGTCATTCTTCCAGTTCTCTGTGCTTGGGGGAATGATGACAATTATGAGCTCTTTAATAAAAACATTGCAACAACGAACATACTAACCCCAAATCCATAGATCCCTTATGTGTTTGGTGTGCTCTTTTCTAGGGGGAAACTCCTTTTTTTTTTCATTTTCATTGACATGATGTAGACTAACTTCAAAACATATGACTTGGCATAGGGGTTTCCAAGTTGACTCTCATGTCTTGTTTTCCTTCACATTTTCTTTCCTTTGCTACTTTAAAGTAATTGATCATAGAACAATGTGTAGAAATTCATTTAAAGTGGGGTTCATACATTACCATTAATTCATTTACATTATTGGTTCCTAGTGTAGCCTTGTCGTTTATATGATGTGTTAGTCACTTTGTGGATGACATTGGGTGTGATTTCCTTCATAAGTGTGATTTATCTTAGCATATTACATTCCTCTTGTTGGCTTGATGCGATGCACTACATCCCCTAAGTTGTGAATATATTATTCTTTGATTGGTCCTCTCTTGGTGACATTAGACACAATGTTCCCTAAGTGAATGACCTTGCATAAACTTAAAAAGACTCCTTTGAACATCTTTTACATTTTTACATTTTTTCATTTTTACATTTTTCATCTCTTGCCACCTTGCATAACACAACTTTCATGCCTATGGTACCTGCCTTTTTTTCATGAGTTCTAAGCATACAGAGCTTTGCATGTCTCATGAAGCATGGACCAACATTTTCCTTGTGGTTCCTTGTTAAAGTTATCAGGAGGTATAACTTTTATATGGTTCAACGAGAAGCCCATCCAGTGGCATGACTTTCCCCATAGCCACTTTTATGTTTGTGAGTGCATACCAACTAGTGTATGTATCTCCTCTCTTTGGCTTTCTCACCCCACAGACAACAAGAAGTTTCATGGCCCCAGAGTGAGTATACTTTGGAATTCTCACCCGACAGACCACCATGAGTTCTATCGCCCTAGAGTGAGTATACATTCTCTTTTAGCCTAGATCTAATCCACAACTAGTTGGATAGATGATTGAAGCTTCATCTGATTCCTAACATTTTTGTGTTCCTTTGTTCTTATGCTTAGTTTACCATGGGAACTTCATCTTAGGGGCTTAATCATCCCTCTTGATCGTTGTATTCTATCTTGCTAATGTATGTACATTTGAACCCTCCTCTTGATGTTCATGGCTACTTTAGTTTGAGTTTGAGGCAAGTTCATCTGCTCACTAAAGTAGGGGCTAAATGCACCATAGAAAAATGGACCTTTGTCATTTTCATGGTCTTTTAGGCCTTGCTTCATGATGTTTGGTATATTTTTCTCTAATATTATGTCGTAACATTGCTTGAACATGAATATTTAGGTACTAAAATTCAAATAATGACATCTTGTGAAGGTGTTGTGAAGTGTTCTAAGACATTTCTACATTCTTCTAGATTCTATTTATTACAATTCACCTAAAAATCGCATTTTCATCACTGAACAAGTCCCATTTTGAAGTGTTGTAAAGTCTTGTAACAAGATTTCAAACTTTTCTAGGCACAATTTCACTCTTTACACCTTTCTTATGCTTTATTTGGACCCTTTATGCCCTTATAAGGTTTAATTAAGTGCATTTTTGAATGTAAACCTGACAAACAATATTAAATATGACTTAATTCCTGACACCCATTTTCAGGGCCTAGGTGGGACCCATTCACCATGGATGGTGAATGAGTCCCTCTTGGCTTCAAATTCAAAATATTTTAAATTTCCTTTTGGGTTTTTATTCAAAATCACTTGATGTCGGCCTGTGATGAGGTATTAACATGTTATGAAGGAACAAGAATTTATAAATAAGTTTTTTTACATCCATTTTAACTCTCATTCATTCAAGCATTCAATCTCACATCACATTTAAGCATTCAAGCATCTTAGAACATCAAATAAAGCACTATTGAAGCATTTTGGAGCATCCATTGATACAACTTCAGATTCTCATCAACAAGGGTTTGGTAAGTTGATAACATGTGCATGTTATTTGTTTAACATTCTCTTTCATTTCATTATTTTATTAAGGTTTTGATTACCAAAGTGGGGTTTGACCAAGGCAAACCCCTATTTCCTAACCCTCAACCATTTTCCCCCTATTGCATGTGCATTTGTAGACCTATGTATGCATATTTAACAAGAATTTAGGTGATAGAAGATTGGTCAACAATTCAACTAGGTTCTCCAAGTCAAATCAATTATATTTCAAGCTTGGAGAAGGTATTCTGTTCATTTCCTATAGAATTGACTTCGACAACCCGACAAGCAGACATTTCTAGATTTGGTGTTGCAGAGTTGTCTCCTGATTTCTTAGAATTTTGGGAGAGGAATGATTCACTACCAATGGTGAATGAGTCCCACTTTAAGATTGATAATCTAGGTTTTGCTAGATTCCAGATCCTGATAGTCAGAAACTCTCCCAATAGTTTTTCACCAGTAGTAGGACTAATTTTCCACCCTAGGCGAATGAGTCCCACTGTTGATTTTCATTAATTTTAGACAACATTTAGACCATTCCAGATTCCTCAAATCTAGTCCACGTGCACTCTGATTCAACCTTTCTCCTTCTGTTTTTCATTTATTCATCTTTTAGTTCATTGTTTGCATATCACGTTGTGTTTTCCAACATAGCTTAAATCTTAGTTTTGTGTTCATAATCAAACATATAGATCACTTCATTGCATTTAATTCACTTCATATAGCTTAGATAACATCACACATATCATAATTTGAATGAACCCCATAACATTTTTGGCCCTACCTCTCTCCTTTTAGGTGAAAAACCCTAGAAGAGCTAAAGAAGTGCATTGGTGCCAAAAATCTATAGTTCACAAAGGTAAATTTCCAAAAAGGGAAAGGGTTAACTTCTCAAGTAAGCTAAGTGAGTTGATTGGAAGAGAAGGAATATTCCATTGGGTGAGGATAAAGGTGAATTTGGAAATTAAAACAAAGTTTTAATTATGAAAAAAAGGGGTAAGGAATATTCCATGGGAATATTACCTTTGATTAGAGGAATAATTAGTTTAATTTCTAATTAAACAAGGTTTAATTTATGCAATTAGGGAATTAGAAGACTTAAGGTTGAATAATTATTAAATTAGATAATTTAATATATATGGGATAGAAGGGGGGAATGATATTTAATTAAATAACTTAGGGTTATTTAATTAAATAAGATGACCTAGGAGATTAAATTAAATATTTTGGTTTATTTAATTTAATAGGATGAAGTGTTAGTGCAAAAAGAGATGAATTAACCCAATTAAATTAATTAATCTAATTAACGAAAATGATGTAATTAATTAATTAGCTAGGCTAATTGAATTAATTAAGCGAAAAGAGGATGGAATAAGGAGGAAATTATGTTAATAAATCTGATATAAGTGCATGACGAGGACATTTTCAATGTCTACAGATATATCCATTCCAAGGTACTTTTGTTCATAAGTATTTTTAGTGAAGGTCTTATATGAGCTTTTCCACCTTGGACCAAGCTAGAAAATAAAATCAACATGACAAGCTAATTTGTAGGATCATATCCCTTAGACTAAGCTTTCCAAAAGTATAAGTTTTAATATATTTAATTTCATTATCATATTTTTTTCCATTTTCTAGTGAGGGTAATTTTTTTACCAAACATCAAGTCTCATTCTCACACAAGTGGAATAATAAAAAAAGATACAAAAAAAGATAAAATGTTATACACTATTTAATGATATCCATGTTTGAATTGAAATAAAGTTACTTTGGATATATATAGAAAAAATTATGCATTATCAAATAAGCTATGACTAAAGGACTATTAATCTCATATTAAGAAAATAATAAATAAAATATCCAATCAAAATTGTGAAAAAATATTTTTGCAGTAAATATTGGTGTTACCGGTCTTTATTTAAGAATTTATATTTTTATCTCTTTTGAAAACCATAATGTATAATGGAATACATGTTACTTTTAAAAATAATGCCAACTATAAATAATAAATTATTAAAATGTACATATTTCATAAATTAATTTTATAAAAAATTAAAAAATATATTTTGAATCTCTAAATGAAATTAAAAAAATTACCAATTCACATCATCTTCATATTCTAATGGTTTAAATTCTATAGGTAATATAAGGTAAAATTTTAGTTTAAAATATTGATTTTAATGTCTAATTTTAGTCAAAGTGTGGGACAAACTATTGTGGTCTCACCCATAAACAAAGCCTACAATCAACTAAATTGACATTATCTAATGAAAAATATGTTTTTTTTTTAATTTATTAAAGAACTGAATTGAGTGGAATTTTAATTATAGTTCAATCCTTAGATATTCAATATTAGTAAATGGAAATCTCTTTGATCTCTTTAATCCATATTGTTTCCTCAAATAACATGATACCATCTCTATCTTCCTTTATATAACCATGGTAGAACCATTATGGTGATCAATCCAAGATGAATTTCCTAAGGGTGGATGGAAAGGCTTTAGTTTAACTCATAGAGTGAAAACAACATTTCACCAATAGTTGGATAATGATATAATTTTTTTTTGGGTAGGAGAGTTTGAAGGAAGTGAAGGAAATGAGAAACACAGTAAATAAATGTTCAACAACCTCAAATAAATGTATTAACATAGATAAATTTATATTTTTATTAACATTAACCTAAATGAATAAAAATTAATTGCAATAGACTTGTGATATAGGGTGTGAACCATCCGAAGTAAATATCTTGGGCTAGACCTCTTGAAAGAACCATGCAAAATTTCTCTTTAGAAACCATTATTAGATAGTTACAAATAAAGTTTACTTCATTGAATGGTAAATGGTTGTTTATGTAAAGAGAAATTCTAAATCTTAAGGCAGTAATATTAGAAATCCAAAGTTTTAATGTCATGTATAGAGGCCTATTGTTAAAGAAGTTTAATGTACATTGGAATAAAGGATCATGAATTTTTAATGCAAGTGAATTCAAAATCCAAGCGATTGTCTTTAATAGTGTGGGACACTACAGGAACACCTAAGAGATGAAAGATACACTAGAATAAGGAAAACCTCACACCCTAATAGGGTTTTAAGCTCCCAATTGGCATTAGTTATACACATTAAACTCCACTCAAAATAGTCCATGATCTTGAAGACAAACTATCTAGATTTAACTATCCCAACTTGGGTTCTAATGATTTTCATTCCTCTTAGAGGCTCATAGTAGTGGAATTTTCTCCTCTTGTACGTATCTAATCACTAAGAACCTACGCTTATAAATATATGATGATTGATCACCAAATTGTTTGGAGGGATTGTGGAACAAATTTATAAAGTTTTTTTATCACCCAAAAATAGAAGGATAGTGCATATTCTAAAATAAACATGGATAATTTTTGCGAGAGGCTACTTTTCATAGAAATATAATGTAGGAACTAAGGAGTGGGAGTTTGAAAGAAACAAGAAGCATTAGTAGAATAAGAACTCTCCAAAAGGAAAGTGTTTGTGATTAAGGGTTGAGAACCTCAAGTATAACTATAAATAATCTAGAAACTATAAGTGAGGATAGAATACAAAGTTAGAAACTCAACACTTCATGGAATGAATTAGCTTGTGTACCTATTGAGCAAAAAAAAAAAAAAAAATTGTTTCCAAGGTAGGATGCCTCTATATGGGCCACTCTCTATAAAAAAATCTTAATGGTTGATACATTCATAAATATTAGTTTTAAACAGACCTCAAGATGTGTGAAATGAAAAGTGGTATGGAAAGTATCAATGATCTCCTTGTTAATTACATTTTTGAAAATAAATTTTTGTAGTTTGTGTGTGCAAAATGGTGTGGCTAGGTGAACTTCCTACTGATTTTCTAGAATTATTTAGTTCAAGGCTCAATATTCAAAGATATTTGATATTTAATTTCCTATAGAAAAAATTCCCCTCATTAATAACATGGGAAGTGTGGAACGAAATAAATAAATGTATGTTTTAAGGAAAATTCATGAATTAATCTCATTTCATAAGAAATTTTGAAGTATCCATACAAGTTGTAAACTCTAGGGTGATGAATCAATCATAAAAAAATCATTCTAATCATGGGAAAATAAATTAGTATAGGCATGGAAAGGAATTGAAGTCCCCATTCATAGGGAACTTAGGCTCAAATATACTCCTAATTCATTAATTAGAATTATATGAAACCTTTGCATGCTAGATGAAGATTATTTTTGATAGGGTTAAAACATGTATTCTAATAATATTAGACATGAACTTTTCATAATTTTAATCTAGGCTAATAAAATAAATTATTTAGCTTAGAGAAGATAATTTGAATTAAATTCCAATTTGATATTAAAAATTATTTATGAAGTGATTTGATGATTAACTGATGATCCCAAGAGAGTCTATGAAAGTTGATTTCACTTCAAATCGATTTCATCACATTTTGAGAAAATGATATTTTCATGGAATGGTCATTATCCTCAATTTTTTTGGATATAGAAATCTATGTGAGTCAATTTCATGCCTATGGATCACTTATGTATTATGTAGACCTAATTTATACCCGACATATATGATATAGTGATGTAGTGTAGGAAAATGTAGCCCTTTACATTTTCTCACTTGTTTGGGGCCTCCTTATTTAAATTGGACTTAATAAAGCCTTAATTTAGTGTTATTAAATGTACCTTTTTACATTTACAGACTTATTTGGGACCTCTTAATTAATTGAGCTTAATTATGCATTAATTGGCCCTTTCATTCATTTTCCAAGCCTAATTAATTATATATTTTGAAGGGGAAACCTAACATTAGTTAATGCCTAAACATAACACAATATATTGAGAAATGTATATCCTAAGTTCATGGACCTGGGAACCATTCGCCCATAGGTTAATAGGTCCTCCCTGAACCTTAAGACCTAAATTTAAATTATTTTTTTAGCACTATTATAACATTTTCAAATCCACAATTTAGTGTCGGCTTGTGATATTTGAATTTTAGGAAATAAAGGATACACACGTATACATAAAAGGTTATCTCACTATGTTTCACCTAGAGTTTTTATGTAAGCATTCTTAAAGAAAATATTGTGATCAAAGGAATTCAAGAGAAAATGTATCATAGATTTATAGTAGCATTCAAGATCAATTCATCATGTCAAAGTATTCTTGCATCATGCATGTGTTTGGAGCTAACATTGTGATGTAGGTTTCATGATCAAGTCAAGCATTCAAAGTATCATTTCAAGAAATATTCAAGTGTCAAGATCCACATCCAATTCAACCATCTCATGCAAGTTGTAGAACTCCTAAGGTCTCCATTATCGAGGTTTCATTCAAGGGTTTGTTGAGTGGTAACATAGCTTTGTTCATTCTTCATTTCCTCTTTCATGCATTATTTCAATTCAAGGTTTGATTACCAAAATAGGATTTGACCAAGGAAAACCCATATTTACCCAAAACAAATATTTTTCTCTCTTGTATGTGTGATTGCATATTTAAGTTGAAGAAGACTTGAAGATCTTTTAAAGTGTAAGATTTACAAAGTTGCAAAATTTACAAAATTTGTCAAAATTGTTTTCATCTCATGAAAACTAATATCTCAATGTCATTTCTGAAATTTTGACTGTGAAACTTGGAAAAACTGGAAGATTTAGATCTACATCAGAGACTCCTAAAAGTTACAGAAAAAACATGTACTTGGACTCATTCACCCATGGGCGAATGAGTCTTGGATTTGTTTCTTAAAAGCACTTTTGGTGACTGGTACACAAGTCTCTGCCCTTCTTAGATCTGCAATCTATTTTTTTGGTTATGCTAGTATTGAGCTTAATGTTATTGTTTCAAGTGTTAGATTGCATTTTGGTGTTGGTTTTCTACTTTTAGTTTTTCTCCCCAAAATGTTATTTGACCTTGACCCCTGTCCTTCAATCATAAGGAAATCTAAAGATTCCTAGTTTGAGTTGATTCACGTAAGGGTTGATAATCAATTCATTGTGTGGATCTCATTTCCTAATGAAATAAAGGAAGATAGGTCTAGCTATTTTCCTTTTGGTGAACCCCGCTTTTACATTTTATTAAACCCTATTTTTCATTGTTTCAAGTGATTTTTGAACTTGTACTTTCTAATTTATCAAATTCTCCACTCTTCATTGATTGTCAATGATTTGTAATATTTTTAACTACTTAGGAGATGGTGTTGGATCACAAGGTTCACTTTATCCTTAGTAAACCATATTTATTGCACCAAATTTATGATCATGAAAATGATAAAAGATAGCAATCCCAAGTAGTGGAGATATTTTAGATTACTTTGATGTATACTATATTTATTTTGGTAGTCCAAATTGAAATATTCTTTTATGAATTGTCTAGGAACTTGAATGATTATAAAATGATTAATTGATCAATAAATTCCCATTTGAATTTCTTTAAATACAAGGGAATATCAATTTTTCACACAAACATTCACCAAATCAATTACCAAAATCTAGTGAAAAAGGTAAAAAATGTTAAAAGATATTTGATATTCTTTTTTCCTGTAAAATTTTTCCCCTCATTAATAATATAGGAAGTGTGAAAAGAAATAAATATATGTACTTTTCATGGAAAATTCATGAATGAATCTCATTTACTAAGAAATATTTGACATAGTCATAGAAGTTGTGCACTCTAGGGTGATGAACTAATCATCAAAAAATAAATCTTTAAGCTCATGGGATAATGAATTAGTATAGAGGTGGACAAGAGTCAAAATTCCAATTCATAGGGACATTAAGGTTAAATCTACTCCTAGTTCATTAATTAGAATTAGATGGATACCTTACAAGTTGGATGAAGATGAGTTTTTATGGGCCTACAAGAGGCAACCCTATAAAATTTGGCACAAACTTTTCATAATTTTAATCTATGCTAATAAAATTAAATACATATAATTAACATAAATTTACCTAGATTAATTAATTATTTAGGTAGGACTACATAATTTGAAATAAACACCAATTTAGAAAATTAGTTATGAAGGGTTTAGGTTCTTAGCTCTTGATTCCAAGAGGATGCATGAATGTTGATTTCTTGTTGAATTGATTTTATTGCATTTTGTGAAAATGATATTGTTGTGGAATTTTCACTATTCTCAAATTTTATGGCCTTATAAATATATGTGAGTCAAGTCCATGCCTAGGGATCACTTGTGCATTACATAGACCTTATTTGTACCCCACATATTTGATCTAATAACATTTACACTTTTACTTTCTGATTCACTGAATTCCATATCCTTCATTGATTGCGAAGGACTTATAATATTTAAAAATACCTAGAAGATATTATTGGATCACAAAGTTCAAATTATCTTTAGTCAACCACCTTGAATAGATCAAATTTATGATCTAAAAATAGCAAAGAATATCAACCTTATAATTTGGAAGAATACCTAAAAAAAATTATATTGTTGAATAAAAAAATGAAAAAGATAGCAATCCTTATAATATAAAGAAATACATTAAGAAATAAGAAATAGACAATGAGAGCGAGTTTTGACATAAAACCTATGGTATACCGGACTTGGCGGTGAAACAGTCAATGTGATTTAAATTTTTAAATACAATTTTATCGGGGAATAGTGTGTTGTATGACGTAGGGAGATGACATCAGCAATATGACGCACTCTCCTAATCAACGATAAATGTAGACTGCAAGGAGTGTTTTTTTAAGTGTTTTCTAAATTATCAATATTATCCGGGGTGCTATCAAATGGTTCATATAAATATTTATGGGTTTATAGTTAAGTGGTGTATATGTTTTTTTTACAGTTAATGTTTGGTATACTATTTTTTTCATGTATAATTTGGATAATTTAAAAGTTTGAATAATTTTATAAGAAAGAAGTGATTTCAAATGCAAATAATATTTATAATAATTAAAAAAAAATGTTTTAGGTGAATGTAAATATGAATGTTTGTTGAATGCATTTTGATGTTTAATGTTATTTTATTATAATTTGTGCATGTAATAATACAATACATGTTGAAATTATTAAAAATACTTGATATGAAATGTTGATCAAGACATTCAAATAACAAGAATTATATTATAACAATATGAAATATATAAAGGTCATGATCATATAATCTAAAAAATCATTTTAAGAAATTATATTATAATTTGTTTTGTAAACATAACATCATACTAATAGCATCATATTGATTTATCACAACCAATCATGAGCAAACCACATGTGCATTGGATGTTTCTTCTCCAAGGTCAACTTAGAGACAAATACCATAAAAGATTCTTGTAATTTTTTTATGATTCTATCATAAATTATTACCATCCAAATGAGAATGTTCTTGTATTCTCAAATAATTTGAGAGATAACAATGAATGTTTCTAGAAACCTCTCTAAATCACTATTATATCTATGTTATTTTGATTGGGATTTGTGTATAATTTTCATTTTCTAATAGGTGTAATGGGAATAAACCTTCAATTATTAATGTCCCATGGCACACCCTTGCAATTGAGTGCCTTGACAATATAATGAATTCTTTAGAGTGGCAAGTGCTCTATTAACTATGTCAATACCCAACAACAAATTGTACACCAACATTATGCAAATGACAACACACATTACAACAACTTAGTGTCGTTAAAAAGTGTAATCACTCACTATGTAGTTTCTGTTGGTGTAATTAAATATCTTGTACCTTGTCCTAGGTCATAATTACACCTTAGTTAAGTTTACTTAGGGACCACATAGGAGGTTGTTGGAGAATCTCCACTTTTGGTGGACTTGACATGTCATACCTCATCACTTCCACCTTTTATGGACACATCATGTGATTATCTCTCCATCTTTGGTGGAGTGATAAGTCTTCCTAGTTGTCTCATGTCATAAGATTTTGACACTTGTCATAATCTTATGCCCTTCTATGTTCTCACCTTGGCTATATAACCAAGGGGTCTCTCATTTGTAATCAATCATAATTAGCATATCATATTAATGACATTGAATACAGTTTATTCTTGTCATAATCTTTCTCTCTCTTCTTGTGCTTTCCATTTGGTCCATAGATCTTGGGTGGTGTCCATAGCCAATTCTAACATGGTATCAGAGCGTGTTTGGAGCCATTGGAGAGTCTTTTTCTGAAGAGAGATTCCAGATCTGAGGAGGTTCCGTTCATGGCTCTTTGTTGCAGGTTCAAATACAAGCTTGTTGGTGCAAATCTGAGCTCACCATTGCGTCTGGAAGGTTTGAGATAGTCGATTTTGCCTTTTGTTTCGTCCAAATCGAAGCTACGAGGCCAAATCTACGAGGGTTTGAAGCTGAAGAGTGGTTGCCAGATCCAGAAGGTAGCTACAATTTTGGAGCATTTTGGGTCAAATCCGACCCTGCCATCGCGTCGGCGGGGCCAAAAACCCTAAGATCAATTGTCAAATCATCCGATTCGGGCAGTTGTCGATGAGGCAAATTTTTGCCGAAGAGCCATCACGATCATAATCGTCGATACGATTTCGAAAAAAAAATTATTTTAAATTTTCTTTTGAAAATTTTTGAAATTTTATAAAATCATTTATTATTACCGATTTTCTTTGAAAAAATTGTATTCAAAACAAAAACAAAAACAAAAAAAAATAAAAATATAGAAAAATTTGTATTTCTACGGATTTAATTCACAGTACGCAAAAGTACTGCATACCCTGTACACCGCAGGGTACAGGGCCACTCACAGTCCGCCACGTGGCACACACAGTCCTGCCACGGGCCCCTCTCCCTACTAGCGCAAATTAAATCTCCGGCGGTCAACTGTTTAAAAATTTTGGCCGGCTAAAATAAAACCCGGCGAAGTCACATTAATGGTCAAATCACAGGCGGACGGTAGAGAATCCACCGACGGCGAGGGAATATTCTGGGGCACATAAAGTTTTCTGGTGACGGCCGGCCAACCGTCAATTTTAAGCCAGTATCTGAAGAATATTCTTGGCCGGGAGCATATTCCTTTTTTGACGCCCACGCGACCATAAAATTTAAGCCCATATATTGCTAACATCAGCAATACGTCAGCGCTCTTTTGAAAAATTTTCCCCCCTCACGGATTGCATTTTGAATTTTGCAGTCTAACTTTGAAGCGTAATATCTTGCTCATTTTAAGTCCTTTTTTCAAGCAATTTTTTTTTATTTGGGATAGAATTTCGTGCTCTACGCACTGGTGCAATCAGATTTTGGTTTTGGTGTCTGGTGTTTCCAAAATTTTCTGATTCTCACAGGTGTTGCTGCTTCGTCCTCGTTTTGAGAACTTTGGGAGCTCATAACTTGCTCCTACGGTAACATTTTTGAGTGCAATTTTTTTTGAAAGTGCATGATTTATTGTGTACTTCTTAGTGGTAGGATCAGATTGATCTCATTTTGTACCAAAAATTGTACTTGATACTGTGGCCTATTTTGGCATTTGTAAGCACTAAGATTAAGTCTAGCTTGCTGTTTTTGGCATCTAGCAACTGTAAACGCACTAAATATAAAGTGCCAAATCAGATATTGCTTGGGGGGTTTCTTGATTGAGTGATTTGGGGGGGTAATCTTGCAGTGATTGTTTGAATTCTTTTGCTTGATTTGTGTTCTTACAATGGGGAGATCTTAAACTGAACCCCTAAATACACATAATTATGCTACATGGAGAAAATTAGTAACAAACTATCTCATGATGAAAGGTCTAATAGGTCATCTAAAGGAAAAAATTCAAAAACCTATAGATGCTAAAGAATTGGCAATGTGGGAGATCGATCATGAGAAAACACTTGGATGCATATGCTCATTAGTCTCATTTGATTTGCAGTTTCATATTGAATCATGTACTACACCTAAAGAGGTATGGGATACTTTTGAGAAATTGTATGGCAAAACAGATAAGATTAGAGGCTATCAGATTGAGAATGATTTGATGAATCTTGATCCTAAAAGTTTTGACCACATCCAAGACTACATCTCCAAAATCAAGCAATTAAGAATACAGTTGAAAGAATGCACTATTGAAAAAGAGGATTTACAATTGATTCTAAATGTGTTATCCAAGCTTGGTCCTGAGTATTCAGTATTTGTTTCTGGCTTTCATACCCATTGACTTTCTATGGGAGCATCATATGTTGATCCTAAGTTTGATGACTTTGCAAATCTCCTAATCTAGGAGGAAGCTAAGTTAATGAACATGGGTCTAATCAAGTCTTCCAAACCACAAGCATTGGTGGCAAATGAGTCTAAGGTACAAAAAGAATCAGGGAATCTTGATAAGAAGCAAAAGAAGAAAAAGAACAAGCCACATAAAGAATCAGAATCCTCATCATCAAAAGGAGAAACATCTAAGAAGGAGAGACCTTTTTGTGCATATTGCAAGAAGGATGGACATGAAGAACATTATTGTTATAAGAAGGATATTGATGAGTTGAAAAATCTTCTCAAAAAGAATCACATTGATTTTCCTTCTAGAATGTCTGAATCTTCTTCTCCTTCTACTTCAAAACACTCTAAAAAGGAAAAAAGTCAAACATATATATCAGGATATAAAGGACAAGCTCTTTGTGCTCATTCAAGTCCAGGATCAGGGAGATGGCTTCTAGATTCAGGAGCATCACATCATATGGCATCTTCACAAACTATCTTCTCTACATTTCAGCCTTGTTCTATGTCTCCTATCTTGATGGGAAACAATACATATATGAGTGTAACAGGGAAGGGATCTATTAGCATTGGGGAGAACACTTTTTTGGATGTCTTGTGTGTTCCTCATTTGACAAACAATCTACTTTCCATATATCAGATTACACATGGTGGAGATGGGAGAACTGTGGAGTTCACTCCTGATTCTGTTATCATTCGTGACTTGGAGACTAGAGATGTCATTGCTACTGGGGTGGTTGATCATTCATCTCGGTTGTATTCCTTTGCACAGTTTGCTTCTGATGATGACAATGTTCCTTCGACTGTTGATTACAACTATGATTCTGAGGAGACATATGGCTTTTTGAACTTGGGCATACTCACATCAAATCCAATACTTGAGCCATGCATTTCATCTCCTCCACCTACTGTTGCAGTTGATGATGCTTGCGATTCAACAATTTTGGCTCCTAGTGATTCAGTGCAGCAGGATCATGTTTGTCTTCCAGATATGGCTACTTTGGATGACTTCCTAACAGGTATTTCAGACTTGTTCGTGGAGTCTCATCTTGCAGATTTGGAGGACACCATTGATGACATTCATCTTCTCTTTGATGAAGATGAACCTTCTTCAGCTGTTGTGAGGGAACACCTTGACCCTCTTGTTCATTCTCTACATGATCATTCTTCACAGATTGGCGTGAGTGTGGATTCTTTTGGACAACATTTGGAGGAGGCTTCTTTGTCTTCAGAGGGGATATCTTTGTCTTTGGATCATGTTCTACATTCATCTCTACTAGATGTTGGATTGTACTCTTTAGCAGTGTGGCCTAGAACGCCTGATTGGAGTGGTTTAGCTTTCTGCATCGACATGGAGACACTTGAGCATGCTTTAGAGACATCTTCACACATCATACATCTTGACATCCTGCATACATCCTTGGTTTTTTTTCTTCCTAAGGGGAGGAACGTTGTTCGGCGAGATTGGATCATCTTCAGCATTCAATGTCGAGCTTCTACCATTCTTGCAGGAGACTCAACATTGAGGGGGGGCTACCTTGCTTCTCTTCTACTTCTCTCTTATGGGGGGGTCTTTTTCCTCACATGGGGTTTTTACCTTCTCATTCTTCATTGAGAGCATTTCCTTTTTGTATTTCATCTCTCTTTTGAGGGGGAGTTTTGTCCCATGAGGTTTTCTCCCTTTCCTCGTTGTGAGAGATTTCATTGCATTGATTGCATTGTGTGTACATGGGTACCTAACATGGCCTAGTAGCCGGGACCCATCTTGCATTGTTTGCATTTGTGCACTACTCCCTAAGTTGCACTTAAGGGGGGGTGTTGGTGTAATTAAATATCTTGTACCTTGTCCTAGGTCATAATTACACCTTAGTTAAGTTTACTTAGGGACCACATAGGAGGTTGTTGGAGAATTTCCACTTTTGGTGGACTTGACATGTCATACCTCATCACTTCCACCTTTTATGGACACATCATGTGATTATCTCTCCATCTTTGGTGGAGTGATAAGTCTTCCTAGTTGTCTCATGTCATAAGATTCTGACACTTGTCATAATCTTATGCCCTTCTATGTTCTCACCTTGGCTATATAACCAAGGGGTCTCTCATTTGTAATCAATCATAATCAGCATATCATATTAATGACATTGAATACAGTTTATTCTTGTCATAATATTTCTCTCTCTTCTTGTGCTTTCCATTTGGTCCATAGATCTTGGGTTGCGTCCATAGCCAATTCTAACAGTTACCACTATACTATAACTCCTAGTAACATAAAAATTATTCCACTATAAAGTATTCAAATATGCAATACAATATAAAAATGAATTAACACATACAAAATATAGGTACCCGTTTTAGAAATCTTGGTTTGGGGTGTGGATTGTAAATGGGTACCCATTCCTATTGAGATTTTTTTCCCAACAATTCCCCTAAATGTGAAACCAACTTCTTCCTTCAACTCATATCTATCTGTTTATGGTGATGATTTTGAATGTTATAACAATCAACCAAAAATACTTTATTTCCCTTTTTTCATAGAGATCTATATGGGAAGGTAAAACTATGCACAAAAACCTCCAAGAATAATAGTGTATTTTTCTTTTAAATCAAGTAAATAATTTATCCTTATAATGGAGAAACTGATATATCCTTTATATTTTATAATTATTTTTGTACTTGTTTTGAGAGAATGTCTTTATATATTTACATATTGGAAAGTGATATACTCTTGCATATCATGTTTATTCCCCCATACCATTTCTCACTTAAAAACATCATTACACATTTATCCCTCACCTTTTCCATAACAAAGTTGTGTCACACTTTGAACCAACTTATCACACATAAGTGAATTTAAGTATTTCTAACTAAAAATCAATTTTGAGAAAACATATGATCTAGTAAGATTCATTCTAGCTAGGTTAGTGTGTCCACAACTTTTGGAACTAAAATTGTTGGTTAAATGCATATGCAACACCAATTTGAGGCCAATTTACCAAAAAAAAAAATTATATAAAAAACATGATGTTTCAACAAATCCTACTCATATAAATAACATTTCTTTTAATATAAAAATATCCTTTTGTAGATCCATAAGTGTAGTTTTAATATATATATATATATAGTTTAATTATTATTTATATTTTATTTTTTATGTTTACTAAAATTAGTTTATCAACACAAAATATTAGGTTGATTACCACGTCAAGAGAAAATACTAAAACTTATTAATTTTTTTGAAAAAATATGATGCTCTAGATAAAATAATCTATATCAAGATGGTATAATTTTTTGTATATTTTAGATAAATTTTTAATACAAAATGTTGACATTGAATGGAAATAATTGTGTTTTAATTCACACACATTTTAATATTTTTTTAAAAATAAATATTTATCAAAATTGGAAAAAAATTATATCCATGCACTAAAGTTTAAGTTATAAATACACAAAAAATTGAAGAAAAGGACAAATACTATATAAAGATTGGCATCACATGTAACAAGTTGTTTTTTAGCATTTTATCAACAACTAAATTATATTGTCAATTTATAAAAAGACTATATTCAAATAATTGTTTCATTATTTTCCAAAAATACAACCATAAAATGTACTAAAAAATACATATTTTATTAGTTTACATCATTTCAAAATTCAAAACATATATGCGACATTTTAGTGATTCAAGTTTAAAAGTTGGATCCATGTTGGTTGTTTCCTTTATAAGAGTGTGGCACAACATTGTACTTTTACCCATATGCATGTATGTACTATAACGTGTTCCCTAAAATGTTATGAATCCATAATGTATATTCATGCACCCATCCTTATACAATTGTTATCTAGATGTGTATTTCAATATTTCCATTTCCTAAGTTATTTTTCTAGGTGTAGAGTTGATTCCATGTTTATAGATCAAAACTCTAATTTTCTAATATTTAGATTCAAATTTTATCTAAATTTACCACACATTATTTTCCTACCTCAATCCAAATAAACACATTTTTACATAATTTATTAGTATTTCCTTATATTTAAAAGAATTTAGTTGCATTCATTTATCATCATCAAACATTGAGGAAATACCTTTCATATTTAATGGACATGATAGGAAAAATTACCACATGGAGATGTACCTAAAATGAACCTAGATTTGCATAAGCATGCTTGAAGCATTTACATAGATCTTATGGCTATTATTTTCTATCATTCGCATGATTAGAGATTTTTTTTTTTATGAAGATTAATTTAGGAGACTATTTCCTTTAGAAATCCCACTACCTTCAAAGATATTTCTAAATACTACTAGCCTATAGAGGGTAGTAAAGACAAACAAATCAATGGGTATGTGCAGGATCATTATGGAAAAAATAGGCCCTTAAGTGGAAAAAAATTAAAAAAAAATAGAGTTAGGAAACTTGACATAAAAATTTGAATAAGTTATCTATATTATTTTAAAAATATGTAAGAATAGAATCTATGGAAAATTGAATGCAGTTTCTAAACTACTAGGTTTATTTAAAAGAAAAAAATTCTATTTGGTGAAAATTTGAAATTTCAATGCAGTAGTACTTAAATTTGAGAAAAATAAGAAGTAGGTGTCTGCTGACCACCCTAACCACAACAAAATGATAATATTTTTTATAAAATTGTAGATATAAGTAGAGGACTCATGTCCCGATGTGATGCATATTTTTTTGTAATTTTTTCCAAGTAAATAATTAATTATGAATTTTTATTACAACTTTTAAAAAATATAAAAACTCATATGTCTAACCACCTTAACTTGGTCAAAACTTCATGAAATTCAATTTTAATTTTTTTTATTCTTATAGTATGTGAAGCATAGAATGTGACACATGCTTTAGATTAAAAAAATGTGATATCGTTTGAAAGCTATAGATTGTTTTCAATCAACCTATCAATCAAGACTTTAGTCATAATTCAAATAGAAAATGAATAATAATTATTTATTAAAATAAAAGTAAAAGATAATTTATATTGGTGGAAAGTAGAGAATCTTTTTTAAAAAACCTTTTCATTTCATCAATTTTGGGTAAAAAAAGTCATCAGCCACATACCCTGCACATTACCATCATATCACCGCTTTTTGGCCCATCAAGATCCTGCACATACCCCAATGAACCAAGAATAAAAATTGGTCATGTCCCATTTCAAGTTAATTTAAGTCTATATACATTATCCTTTTTCTTCTATCTCATGTAGTCCTAATAATTGTATATTTTCCTTTCTATGTATGCTTTTCCTTCGAACTCTATTTTGTCTTCTTTTATATGAGTTTTAGAATTATATATCATTTCATGCCTTCCATCCTTCCCATATTATGTTTTAATGTTTGTTATACTTTCAAACCTATCTTTAAGAGTGTTACTATTGTTTAAACCCTAATTCCCTAACTATACTATGCATATTTTTCTATCTCCAACACTAATCCTCAATATTCCTAAATTTATTTTTTTCTATTTTCCCAACTTCTTATAACCTATGAAAATTGCATTAGTGGTCTATATTTTATTCCATAACATTCAAAGTTGGAATGAGTCTCACCCATAATCTATGTCCAATTTTTATGTTATGGGTTTACACTACAGTCGAATTACTATAGTTTTATGGATGTAAAAGAGCGAACACACCCTTTCTAGCATCATGATCTATAATTTACACAAATAATTTTCTCAAAAAAAATTGAGCACCTATATTTGAGTGATAAGATAAAGTGATGAAAATTCTACTGATTTCAAAGGATGATATCATACAATGTTCACATTTAAGCTTCATTAGACCTTGATTCTTATTATATTATATTGATCTAAAATTTATATTACTATTGGTATTAATATGAGAGCATATTCTTGTTGTATATATGTTAATCTTGTAGAATCATTAAATGTAATATATTAATTAATGCAACAGGAAAGGGATCGAGAATTTATATTTGTTATTTCCTACTCATTGTAATAATAAGACTAGGAGTTGCGTATGTCAATTGCTATTTGGAAATGTGATGATATTTTTTATACATAAATAGTGAATTAATTTATATTTATTTAAGATATTGTGGCAACAAAAAAATTATCCCTCTGCATTTTCACACTTTATTTTGGAATGGTTAACATTTAAATCGATTTAATGTCACCTTTGATCTAGTCTTGTAATGTATTTTACACATTCATGTTGGATTTAGGGCCCTTTTCAGCTAAATTGGCCTAACTTTGCCTTAATTTAATGTTGTAAAGTGCATTTATTTACACCTTCACATTGAGTTTTGGGCCCTCTTGCATTTATAACCTTCATATTATCATTAATAATACCCTAAGACCCTATATTATGCATCCTGAGACATATTTCAACCGAAATCCTCACAAGATCAATAAATATACTTCATTTTCCAACTCCCTCATATTTCCTCCACCTAAAAAAGCTTGGTGGGACCCATACACCACATTTTGCAAATGAATCCCATCCAGATGGGTACTATATTCCACAAGTGGTGTATGAGTTCCATTTGTCCCCTTTTTAGGGTTTTGAGTGAGAAATTAGGATTTTAAGTTCAAATTTCATGAATGTTAGCTTCTAGTATCTAATAAATAGTAAGTTGGATGGATTTCCTATACAAAAAAGGTAATAAATCATTATTTCACTAATCCTTCATGATATCAACCTAAGCTATCAAGAGTTAAGCATTCCAAGACTTCACAAGAGTGTCAAGAGAGCATTCAAGAGCATTTCTAAAGCATTCAAGGGTATAATTCTTCATCATTTGTTGCAAAAATTCAAGATCCATTATCATGTAAAGGTTATCAAGCACCAAGCCTATTTTTGAGATAGTGTTGTGATGTAGCATTGAAGATCCATTTCCAAGCATTGTTTCATATCCATATTCAAGATTGAGATCTACATTCTACATGGCCACTTCATGTTAGATTATTGATTTACATTTCAAGACATCATTCAAGGTATCATTGTTCATGTTTCATATTTCATGTTTCATGTCCATATTTTATTGTTTGATCATAAGGTTTAATTACCTAAAAGGGGTTTGAGCAAAGAAAACCACTATTTACTAACAAATCAACAAGTTTTTCTCTCTCTCTACATGTGTAATTGTAGATATAGGTGTCTTGGGGCTTGAAGATCCTTTGAAGATTAGGTTACAAGGTTGAAGAAAGTCATCAATTTTTCATAAGGTTATCATCTCCATGAAAATTCATCTACAGGTTGCAAATTAAGGTTTTAGATCCAAAAGTGAAGTGTGGAAGAAAGAGCAAAGATAGGAGAGCAGATTTAGATCTTAACCCTTTGAAAAAGTAGAGTGGGACTAATACGCTACTTGTGGTGTATGAGTTCCACTATAGAAAATGTTCCATATTTCAATTAATTTAGGTCAACCACTGGGTATGTGCAGGATCATCATGGAAAAAACAAGCCCTTAAGTGGCAAAAAATTCAAAAAAATTAGAGTTAGGAAACTTGACATAAAAATTTGAATAAGTTATCTATATTATTTAAAAAATATGTAAGAATAGAATTTGTAGCAAATTGAATGTAGTTTCTAAACTACTAGGTTTAGTTTAAAAATATATATATTTGGTGAAAATTTGAAATTTCAATGTAGTAGTACTTAAATTTTAGGGAAAAAATAAGAAGTAGGTGTCTGTTTGACCACCCTAACCATGATAAATTGATAATAATTTTTTATAAGATTTTAGATATAAGTAGAGGACTCATGTCCTGATGTGATGCATATTTTTTTGTAATTTTTTTCCAAGTACATAATTAATTATGATTTTTTTATTAAAAATTTTAAAAAATATAAAAACTCGTATGTCTGACCACCTTAACTTGGTCAAAACTTCATGAAATTCATTTACTTTTTAATCCTATAGTATACGAAGCATAGAATGTGACGCATGTTTTAGATTCAAAAAATGTGATACCATTTGAAAGCTATAGATGTTTTATAATCAGCCTATCAATCAAGACTTCAGTTGTAATTCAAATGGAAAATGAATAATAATTATTTATTAAATTCAAAGTAAAGCATAATTCATATTGGTGGAAAGCTGAGAATATCTTTAAAAACCATTTCCATTTTATCAATTTTTGGTAAGAAAAAAGTCATCAACCACATACCCTACACATACCCATCATATCACCACTTTTTGGCCCACCATGATCCTACACATACCCGAGTGTGAGATTCCAATTTTAGCAGAGTCTAGGATTAAATCACCTAGACTAACATATGAACTCGTCCTAGTGGGAATAAAAAAATAATATTTCAAGGTTTTGAAGCTTGTTTTGACCTCATCCTTCTTCTAGGTGCACCTTTGTACTTTCTCAATCTTTTATTCTACATTTTAGTTTCATTTCTAGGTCATCTATTCAAGTCTTGCACATCATTGGGTTTTATTATTAGGTTTTACATGTCACTTGTCTTTCTAATCCCTAGATTAGTGGTGAACACCCTTTTAGTCCTTAATCACACCCTAGGATACCTTATTGCAGGATCTCTTTCACCCACTTAATCCTTAGATTGAGATCTCTAAGGTTTCCTTGAATGAAACAATAGTTAAATCAAAGCCCTATCCTTGTTCTCCATGTCCTAGAAGGTAGGGCACCCTATTTTTCGTTGTTACATTTTGGTGAACCTAACATGAACACCCCTTTTAAGATTTGGAGTGCATCATATTCCTAGATCTAGTTTGTATTAACTTTGCATTAGGGTTTGCATTAGTTAATTGGCATCTAGGGTTTCTAAATCTTGCATTAGTATAGGTTGCATTTTTACATCTTACATCATTTAATTTCATCTCAAATCTACAATTTCAATTAGCCTAGACATCATACAAACTAGAAAACATAACATCCACATAGAATTTTTTGAAAATGATGCAAAAACCCTAATCTAGAACTCGTACACCCCTCTAAGTGATTTAGTCCCAGTACAAGTGGTTTTTCCTAGTTTTTGGGTATTTTGTGGTGACTATTTATCATCATTCAAACCCATAACAAACCCTAAGTGGGATTCATATTCCCCTCTAGGTGAATTAGTCCCAAATCAACCCTAAAATTTCATTTTACAACATTGAAAACCTTGTTTTTGCACTTTTGTTTGCTATCATTAAATACCTATTTCAATTGGTTGAGTTTTTGTTACATGGATTTCATTAGATCTAGATTAATTTGGTCCATTTCATGCATTGCTTAATTCCAAATTTCCATTTACAACATTTCATTTTTAGATTGTTGCATAGTGTAATCAGTAAACTACCTTGTTTGAAATATGAAAACTATATTTATACATTTCATTCTTGCTCATTACATTGCATTTTTAGTCTCTTTCCATTTTGAGTTGATATAGATTATTTTTCACAAATGTTAGTACTTTTCTTTTCCATCTTTTCAAAGAAAAAGTTAGTTAATAAGCATGTTAGTCATTCATTCAATACATTTCCTAGTTATGACAATCTCTTAGTGCAAGAAAGTGAAAATGTTGAGGTTTACCTTAAATATATACCCCTCCTATCTCTCCTATTTGTGGGAATGATGTGATAGAAGAAGACATAAGCATAGAAAATAATGAAGATCATAGTTGTTATTCTCTTGATACTTCTCCTATTAGTGATGAGGGTATCTTGGTGAAAGGAGATACAATTGTTCAAAAGCATGAAAATATTGGTTGTCCTCTTGCCCTTGGGAAGATATTTGGTGCAGGAGCACCAAGCAAATAAAGTTTACAATAGGAGGTCAATATGCTAAGTATAGGTATTATGGGTCATTTTATATTTAATAAGGTCTATTGAGACCATTATCATGTAAGTTGGGTCATTTCTGTGTCATTTGAGTCAAAAGGTTAAAAGTTGCAAAAAATGTAAAAGTTGTCAAGACAAGAAATTGCAAAAATGCAACTTTTTAGGAATATGAAGGGTCATAGTAGCTTAAAGGAAAATTATAGACATTGGGTGATTGGGATTTGAATTTTAAAAGTTTAAAATTCCTCCAAAAGGCTCGAGTAGTGGTGGAAGAATATTGTATTCAATCATTCATATCAATAACAATGTTATTTTTGCATTTTTTAATATTATTTTGCACTTTTCAGAAGTTGTACGAACCCATAAAAACTATAATTGCTCTAAATATTATTGTATTATGTTGTAGCATGAATTATATCTCATTTTATTTAGGTTTGAGAGTCTATCATTGAGATTTTAGGGAGTTCTCTTCAATATTTTGAGTCTGCCTGTAGGAAACCAGTGAAGGGTTTGATTGAAGTTAAAATAATGATCTAAGTTGTTCCACCTACTATCAAAACCTATAACTTAGTGGAATGACTTATCATATTTTAGGTTATATTTTCTTATGGTTTTGAAGTAAGAGGAAGTGAGTTGGTAGAATTTGGGTGATGCCCTAAGGCAGAACAGTGTGATTTCCAAGTAAAAATGGGGTGTTAAAGTAGGGTTTTGACAAAATGTTGAATGAAATGTCTATGTAAGTGTTGTTTGAGTTTGTACAAGGTATTTTTGAAGTAATGGAGGCATTGGTTGGGTTAAATAAGCCTGGGAGATAGAACTTTCAATAAACCCTTATCATTTGCATGTAAATTGAGGGTTTTGTGGTTGAACATCTTAGAAGTCATGGCTCTAAGGAATGGTGGTGGAATTTGATGTTTTACAACACAGATAAGGTCTATCAATTGAATTTTAGTGATAGCTAGATGTTTTGGGTGTACTCCCTTCATAAAAGTGGGCTATTTGGTGGCTTAAAACTAGGGACAATCAATTGGTTCTCCATATTGTTTCAAAGAAGCCTCATGAAAAATTTTGGTATGTTGTGTTAGGTCCTAAAGTAAATCTTAGATGGTCTTAGGTTGGTCTCTGTATGACCATCTCTAAAATATATCTCCAAAAGGAAGATTTTGAGGGCTACAAGCAACTAGTGTGTGTGTTTGAGAAAGGTTGAGAGGATAGTGTTGGAAGGGCTGGTTTCTTGTTTGAACCTAATCAATTTGAGTTGGTTCAAGTCATCACCACCTTTCTTGACATCAGGTGGTATTAGAGCTCAGTTAGTAGATCTTTTAAAGGTGATTGGTTGAATTTCTCATTGAAGAAGGTTGGAAGGTGAAAAGAGAAACTTGTAGAGATTCCTTCAAAGAATTTTGGTGCTACTAGAGAGTTGCAAGAGTTAAAGGAGAAACATGCCAAGATTTTGGAGTCTCATAATGTTGTGTTGGCAAGGCTTGTTTCCTTGGAAATGAAGAAGAGAAGAGATGGGAATGATGAAAGTGACTCTAAGGAGGAAGATGAAGAGTATGAAGATGTAGATATAGAATTAGACCCTGAATATTAGAGGATGTAAAGGTTGCTTAAAGTAGTCAAAGGTGATTCACATAAGGTAAAGGTTGATTTTCCTATGTATGGTGGAAATTTAAATGAGGAAGAGTTGCTTGATTGGATTGCAACCAAGGAAAACCACTTTGAAAGTGAAGATATTTCTGATGAGAAGAAGGTGAAGGTAGCAAAGACAAAACTCAAAGGTCATGCTCTTCTATTGTGGGACTATGAGCAAGCTGAAAGGAGAAAGCAAGGTAAGTCAAGGATAGTTTCTTGGAGAAAGATGGTAGAAAAACTTAAAGGTAAGTTTCTTCCTAAAGATTATGAATTTCAATTGTATAAGAGATTACAAGGTTTGATGCAAAAGGATTTAGATGTTAAGACCTATACTAATGAATTCTATAAGCTAAGTATAAGGTTAGGAAGAAATGAAGATGAAGTTGAAAAAGTGGCTAGGTATCTAGGTGGTTTTAGATTAAATATACAAGATGAATTGGTTTTTTCTAACCCAAAGACTATTGAGGAGTGTTTCCAATTGGATATTAGGGTGGAGGAAAAGATAAGAGAAGGAAAGATAAGTTTTTCAGAGGAAAAGGTAATAATACAAGAGGGAGAGGTTCATTCCCTACATCAAAGCAGCCATATGAGGAACAAGAATAATCAAGTAAAGGTAAAGAGCAAGGTTTTGATGCAAGAGGAGGTTTTAGGGGTGCTAGAGGTAGATTTAGTGGTGGCATATCTTGTTAGGAAGATATTACAATTGCAATGAATTTTGGAATCCATCATTCAAATTCCCTAAAAAACTAGGTTCTTCATCTAGTGGAGGTGAAAGGAGATTTGAAAGGGGAGCTCAAATTGTCCAAGAAGAGGAATGTAAGAGTACCAATTCTTCTAGTTATCATGCTACTCCTAAAATAGGTGAATCATTGATGATGAGGAAGACTTTATTTATGACAGAAAAAGAGAGGGAACCATTGCAAAGAAAGATTCTCTTCAAAACCACATGTAAGTGCAAGAACAAGGTATGCAAAATTGCCATAGATTCAAGCTCTACTGAGAATATGGTTTCAAGTGAAATGGTTAGTAAACTAAATTTGCAAAAGATTCCTCATGAATTTCCATATAAGGTGTCTTGGTTGAATGATGATCAATCACTTTTGGCTAATGAACAAGTTGTTGTAGAGTTTCAAATTGGTGGCTATAAGGATAAAGTAGTTTGTGACATTTTACCCATGGATTGTTGCCACTTACTTCTAGGTAGGCCCTGGCAGTTTGATAGGCATGCATTATATGATGGAAGAGAAAATACATACACCTTAGAGAAGGATAGTAATACATTTAATTTGATTCCATTGGTGGAAGAAGACAAAGGAAATGGTAAAGAGGCTAAGGTTATCATGTTTGGGAAGAAAGAACCTGCAAAGGTTGAGAAAGGAGGTAAGAATGTTGTGGCAATAGGTGTGAAGATAAATAAAAAGTTGGAGGATGAATTGACAGTGAATTGGTATACAAATGTCTTGATAGGAACAATGGTGTGTCCTTTTGTTGGGAGTAAGATTATAGGGTATGCAAGATTTGCAGGTATAGTGGGCTATAAAAAGGATAGTATAGTGGTACCTGATGCTAATAAGATAGAGGGTCTGATGATAGTGATGAAAGGACAAAGTGGGCAAGAGACTAAGGGAATATATAAGCATGAAATTGAGAGAAAGGAGAAGTTAGTTCAAGGAACATATAATAAGTGTTTGTTTGTAGGCATGAAGCTAGGAACAATGTTAGGTTTTGATCATGGGACAAGTAGAAAACCATCATTAGGTCTAATTGTAAAGATGAAGACAAATACAAGTACAAACAAGGTCAAGGATGCAGGGCATGATGCAAGATTTCAATGTTGGAACCAAAGGAGGAGATTTTTAGACCAGATAGTATGTGGAAAGCAAGGATGAATTGAGACAAGGTAGTACTCATGTGACATGAGTCCTTTTTCAGGGTGTTTGTATGGTGTAGGAGCACCAAGCAAATAAAGTTTACAATAGGAGGTCAGTATGCTAAGTATAAGTGTTAGGGGTCATTTTATATTTAATAAGGTCTATTCAGACCATTCTCATGTAAGTTGGGTAATTTTTTTGTCATTTGAGTCAAAAGGTTAAAAGTTACAAAAATGTAAAAGTTGTCAAGACAAGAAATTGCAAAAATGTAGCTTTTTAAGAATATGAAGGGTCATAGTAGTTTATAGGGTAGTTATAGACATTGGGTGGTTAGGATTTGAATGCAAAAAGTTTAAAAAGCCTCCAAAAGGCTCGAGTAGTGGTGGAAGAAGTTTGTATTGAATCATTCATATCAATAACAATGTTATTTCTACATTTTTTCACTATTATTTTTCACTTTTTAGAAGCTGTACGGACCCATATAGACTGTAATTTCTTTGAATCTTATTGTATTCTATAGTATCATGAATTATCTCTCATTTTCTTTAGGTTTGAGAGTCTATCATTGAGATTTTAGGGAGTTCTCTTCAATTTTCTGAGTCTACCTAAGGAAACCAGTGAAGGGTTTGATTGATGTTAAAATAATGATCTAAATCACTCCATCTACTGCCAAAGCCTATAACTCAATGGAATGAATTTTCCTATGGTAGGTTAGATTCTCTTATGGTTTTGAAGAAAGATGAAGCAAGTTGGTAGAATTTGGGTGATTCCTTAGGGAAGAACAATGTGTTTTCCAAGTAAAAATGGGGTGTTAAAGTAGGGTTTTGACAAAATGTTGAATGAACTATCTATGTAAAGGTTTTTGAGTTTTTATAGGGTATTTTTGAAGTGTTGGAGGCATTGGTTGGGTTAAATAAGCCTAGAAGATGGAAATTTTAATAAACCCTTGTCATTTGCATGTAAATTGAGGGTTTTGTGGTTCAACATCTTAGAAGTCATGGCTCTGAGGAGTGGAGGTGTAATTTGATGTTTTTCAACACAACTAAGGTCTTTCAATTGAGTTTAGGTGATAACTATGTGTTTTGGGGGTACTCCCTTTGTAAAAATGGCCTATTTGGTGGCCTAAAACTAGGGGTAGTTAATTGGTTCTCCATATTGTTTCAAAGAAACCTCATGAAAACTTTTTGTATGATATGTTAGGTCCTAGAGTGAATCTCAGATAGTGTTAGGTTGGTCTCTGTATAACCATCTCTAAAAGATATCTCCAAAAGGTAGATTTTGAGGGCTATAAGCAACTAGTACATGTGTTTGAGAAAGGTTGAGAGGATAGTGTTAGAAGGGTTGGTTTCTTGTTTGAACCTGATCAATTTGAGTTGGTTTGAGTCATCACCACCTTTTTTGAGATCAATATTATAACAATAGAAGATGAAATCATTTCCACTACTTTACTTGTTTTACATTCCTCTCCCAACACCTCCCCTACTTGTGAGAATGCTTTAGAGAAAAAGGATACAATCATTCAATGACCATGAAAATTACATTTGTGAGGAGGACATGTAATTGTAGATAACTATGATAATCAAATTGTTTCTTCTCCTAATATCCTTCCTAATCATGAAGAGGATAGTTTAGTGTTAGAAGATACAATTGAAAGTCGTGAAAACATCATTTCTCCCTTTCCTAATGCTCCTACCATTTGGATAAATCCATTTGAATGAAAAGATCCAAACATTGACAAGCATGATTCTCTTTCTTTCGATGCCTCCCCTATTTGTGATGAAGCTACGTTAGAAAATATAACCATGGAATGTGATGAACATCTTGTTTGTCACTCCCCTAAAAGCTATCCTACTAGGATAGAAATTATGGTACAAGCCAATGAGATCTTAGAGAAAAAGGATGAAATTATGGATAAAAATCAAATTTGGCCCTCTCCTAATATATCTCCTATTGGTGAAGAATATATTACAGTATGAGAAAATTCAATCGATGAGAATGATGAAAATCCTAGGGAAAACATTACTGAACAAGAAAATTCCATCACTGATATGCAAGAAAATCTAATAATTGGTAACCTCCTTATTTGTAATGAAGTTACTTTAGAAGAAACCACCTTTGAATTTCATGAGCATTTAGCTTGTAGTTCTCCTAAAAACTCTCCTCCTAGGGAGCATATGATGGTATAAGAAAATGATAACATTGCCAATAGTGATATAGTTTCCTTAGATGAAGATGATAAAGTAACTTTAGACACTCCTTCACTAAGAGACATTAATATTATTCATCCTCAACTCATCCTTTACCCACCTAAGAATAATGTTTCACAATAGCTAAGTTATAATATTGTTGCTCATACATATAACACTAGAAACAATTTGAAACCATGACAAACACCTTCAACATCCCTCCCATTTCCTAACCCTATCATACCAATTCCTCCTCATTTTCCTCCACAAAGTGGAAAGGAGTATGATCTTATCGACCAAATAAATATTACTCCTACTAAGATATCATTATGGGACCTTATTCAAGCCTCCCTTCATTATCATAACATGATTCAAAGTTCCTTACAACAAGTTCCTACCCCTTCTAATGTGCAACTAAATGACATAGCAGCCATGATTCAAGAAATGAACATTGACATTGTTTTCCACCAAAGTGAGGTCCCTCCTTTGGAAGTGTAAAAACAAAATGATTCTTTCATGATAATAGCTAACTATGATGGGTGGGAATAAAAATAACCTTTGTTGAAAATGGACCTACCCTTAATGTGTGTAGTTTAACCCTTTTGGATAAGCTTGGTGTGGATAAATAAAAAAATTAACCTAACTCTTTATCTATTAAGGGATTTGACAATGTAGGGAAACAACTGCTTGGTGTGATCACTTTTCCTATTACAGTTGGAAAGGACACAATAGAAACACTGATCCATGTTATGCATCGTGATCTTTCATATAATATTTTTTTAGGAAGACCATGGATTCATACAATGAATGGGGTGCCTTCTACTCTCCATCATAAAATGAAATATGTTTACAAAAAAAAGTGTACACTCAAAGCTGACCTTGAACTAAATAGTTGTTTGAACATTGAGAAAGGAAAAGATAATCCCTTGGAAAAATTGACACCAACTACACAAATAGAACCCGTGCAATAGAAAGAGAAAGAAAAAAATATCGAGGAAGTCATTAAGTTATTAGAAGATGAGTGGGGTTCCTCAAGTTTCACATCATTCATGGGTGAATATAAGATCATAAAAAAAACTCTAAAAAGGGAAAAGAAAAGTAGTAATGTAAACACAATTTGAAAGAACCTTTGAAAGAATCCACCTCAAACAATTTAGAAGAAGCAAATTATACAACAAACTTTGATGAAATTACCTATGAACAACAATCAAATCTAAAAGAAATGAAAGAGATTTATGGAAGAGGTTACAAGATTATGAAGCAACTTGGGTATAAGGGAAAATGATGTGGTGCTAAAGAACAAGTTCTTTGTGTCCCTATAGAGCCTCACATGAAAGAAAATACTAGTGGTCTTGGTTATTGTCCCTCAAAAGAAACAATCAAGCCTTCACTGAATATCAAAAATCTTACAAAAGATTCTTCTAAGCCGACTTTAACATTAGTGCATCCTGAGTTTATAGACACTAGCGGTCTTGATTGTTATCCTTTGAAATAATTGAAAGAAGTAGAGAAGTATTTTCCTTATATCAATTTCATCATGAAAAATACTAATGATTCAAATTTGTTAGATTTTATACTTTCCTTGAAAGAAGAGTAAAAAATCTTGCAATCTAAAGAACCTTGCATAGGTATGAAATCTTACACTAAGCAAGAGACATCTTTGTCGACAAATAAAAGACCCAATTCTACTTTTGATCAAGAGAGTATCTTCTGGAGACTCCTCCAAGACTGCTTGATATCCCTCCCTCCAAGAACATGAACAAACTTTTAATACAAGAGTTCATTTGGTGCATATCATAGAGTTCATGGTCATTCTACTAATGAATGTAAGGCTTTAAGTGATAGAATTCAAAATCTTAAGGAGTGTGGTGCTCTTCCTTATGTTGGGGGAACTAATTCCTCTAATTGATACTAATTTTCACTCTAGCATACCTCTCACCAATCATCTCGAATCTCCTTGTCTTGCACTAAGAGGAGGCAAGTGGTTAGGTAGCCTTGTCCTTGTATGACACTTTTTGTTGTCTCTTTTGGCTAGTTGATGCAATATAAATTGACAAATCACACAAACATAGGGCACATATGACCCAATTGAATTAGGAGAAGATCAAATTGAACAAGCAACAAATCCACTTAAATTTTCATCCAAAAAATCTATACAAATTCACTTATCAACTCAAAAATTTCCTTGATCAATCACAATGTATAAACAAGACAAAACATTACATAAGCAATCCATCTTTGTATCAAACTCAAAAAACCTCTTAACCATCATCATTTGAATAGGAACAAAACAAAACCTGATTGAAAACTCTGAACCCATCCAATCATGCACCCATTTACCCTTCATTATAATTTGCTTTCACAAGGAAACAAGACAACAAATGATCAAATCATTATCCTATACCTTTAAAAAAAAAATTTCACCTTCAATATCTCCATTTAGATAGAAACAACCGAATATACTAGACCTTAATTTTGTTCTTTATTAGATTCTTAAATTTTTCCTTCAAGGCCAATATCCTCATGGTTACCCAAACACCAACCGGTGACTCCAAGACTTAGAATTTATTTAACTCACAAGACATATTTAACATCATCCTCATGGGAGGAATAAACAAATCCAAATGTTGAAAAAGGCCTATCTTTTCATTTATCCATTAGTCCTTTAGCTAGTAATTCCCTAGTAGCCATTCCATCACAAACTATCAGAAAGATATTTTGATTTAAGCATCTAATAAAGACTATAATAAGTATTTTGGATACTCATTAGAGAGCCTTAAAACATGTCAAAAGATTACCATACGTTGTTTTGTGAAACAATGCACAAAATTAAACTGTCCACATTCAAAATAGGCCTAATTAGGTCTCATCAAGTTAGGGTTTATTGGTTCTTGCACTTCCAATCACAAGTTTTTCCAACCAAAGATTAGAACACCTTTTATTAGATCTGTATAGGCTTAAAACACCATCAAAAGTCATTTTTCATGTATCTTTTATCAAACCCTAGGTCTCCATCCCTTTAAACTCTGTTCTTTTGGACTATGCACAAATTTAGTCAAGGAAATTTCATTTATTCATATTATCTTAACATTAGGAATTAGCCCAAGGCCTCTAAAATATGAAAATGTATGTAGCAATGTGTAGTTCCACCAATTGTCAAGGGTTTTTACCAAATACAGTGAAAGAAATACAAATTTTGGAAGCCTATGTTTACCCTAATAGGGGTATTGATGGATTTTGGAAATATAACTTTAATTAACTCAAAATTGTATGAAATTGAACCATAGATTTTTGGTTCCTATGGACTTCTCTAACTCTTCTAGGTTTTTTCACCTAAAATAAGAGAGATAGGGTCCAATAATGCTAAGGGTTCATTCAAATAATGTTCTGTATGATGTTATATGAGCTAAATGAGATGATCTAAGTGCAAATAAGCTATGAAATTGATCAAATATGAATGAAAAACCTAAGAAACAAGTGATGTTTGAAAACACATTGTGTAATGCAACAATGTTCTAGAAACAAATGCAAAGCTAAACAAAAATGAATGAAACTTAAAGTGCACACTTGGAACTTTGAAGGAGATTGGAAATTTCTTTTTAAATGTTGTTGATGCTGATTTTTAGGCCTGGAGGGACTCATTTTCCATTTTGGACGAATTAGTCCCAATTCTATAAAACTAAACTGGAGTCCATTTCGGACAAAATGGTATCTAGAAATGCAGAAAACCAAAAAAAGACCCTAGAGTGGGACTACTTTCCACCCATGGAGAATCATTCCACTTTTTAATTTCTAAATATTTAGAGGTTGATTCCGGAGCTTTCAGTCTATACTTCTGCTTCCTACAGATGTCTGCTTCTGAGACTGTTGTATTTAGGCTTGAAAGTGACTTTTTGGTGATATTTTGACTTGAATGATGAAGAGACAATTTGAATGACTTTGAAATATAATCTTCAATGATTATGAAGCCTCCAAGAGTCCTAAATCTACATATAAACAAGACAAGAAAGATAAATTGTTGATTGTTAGGGCATGGGGGTTTGCCTTGGTCAAACTCCGTTTAGGTAATTAAACCAAAATTATGAAAGAAAGTAATGTGACATGCAATAATGGAATAGATTACCTTTCCATGATGAATGATATTGAAATTCTACAACAATACATGAAGATTCAGCCCTTGAATTCTTTAGAAAGCTAAATTGATGAATTATAATGAAGAAACCTAACTTTCTTGACTTGGATGAGAAGATATATGATAAATAAATGATAAGAGATGTGTGAATGAGATAATGGATGTAAAAATGATGTTAAAATACTTATTTATAGACAATTGTTCCTTAGTATCCTAATTATACCTCATCACAGGCTGACATGTAGAAAAATTAAAGTTAAAACCTAATTTTTCCTACTCAAACCCCAAAAATGACTCAAAATGGGACTCATTCACCACTAGTAGTGAATGGGTCCCACAGGGGTCATTCTTTCTAGCTCGAATGCCAAGAATTAAGAAAATTAATCTTATTGGATGACTATTCTAGTTATTTGATCAAATTATGCCTCAAGATGGAAAATATGGGTTAAAAGGGGCCTAGCAATGATTATGTAAATGTTAAATAGGGCTTGGGACACATAATTCAATGTGAAAGTGTAATTAAATACACTTTACAACACTAAAATGAGGTCCACATAGCCTAGAAAGGTACAAAAACCAATGTGAATGTGTAAAACACACTACAACACTAGTTTAACATTAAATTCACTTTACAAGCCTTCTATATTGATGTGATGATGTAATTAAATATGTTTTACAATGTTGAATTAAGGAAAAATAGGTTCATTAGGTCTAGAAAAGCATGAAAGTCCTTTACAAGACTCTACAACACCTTTACAGGACATCAATAAGCACATTTTATTCAATTTGTAAAGGTCCAAGACCTAGTGTGCATGCATAAAATACCTCACAACACTAGAATTAGCGCCTCATTAAGTCCATTTTATCATGAATTAATCCCATGTCAAGCAAAGGGTCCTTTTTTTGTACGAAACATAAATAAGATGAAACAAAAAAGGAAAATGGAGGGGAATCGATGGAATATCAATTACAGTCATCCACACATGCATGTAGGACTATACCAAGCCATACTGTGCTCTAAAACGCCTGTTATACAGTTAATTATATGAAATAGACAGAGTTTTTTCATGAAATATTACTTCCACCAATTCATTACATGATCATGCAACCTCTCCCTACTTTGGAAATGAGGCATAATTCCTTTTAAAAGGCTTTACAACTTCCCACATCGGTTGAAACCACCACTAACTACCCATGACCTTTGATATTCCAAATTTTTACCTTTTTTTCATCTATTTACATTATTGAATTTTTTTTCCCATCTTTGGAAACATTTTGAAAATCTACTTTTGTGACCACCTAAGAACCTATGAGGACTTTAAATACATGACCTTGCCATATGATTTTGCATCCTTTTTTTTTCAATTTTTTGTCATTTTCCCATTTTTACAATTTTTGCACAAAATGACATTTTTGTAATTTGACTCTATTTACCTCTTGAAGACCTTTCAATGACTCATTTACATCTAAAATGACTCTTATATGACCTTTACAATTCCATTTACACTTCAAAAGTCATATTTTACTAATGTTCCTATGAAAGGTATTTAATGACCAAGGTGCTCCTGCACCATACAACCAACCAATTGAACCTTTCCAAGTCCCTTGGAAACATGATTGTACCTGCAAAAAAATACAAATATACCTTTTCCTCTGTCTTGGTTTCAATCTCTATCTTCAACTTTGCTTTGTCTTCACTGCTGCCTTCACTTGTGTCTTTTCATATTTGTCTTCTCTTTTCCTTTTTCCTTTCTCATTCTTTATCATCAGGTTCACATTCTTCCTTTCTTCCTCAAAAGGACCATGACTTCCCTTTTACCACTCTCTTATTTTCACCTACTCTTTTTTCAACCAAGGACACATGACTATCCTTGTATACTGCTTCCCTTCAGCAATCATCCTTGACCTTCTCTAACCAATCTTCTTTCAACTTATCAACTACTCCCATCAATGGGGTATCCTTCAAGCAGTAAACTCAAGTGCTCCTTCAAACAACTATCCTTCTCTCTTCAACTTGCAAACAAAAAATAAAACACCAACTCAACAAAGCATCCATCTTACCCAATAGCAGATCTTGGAAGATGCCTCACTCGCTTTTGTCCTTGCACCTTCTACCCAACATAATCTCCATCAGAGGATGGTGACCACAAGCGTTTCCTTGTCTACCAACACACAAATTCTCAAAAAACTTCTTCTTTGCAACTTATATGGATCAAGCATCTACAACCAAACTCAACTCAAAAACTATCAACAACAATATTAATTCAACCAACCAACAAAACCTTGCTAGCTCTAATACCAATTTGATGCAATATAAATTTCCAAATCACACAAACATAGGTCACATCTGACCCAATTGAATCAGGAGAAGATCAAATTGAACAAGCAACAAATTGACTTAACTTTTCATCCAACAAATCTCTACAAATTCACTTATCAACTCAACAATTTCCTTGATCCATCACAATACATCAACAAGACAAAACATTACATAAGCAATCCATCTTTGTATTAGTCTAAAAAAACCTCTTAACCATCATCATTTGAGTATGAACAAAACAAAACCTTATTGAAAAATCTAAACCCATCCAATCATGCACCCATTTACCCTTCATTATAATTTGCTTTCACAAGGAAACAAAACAAAAAATGATCAAATCATGATCCTATACCTTTACCAAACCTTTTTTCACCTTCAATATCTCCATTTAGAAAGAAAAAACCAAATATACTAGACCTTAATTCAGTTCTTTATCATATTCTTAAACTTTTCCTTCAAGGCCAATATCCTAATGGTTACCCAAACACCAACTAGTGACTCCAAGACTCAAATAATTTATTTAACTCATGATTTATATTTAACATATTCCTTATGAGAGGAATACACAAATCCAAATGTTGACAAAGGCCTATCTTTTCATTTATCCATCAATCCTTCTTTAGCTAGTAATTCCCTAGTAGCCATTCCATCACAAACTGTCAGAAAGATATTTTGATTCAAGCCTCTAATAAAGACTATAATAGGTGCTTTAGATACTCATTAGAGATCTTTAAAACATGTCAAAATATTACCATAAGTTGTTTTGTGAAACAATGCACAAAATCAAACTATCCATGTTTAAAATAGGCCTAATTAGGTCTCATCAAGTTAGGGTTTATTGGTTCTTGCACTTCCAATCACAATTTTTTCCAACCAAAGATTAGAACACCTTTTATTAGATCTGTACAGGCTTAAAACACCATCAAAATTCATTTTCCATGCATCTTTTATCAAGCCCTAGGTATTCATCTCTTTAAACTCTTTTCTTCTAGACTATGTATAGATTTAGTCAAGGAAACTTCATTTATTTATATCTTAACATTAAGAATTAGCCCAAGGCCTCTAAAATATGAAAATGTATGTAAAAATGTGTAGTTCCACCAATTTTCAAGGGTTTTTACCAAATAAAGTGAAAGAAATACAAATTTTGGAAGCCTCTGTTTACCCTAATAGGGGTATTGACAAATTTTTGAAAAATAACTTTAATTAACTCAAAACTATATGAAATAAGATGAAACAAAAATGAAAATGGAGGATAATCAATGGAATATCAATTAAATTCATCCACATGTGCATGCTAGACCTTACCAGGCCATACTTTGGTTTGAAACACCTATTATATAGTGAATTATGTGAAATAGACAATTTATTCATGGAATCTTATTTCCACCAATTCATTACATGATCATACAACCTCCCCCTACTTTGGAAATTAGACATAATTCCTTTTAAAATGATTTACAACTTCCCACATTGGTTGAAACCACCACTAACTTCCCATGACCTTTGATATTCCATATTTATACCTTTTTTTTCATCTGTTTACATTATTGACAATTTTTTCCCATCTTTGGCAACATTTTGAAAATATACTTTTGTGACCACCTAGGAACCTATTAGGACTTTAAATACATGACCTTTCCATATTTGCATCCTTTTTTTTTGAATTTATTGTCATTTCCGCATTTTTACAATTTTTGCACAAAAATCACATTTTTGTAATTGAACTCTATTTAGCTCCTAAAGACCTTTTAATGACTCGTTTACATCTAAAATGAATCTTATATGACCTTTACAAGGCCATTTACACTTGAAAATTCATCTTTTACTAATTTTCCTATGAAAGGTATTTAATGACCAAGGTGCTCTTGCACCACTAGTTGACCGCCTTCCATGTATATAAAAGAGAAAGCTTGGGATGTGGACAACACAGCTTAAGTTAGCCCACATGTGACAAGTTGAGTTATCTTTACTATTGCATTTCAGGGATAACCCCTTATTCATGATGTGGTTTGATTTTAGAACATATTACTTGGCATAGCGCTTTTCAAATAAGCTCTTGTGTCTTCTTCTAATTTAAAGCAATCACAACAATCATGTTAGCAACCACTTTAAAGTGGGGGAATACATTGAAACTCATGTTTCATTATGTGATTTTATTTCTTCTTGTGATATTTTCTTTGAATTTTCCTCTCTTGGAGACATTAGTCACAATGTTCCCTAAGAAGTGACCTTACATGAACTAAGAAAATACCTTTGAACATACCTTACACTATTTTGCATTTACAAAATTTGTTATATGGCCACTTTGCATAACACACTTTCCTTTCCTATGGAGCCATCTTGTTTGTTCCTGAGCTTCAAGCATATGAATATTTTCTTGCCTCATGGAGCTTGAAGTTCATTTTTTTTGTGGTGCCTTGTCCAAGTTAGCAAGAGGTATAACTTTGGTATGGTTAGCATATGATGAGAAGCATAAATGTGGGAATGAATTTCTCATTATACAGTAAGAAGTTGGTACTGAGGCATGAATTTATCACTAAGCCACCCTTTGGATACTCACCCAATAGATAGCCTGAATTTATTTTTCCTCAGAGTGAGAGTGCATATTTGGAAAAAAAGCTTAGATATGATCCACATTGTGTTGAACAAATGGTTAAGGATTGACACACCTCTATTTATTTTTTCTTGTTTTTGTTTTTCTTTATCTTAGTCATTTACATTGCTTGTTTGTGTATCTTGATGTTGCATATCATACAACTTGTGTGTTTCCTTTTTGTGCTTATGTCAGTTTGACGTAGGATCTTGGATCCTGGGGGCTTGATTTCCTCCTTGATCTTTGTTATCCTAGACCATTCACATTGATACACTTGGAACCCTCTTGAATATCTACTCTAGTGTGATTTTGAAGCAAGTTCATCCTATCACTAAAGTGGGGGCTAGATGGAGTCACTGAAAAAGTAACCCTTTTATTTTTTCTAATTTTTTTGGGTCCTCCTTATGATTTTAGCTTAATGTTGCCTTGATTTAATGTTGCAATGTGGATAACACATTCACATTAGGTCTTGGGCCCTTGTGAACTAATAAATTTTAATGGTGCCTTGCAAGAGTGTCATGAAGTGTTGTAACACACTTTCACACTTTTATATGGTTTTATCAATTAAATAAGCATAATAAACATAATTTTAATCATAAACAACCTTAATATTTCCTTGTTTGGAGTGTTGTAAAGTGTTCTAACTCACTTTCACACTTATCTATGCGTTTCATTAATAATTGGGCTTTCTCATGCTTTAATTGGCCCTATTTGCATCCACAAGCCTCATTTATTGCAACTTTTCAAGGATAATACCGAAACTAATTGGTAACCAATCATAATTTAGGTGTTCCTAGCATGTGTGGCCCAGATTTAATGTCTAGGACTCATTTTCCACCTTGGGAAAATGAGTCCCACCTAAGTCTTTTTGGCCCTGATGCAGGTTTCACACATGTTTAAGCACTCTTTTTTTGTGGTCCCATACATTATGTATGATGGGACTCATTTTCCACCTTGGGAAAATGAGTCCCGTGTGACTAAAATTCAAGTTTAATTCAAATTTTCTACAAGATTTTATTCTCCTTGATTTGATGTCAACTTGTAGTGTTGTAATTTTGAGAATTCTTGCATAATTAATTATAAATACAAGGTTCTTTAACTCATATTCTCACCTAGAAAATTCTACAAGCATTCAAGAGTTCACAAGATCATTTAAGCATTCACAAGAGCATTCAAAGAAATTTCAAGGGTAGATTATCAAGCATTTTAGAGCATCTTGCAATTTCCAATCATCATGTCAAAGATTGCATTCTTTATGTTTGTTATTATGCTAACAATTGTGATGTAGAGTTCATGATCCAAGCAAGAATCAAGAACCACATCCATTGCAGCCATTTCAATCGTAATTGTAGCACCTTATTGCTAGGTTTTGGTGAGTTGTAACAATTTCTTTTGTTCATTCATCATTCTTCTTTCATATTTTCTTTCAGTTTGAGGTTAAATTACCAACAAGGGTTTTGAGCAAGGAAAATCCCTATTCACTAACCCCTTGAACATTTTACCCTCTTCTTGTGTGTGTTTTGTGGGGCTAGGTTGAAAATTTTCTAAGAAGAAAAGTTGGAGAAATTTTTTCAAATCCCTAATGTTGTCATCAAGCCTTGGAGAAGATTGGAGAAGGTATACAAGTGGTAATTTACAGTTTCAGATCTAGAAACCAGTCAAAAAGAGCTGAGTAGACTAAGAGAAATAGAATCCAGTTTAGAACTTCTAAAAAATAAGTAGAGGACTGATTTTATACTATTGGCGAATGAGTCCCACTATATAGGCCTGATAGAGATTTTCATAGATCTGGATACCCTTTTGGTTGAAACTTGTATTTGCACATTTTCCTAGAAATTGGATTGATTTTCCTAGCTTGGCGAATGAGTCCTAGTCAGCATTGGTAGCAATTTTTTTAATGATCTAGACCTCTATTCTATCTTCTTCAATCTCATAGGAGCACACTTTTAGTCTCGTAGCTTTCTATTACATTTTGTTCATCTTTCTAGGTCATTTAGAGTTAGTTTGCATAGAATTAGGGTTTTGTTTTACATCTTGCATTGCATTGTCATTTCCAAGTCTAAACTTGGTAGTGAACCCCTCATTAGACCATATTCATTTCCTAGGACAATCCTATTGCAAGATTTCAATATCTTTTGCATTGAAATCTCTAGGTTTATTATTGAGTGGAATCTCTATGTAAAGGGGGTGTGAATACATCATCATTACAAATTTTTGTTCCTTTTTCATAGGTTCCATCTTGGTGAACTTGCATTTAGAACATCATAATTCTAATTTCGAGTGAATTTATATCCTAGATTTAGCTTGATTAACATTGCATTGCATTTTGTATTAGTTAATTTACATTCTAGGGTTTCAAAATTTGTATTAGTGAAAACCTCATTTATCTTGGATTATTGCATTTAAATTCATTGAAAATTAATCAAATTCTACATTTGCATCTCATACATAGTGCATAAAACATAAAAAGCATTAAATCCACTTCAAAAATTATGAAAATTTTCAAAAAAAATCAGTACCTAGACTCATTCACCACCCGCTGGGGTGAATTAGTCCCTTTGCATATTTTTCACTACATTTTTTAGCATTTAAACTTCATTTTATTTGTTTATATTTGTTGTTATTACCATTCTATTTCTATTTGTAGACTTTCTATTTGATTCAATTCATTGAATTTAGCTTAAATTCATTTATCTTGCACATTTCTTAAATTCAAAATTGCATTTACAACATTGTTGCATAGTTTAGGATATGAAATTTGCATCACGGAGATGTGTTTTAGCAAGCTTTGGATGTCATTAAAGTCCTTAGTGGATGTGTCAATTTGTGCCTTTGGAACTGACCCTAACGAACTCAAACTCACTAATGTTCACTAAAATCCTAATGCATGTTCTCCTTGTGATGTTGACATCATTGGAGAAGATGATGATAGCATGAATAATTTCCTAAATGATTATCTTAATAACCTGAAGCTAACACATATTTTTATCCATCTATGAACCAACTAAATCCTCCTACAATACCACCTCTTGAGTGTTAGTGTAATTAAATTAATTATTACACTAGCATAAGTTAACTTAGGTCATGCATCATATCGTTTGGGATAAGCTTTGGGAGATATATGGAGATTCAGACACTCCTATTCCATGATGGTCATGATTCAGAATATCATTCTTTAGATTAGCTACCCCATGATGGTATTGTTGTATAGGAGGTTGATTGCCTTGAATCTTTCGAAGAGGTTGACAAGGTTCCTTCAGGTGCTTCTTCTACATCAGATACTATTTCTATCCCTTCACAATCAATGATTCCTTGTCCATATTCATTGATTGAGGCTTCCACTATTATCATTCATCAGGACACATTCAGTTTTCCAAACTTGACATCACATGATGGCTTTGTTTCAGGTATAACTAACTTGGCTACTTCTACAAGTTTGTAGGACATTCTTGAGGGGATATCACTCCTCTATTTAGATCATACTTTGGAGAGTTCTCTTGACTCTCCTCATCCCTTTGTCTCAACCTTGATTGGGAATAAAAAGACTATATTGGAGGCACTTGGTTTCTCTTCAGAGATTTCATCTTTGAGACTTCTTCCCTATCATTCCATTTAGGATTTGAGGTTTCTTCAAAATTTACCATTGGATTTGCTTCTTACTAGCAGGAGACTTGTGGTTTGGACACATTTGTTACTTCATACTTCATTTAGTGGTTTTGAGGACACTTCATTTAGAGAGGGCTATCAAGTCTCCATCTCATTGTCTTTGGACATTGTTCAACATTAGTTTCTGCATTGTCCTGGTTTGTCACCCTCTTCATTGATTGTGGAATCTTCATCTTCAGGCAAGGAGACATTTGAGCAGATTTTAGAGACATCATCATAAACATACATCCTTCCTTAAATTCCTATTTAGAATGGGAAGCATCACTACACTTACACTTCATTCTATTTCTGTCGAAAGGGAGACAAGTTGTTTGTCGACATTGGATCTTGTTTTGTATTTAGACACTTACCATCTATGCAGGTGATATCATCTTTTGGGGTAACTATATAGTCTCTCTATTTCCTCCCTATGGGGGGGCTATTGTAGTGTATCCATGTGATGGATGGTGTACTTGGGGGGTATTTGAGAGTCCTCCATCCTTCCCATCCTATCTCACATTTTTGAATTTTCATCTCCTTTTTCGAGAGGGGTTTGGTTCCCACTGGGTTTTTCCCTTTTCTCTAGTTGTGGGAGATTTTCTACATCTTTATCATTTACATGGGTACCTAACATGGCCTCATAGCTGGGCCCCATCATCATCATCATCATCTTTGAATAATCATTGCATTTTCCTCCCTACGTTGAACTTATGGGGGGGGTGCTAGTGTAATTAAATTAATTATTACACTAGCATAAGTTAACTTAGGTCATGCATCATTTAGTCCTAGGATGCTTTTTAATAAATCATTTAATAATGAGGTAATGTCCCCTTCCTTGTTTTCAGGGATAAGATTCCTTCTAGAAGATGAGTTGTCCTTCTAGAACTTATCTCAAAATTTAATAATTTCCTAATTAGTTAGGGTTCATGTTGTCACATGTTGTTAGATCATGAAATATGACAACATAATCTTGCATCTTGCATCTCATTCATGCCTATATATTCAATGCATTTGTACATTTGTAATCATCTCATATTCTAGAGATAAATAATAGAATATCTATTATGCATGCCTAGTTGCAACACTTTCTATGTGGTTCATTATCTTTCCTGGAAAAGGTCCTCCATTGAAGACTGCAACTTCAGGGACCTTGGGCATCCATAATCTCAACATTGAGATGTTTGGTTACTTACATCTTGAAACAAAAATTGAATCTAATTTCCCTACAATAGGTGAACATAGTTCCTCTAGACAAGAAAAAACTCAACCATTTTATGATAACAAAGTAATAAAAACTCCCATCAATCTTGAAGAAACATATAAAAAAAAGGCTTCATAATCTTGAGCAAAAAAGGATGTGACACAAGTGAACATGAAATTTATCAACTCCTAGAGAAAAAAAAAATTGATGAAAACACAAAGGGGTTAGGATATCAAGATCCCTCTCATAATAGAAAGCCTCCTAGAGAATATCTAAGGCTTCAAAGTGATGGTACAGTGATCTTTGATTCCCCTCCTGATATGAATGTCCTTCTTCCTAAAGAACAACCAATCACTCATAACAATGACAAGGATGAGAGGATCACCTTAGGTCCTCCTCAACATTCAACTAGAGAAGTTGGTGAATCTAGCAACAAAAAAACACCTTACAAGCTCTCACACACTCCAATAGAAATTGAATGACAACTGAAACATCTTATAGACACCGGTCGACTTAAACTTCCACCTCATACTAGAAGAAAATTCCATAAATATAACATTAAGTATTGTGCATATTGCATTATTTTTGGCATCTTACTAATGAGTGTTAGAATATAATAAGGATCCTTCAAAAATTTGACATTATAGAAATAATCCCTTAAAGCAGGACCCTTTTCCCATTTCTTTGTCATGTAATAGTTATAGAATATTCTATTCTCACTATTACATGGCCTTTCTGATCACCTACGTCAGCTCATTCTTGTCTTGTACTTAGTGGGGGAAAGAAGTTGACATCCTTGTCCTAGTAATGCATTTTCATTATCCCTCAAGTTCGTCATTCACCTTCCTCTTATACAAACTAAGATTGGAAGGTAGATGACTTGCTCATAGGATGACTTGCATTTTCCTTACCAGTATTTTGCATTATTTGTTTTTCATTTTTTTTTGTGTGATTTCATGTGTCTAATGTGATCCCCCATGATGTTCATTTTTATGTTCTCTCTCTCTTTGTGACATTCCTCTATTTGTACCTTAATTCTTCTCTATGTTGGACACCTTTTTCACTTTTTTTTAACCTTTTTCATTTGTCTTGTGTTTTCCTTTTGGGGATGAAAAAAGGCATCAAGACATTCATGTCTCCTTCATGTTGACCCAAAAGGATTTCTTTTTCCCTTTCCTTTTCATTTTATCTTTTTTCTTTTGTTTTCCTTTTGGGGATGACGCAAGGCATCAAGACACCCTATGTCTCTTCCATGCTGACCCAAAAGGTTTTTCTTTAATTTCACCCTCTTTGTGTCATTCTTATAGTTCTATGTGTATTTGGGGCATGATGAAAGTTCCAAGATCTATAAAAAAATGTAGTAAAGAATATACTGACCACAAATGCATAGATCCCTTATGTGTTTGGTGTTTTCATTTTGGGGGCAACCCCTCCCTTTTCTTTTTTTGTTGCATGACATAGCTTTACTCGGAAACATATGAATTGGCATACATCTTTCCAATTTGGCTCTCATGTCTTCTTTCTTGTTTGTATTTTCATTTTCTACTTTAAATTAATTTCTCATAATATGGTGTTTAGAGATTCCTTTAAAGTGGGGGCATACATTGGCTTTATTCTTTTGCATTTTCCTTTTTCTCAATTCTTAGTGCAGCCTTCTTACTTCATATGATGTGTTGTCACTTTATGGATGACATTAAGTGTAATGTACTTGAAGAGCATGATCTCTCTTAGCATATTACATTCCTCTTAGTGTCTTGATGTGACAAACTACACCCCCTAAGTTGCGAATGTTCTATTATTTGATTGGTCCTCTCATGGAGACATTAGGCACAATGCTCCCTAAGTTAAATACCTCGCATGAACTAAGCAAGATTCCTTGAACATTTTCTATTTTTTCATTTTACATTTGTTGTTATATGGCCACCTTTCATAACATAGCTTGCATGCCTATGGATCCATCTTATTTGTTCATGACTTTCAAGCATACAAAGTTTTTCTTGACTCATGAAGCTTGAAAATTATTTTTGTGTGGCACCTTATTAAAGTTACATGAGGTATAACTTTGGTATGGTTTGAGTGGGAAGCCCAATCTGAGGCATGAATTTCCCCATAGCCACTTTCATGTCTGTGAGTGCATACTAGCCATGAGTGTATGTTTCTCACCTTTTAAAAATTCTCACCTGATGGACAACCAGGAGTTTCATCGCCTCAAAGTGAGTATGAATTTTTTGGACAAAAAACCTAGATCTGATCCACATTAGGATGGAAAAATGGTTGAAGCATGATCCAATTTTTTATTTCACCCTTTTTCTCTTTTTCATCTTTGGAAGAGTATGCTTGTGCCTTGTCATTGTTATTTATATAATTTTCATGTGTGTTCCTTTGTGCCTATGTTGGTTTGTCATGGGATCTTAATCGTGGGGGCTTTATCACCCCTCTTGATCATTGTTGTCTCATCTTGATATCATTGGTACATTTGAACCCATCTTGATGCATGATTGTCTACTTTAGTGTGAGTTTGAAGCAAGTTCATCCTCTCACTAAAGTGGGGGCAAGATGGAGTTACCAAAAGGTAACCCTTCTATTTTTTCTGAATTGTTTAGGTCCTCCTTGTGATTTTTTCTTAATGTTGCAATGTGGATAACAAATTCATATTAGGTCTTGGGCCCTTGTGAACTAATAAATTTTAATGGTGCCTTGTAAAAGTGTTGTAAAGTTTTTTTTAACAAACTTTCACACTTTTCTAGGGATTTTATCAATTAACTAAGCATAATAAAAACAATTTTAATTATAATCAACCTTAATATTTCCTTATTTAGAGTGTTGTAAAGTGTTGTAACACACTTTCACATTTCTCTAGGCTTTTCATTAATAATTGGACTTTCTTATGCTTTAATTGGCCCTATTTTGCATCCACAAGCTTCATTTATTACATTTTTTTGAGGATAATCCTGACAACAATTAGTAACCAATCATAATTCGGGTATTCTTGACTTGTGTGGCCCAAATTTAGTGTATGGAACTCATTCAACACCTTGGGTGAATGAGTCCCACCTAGGTCTTATTGGGCCCAATGCAAGTTTCATACATTTTTAAGCACTTTTCATTTTTGGGCCCATACATTATGTATGATGGGACTCATTTTCCACCTTGGGCGAATGAGTCCTATGTGACCAAAATTCAAATTTAATTCAAATTCCTAATGGTATTTTACTCTCTTAGATATGATGTCAGCTTGTAGCATTGTAATTTAAGGAATTCTTGCATAATTAAGTATAAATACAAGGTTCTTTCACACATATTCTCACCTAGAAAATTCTATAAGTATTCAAGAGTTCTCAAGAGCATTTGAGTATTCACAACATCATTCAAAAGCATTTAAAGGGTAGATTATCAAGCATTTTAGAGCATCTTTCAAGTTCCAATAATCATGTCAAAGATTGTATTCTTCATGTTTTTCATTTTGTTAACAATTGTGATGTAGAGTTCATGATCCAAGCAAGTATTGCATTAAAAATTAACATCATTCAAGAAAGAGTCAAGAACCACATCCATTGCAGCCATTTCAAGCATAATTGCAACACCTTATTGCTAGGGTTTGGTGAGTTTCAACATTGTCTCTTGTTCATTCATCATTCTCCTTTCATATTTGCTTTTAGTTAAAGATTTAATTACCAACAAGGGGTTTGACCAAGGAAAACCCCTATTCACTAACTCCCACAACATTTTTCCATCTTCTTTTGTGTGATATGCAAGGCTAGGTTGCATATTTTCTAAGAAAAAAAGTTGGAGAAAAGTTGTCAAATCCATAAAGTTGTCATCAAGCCTTGGAGAAGGTTGGAGAAGGTCTACAAGAGGCAATTTGTAGTTTTAGATCTGGAAACTAGTAAAAAAGAGCAAAGAAGATAGAGAGGAATATAATCCAGTTCAGAACTTATAGAAAAGCAGAAGTGGACTGGGTAACCACTATTGGTGAATGAGTTCCACTATACAGGTCTAACATAGATTTTCACATATCTGGATATCCTTTTGGTTGAAACTTGTAGCTGCAAATTTTCTCAGAAACTATACTCATTCGCCCAACTTGGTGAATGATTCCAAATCAACAATGGTAGCAAATTTTTTAGTGATCCAGACCTCCATTCTATCTTATTCATTCTCCTAGGAACACACATGGTCAATCTCATTTCTTTCATTGCAATTTTTTCATCTTTCTATGTCATTTAGAGTTACTTTGCATAAAATTAGGGTTTAGTTTTACATCTTTCATTGCATTATCTTTTTTGAGTCTAAAATTTGTGGTGAACCCCTCATTAGATCATATTCATTTCTTACGACAACCCTATTGCAAGATTTCAATCTCTTTTGCATTGAAATCTCTAGGGTTATTCTTTAGTGGAATCTTTGTGAAAAGGGGGTGTGAATACATCAACACTTTTATCCATTTTCATAGGTTCCACTAGCAATCCTTGTATAATTTTGTGACATCTCATATCATATCTCTTACAGCTTTACCTCCCATAAGTATTCCATTCACTTCCCCCTCAAACACATATAAACATCCACCATATTCACCTCCATCTCAAAAAAAAACCAATGACACTATCCTTAATGAGATTTTGCAAATTTTTTTATCCTTTCAAAAGAAAATTTCCACCATAAACCAAAATAAAAATGGCCAAACATCCTTTTATGTCAAAGGTAATCACTTATCCTTGGAGATATTAAGAATATCAATACCACAGGGTATAGAGATTCCTAGGTTTGAGAAATATAGAAGGAAAGGAGATCCTTCTAATCATGTTTCCACTTACATCACCTTATGAAATGATTTCATCCTTGAAGATAACCTCTAGGCTAAGATTTTCCCTAGGTCCTTGAAAGATACCACTTTAGAATGGTTTTCCTTAATACCAAATAACTCAATTCGTTCTTTCAATGAACTTGTTGAGGCCTTTATTGAAAATTTCCAAGTGCACGTAATCCCTAAGATGATATTCTGTTTTAATGATATGTAAGGAAAAAGATGATGAAAAGGTTATTGAATTCATTTCATGAGACCAATTACTTTATTCCCAAATCGACATAAAGATTCTTGATCCTCACCTTCAATGAACGTTCATTAGAAACTTACAAACTAAGATACAAGATAAGCTTGGCATGATGATATTCCCCTCCATACACTTGTGTACCACCCTTCATCGTTATCAAAAGTTGGTTAGTAGTCGTGAAACAAAATCCACCTCTAGCCATCTTGAAAATTTTGAATCCGTAAATCTAAACAATTACCAACATTTTAGGAAATTGAATAAATACTTTCTTCAACTAAATCTTCCTCAACCAACCCAACATGTTGATTCCCAAGTGGCTACTAGAAAGAAGAAAAATCATTTTACATTTGGGGATCTAAAAAGATAATTTACTCCCTTACATTTGGGGATCCAAAAAGTTTGAATCTGCAAATCAAAACAATTACCAACATTGTAGGAAACAAAATAAATGCTTTCTTCAACTAAATATTCCTCAACCAACCCATGTTGATACCTAAGTGGTTGCTATAAAGAAGACAAATCCTTTTACATTTGGGGATCTGAAATGATAATTTACTCCCTTACCTGATACCCTCCACAATACCATGTTACAAATTTTAGAAAAGAACTTAATTTCCTTACCTCCCATTAGAACCCTCAAACCTAATAAGCCATTACCTAAAAATTTTACATCTAACTCCTATTGTCATTTTCATTGAAAAAATGGACATGATACGAAACATTGTAAGCATCTTAAACATATTATGCAAGACCTCATCAATTCTAATCATATTCAAATTGGCAGTGTCAATGATCAAGGTAATTAGTTTGTTTCCCCTCCCAAAAAAAGCCTATAAATCTTTACCAAACCTATGCCAAATCATAACATTTTATTTGTCAAAGCTAGTGAAACTAGGAAGAATAATGTAATGAATGTTGACATGGATTATGAAAAAATGTATACCGATGAACAAAATCCTATGGATAGTATGGTTGGATTGATCAAAATTCAACCTTGTAAGGGCTAAACTAAAATGCCTCTTGACATTGCATTCTCATGACAAGATATAATCAGAAAGGAACCTGATGGTCCTTTTTACATAGCTAACCAAATCAATGACAAGCCTGCTAATGGGATATTAGTTGATCCCACCTATGGAGAGAATGTGATCATTGAATAATTATTACTTATGCATTAACTCTATCAAGAAATGTATGACAAACAGAAAGCATGGAGCAAAACACATAATAGTTTTGCTTTCCCTAAGATTGGTTTGATCACCCTTCCTTTAAAGGTGGAACCAAAACAAGTATATGTCTCATTCTCCATCATCCTAACATCATATCAATTCTGTGTGAAGCTTGCTTATCCATAGCTACACTCCATGGAAGTCATCCCATCGGTCACACATAAATGTTTAAAGTTTTCCTTTGGAAATGAAGTATTTATTGTGCACCATAATGGTTTTATTCTTCTCTTCCCATGGGAATTTTTATTAGATTTCTTTTGGCCTAAGCCAATGGAACCTATTAAGCCTCGTAAATACTTCCTTTTCAAATCCTATCATAAGTTTAAGGTGAAATGCATAGTAGAATTATCCCTTTGAAACAAGCCTCAAGCCATCATTGAGCCTCCTATCCTTGATGAAAGCATGATAGAACCAAAAACCATTCCAAATAACCAAGACCAACCCAAGAAAGATCATTTTCCTATGTCCTACAAATTACCAAGAGACAACCAAAATAATCTCATTATGCCTCCTAAGATAAAACAAGTTTACAAAGCTAAAGAGAAAGTGGTTGAACAACCTCCCATGGTTCCTTCTGAAGAAAAGAAACCTCTAGTTTGTTGGTTATTTTTTTAGAACCAAAATTGATCTCACCATTTACCTATGAATTTTCTATAATCCAATGATAATTGAAGGCAAGGATTGGCCCACGAACATGTACTAGCTTGCTAGGCTAGACCTCTACACTTTGAGCTTTGTGAAACCTAGGAGGGTGATCCTGAAAAATGTCTATATGACACTCTCATGCCATTTTATCACTAAAATTGAAAACAAATAGATACATTCCTATTGGATGCAAATAGAAAAAAATCATTAAGGATTGGCAGACCCTATGATGAATTGTACCTACAACTAGGAATGAGCAGTACTTCATGCCACTATAGTGCAATTACAGGTGTGTCAGAAATTTTTGTAAAAAAATATTTTCTTTTTCAGGTAAAAGAGGCTCACTGATATAAAAAATTACCAAACAAATGGACTAGTTGCTTATCTGAGGGTGATGGATTCACATATGTAATAAACTATAATACATAAGCAAATGGAAAAAAGTATTTGTATAATATTGTATATTACCTCACACAACTCGATATATCCATAATTAGAAACTTCTAAACAATCCTTGAATTTCACTTACAAATCTATGATTTTATTTAAGCACTTATTTAGCTCTTTGAACTAATGAAAAAGATGAAATTACACGTTCAATCAGAGTGATTATAGATGAATAAATGAACCTTGATTCCTTTATTCATAATTCAAAAGCCAAAAATTACAGAGGAGAGAAAATAATCTAGGAACTTACAATTATCATTCATATATCTTTGCTATTGTAGAACAATTAAGACTATTATAGATTTGAATACATTCCTAATACTTAACAATAATTTATTTCTTTGTGCTTGAAATCATTAGAATTACTCATACATGAGCTCAAAAAAAATTTAACCATCAAAAAAGCTATGTAATTGTCCTTGAAATCCCATTTATAGAAACATGGGAGCAATAAGAATCAGGCCAAATTACAATCAAAGTCACATTTTCATTTGACATTTCAATTTTAATTTTAAAATTCCCCAGACAGTTATATTTGCACTTTGCAAAGTGGGGGGAAACCATATAAGACAAAATTTATTTTCATTTGTTGAAGAAGATATGCCAACCTTCCAAAAGGCACCTTTCACTCATTGAAAAAACATTATAATATATTATTCATGAGCTAAAATGTTAACCACATGCACACAAAGTCAACAAATGCTCTAAAATCATGAAAATAAATAGAAAGGAGGATTGACTCATCCAATTCAGCATTTGTTCCATCAACCTTCCTAATAGGGAGAGAACAATATTTTGCAGTACTTTAATGAAAGCCTAATCTATACTATTTCCAGGCTATGCATTTTTTCTCTCCTGTCCATTATTCACCATGTTTATCATCACCTTCACACATACAATCTCATTGAGTAAAATTTTCCAATCATATGTTATATTCATATTAAGTGGGTCATTTTGCATCCAATAAACTTTGTATCTTATTATTATGTCGATTATACCTTGCATCAATTAAGGCTCTAGCCTCTTTGATAAAAGTGTCCATTCTCGTTTCAACCCATTCCATAATATCAACATTAGGATTCAACATGGAATAATAAATTACAGTCAACATCATCGTAGCCTATGGGAGTAGCCCTGCCAAATCATTCTTCTATGTATCAAACTCCTTTAACTCACCTAAGTTGTTATTCAATATTGCAAGCATAACAAACTCCTCCATTTCTTTGAATATTTTCAGTTTGTTATGGAGTTACATTCCTAAATTTCCATGAAAAGTTGTTATTTCATTTACTAAGTCAATGTAATATTTTAGGAACATTTTTAGGAGCTTTAGGATCTTCTTGCATCTTAGACATAATTTCTTTTAAAGCCCCTACCCTAGTGCTCCATTTTCTCCATTCATTCTAGAAATATTCCTAAACCTATAGATGCCTTATGTTTACTTCATGGATGTTCCTGTAGGAAACCCACACATCATCAACTCTGTTCACAAGCTTTGTTACCCTATGCTTCAACACATGCTAAAAAATGTCATTCACCACCTTAATAGTTTCAAATTTGGCCTTCTTGACATTTTCCTTCTATCTTTAACTAATTATTCAAATCATTAATCCTCAAGGCTCGGATTTCCATGTCTTGCATAGACAAGTCTAAAGAAGAAGTGGATGGAGAAGACAATTCCCTTATTGACTAGCTAGCCTGAATAGTGGCTCTCATCTTATTATTTTCATCCAAAGCCTTATTGTGCTCCTTCGACAAGGAAACATATTTATTTTGAGAAATTTGTACCATATCTACATTGAGCATTGCAACATGAAAAATTAACTTAGCTACTTGGACATGAGTTATATCTGTAGCTGTCTTCACTAACATTGAACCAATGACCTCCTCAATAGGCCTGGGAACCTTATGATCCCTATTATTGGGTTCCATGGAAAAAATTGCAAGAGTATACAATTTTGGACTATTACCAAACCCAAACACCTTTTCATCAAAATGCTCCTCAGACACAGAAGCCTGAGGGTCCCTCTTTATTGCTTCAAGTGAAATAGCTGAGGTGAGGGTGCACCCTAGTAGTAATATCATTCCACTTTCTCTGACAATATTCTTGGCCTTGATAGGAGTAATTGCTTCAATCTCATCCATAATCTTTTCTTCCTCTTCCTTTTCAACTTCCTCTTGTTAAGAAGGATCAACATTAGCCTTTTCTCATTCAATCCTTTCCTTTATTTCTTTGCTTCTCTATTGAACCATGAATTATTGAAATTCCTTAGTTTTCACAAATGTATCATCCACAAGGATCTCATAATAAGCCTTTTCATCATAATACCATTGGACAATTCTATCATGGGGAAATTCTGAATCAAGAGCATCTTCAATATTAGAGGGAGGGAATTTCCTCTCAACTTCCTCATCACTGGGCACATGCTCTGCCATTTGCTCCTCAACAATTTTTTGAACATCTTCTCCTTATACATATGTAGGCTAAATTAGAATATCCATAGCCTGAGGTTGCTTCTCTAAAAGAGCATGTGCTCTCTTAGTGACCTCCTTTACCTTTGCCTTAAAATCACCACTTTGATAATCCTTGAGCTTTGCAAAATCCATTGCAAAAGGAATTGCTATTACATCATAGGGAATCACATAGAAGGAATTTCTCTTCATAATACTCTCCTCAATGTCACATATCACTATCCATTCCTTTTTTTCTAGATATAATAGCCTCATCACTTCTCAAGTTTCTCAAACATCATATGTATACAAGAAATTATGGGAGAACTAGATAAACCCTTGCTTCATCTCTTTGCATGCACAAAACCTTCTAGGTCAAAAATCCTAACCTCATCAATAGGTAACTTGAGGTTATTCACCATGATTCCAAATTTCTCATACACCTCCATGGAGTAGCTTTAAAGTAAGCAAAGGAACATTGGGGAGCTAGCACAATGCCTTTCCTAGGGTTTTTGAACAATTTCAAGTCCATAAAATTGATTTTCCACATCAACTCCATAAATACCAATTTGTCATAGACATATATGGGCAAGTAGTGTGGTGCTACTTTAGCTCCTTAAGCCCTGATTCCCCGATTAGAGTATATTCTAAATGTAGAAAATGGTCTGCCCAATTATGCTTTGTAGTTGTTCTTTCCATTTCATTTGGGTGCACGATGTTTCTAATTAATTTTGAAAGCCTATGAATGGGTACCACACCCAAACTCTCCAGAATACCAAATCTGATGACATTACAAAACATCAAATAGTTGTAATTGGGACAATCTTGGTCCCAAATATGTGTCCACATTTGCAGTGGAAATCATTATTCTCATTATCTTTTTTTTCTTAATCTCAACTTCTTCTTCCATTTTTCTTGATCCACAAATAGAAGCATGTATGCATCAATAGATAATAATGTGGAAAATATAGAGGGAGAGTTTCCTTCTTTAGATTGATAAAATCCTTATGCATTTGCTCTACAATATAAGCAACATAATCAAAACTCATGTTTGAATTTGGACTATGTATATCTGTCACCATCATCAACAAGTTAGTGGCTATCATAGCATCAAAATTATGAGCCATAACTTGATTCAAACAATAATATGTGTTCTTGAAATAGTCAAAAAATTCTTCACACTCAAAGGGCTCTATATCCTTAGGGCCAAATCTTTCCTTGCTCTTTCTATGCCTTACAAGAACTTTGTTCCTGAATACAAATCTGTTATGCTCATACTCACCATATACACCCACACACTTGATTCCAATTGTATAGTTTGGATTCAACCCAAATACCTCCATAATTTTATCCCTTGTTACCTCAAGGATCAAAGTGCCATTTTCACTCTTGATCTTTCTATCAGTGGGATCATAATGCTTAGTTGATTCCATCATCACATCTAATTCCACAAACACATTAGGTACTACCATCTTCCGAAGGTTAAGGCCCCATAGATAACAAGCTGACCTATCATATCTTCTATTAAAAGCATACAAAATAAACCATCCAATCTTAGGTTGGGCTAGTTCTCCAATTTCACCAGCCATGTGAATTAATCTTCTTGTCACAACAACTTTCCCTATAAGTCTCTTTCCAATTTGTGATCCACCCTCATTTATGCATCTAGAGGCACCCTCCATGAATTTTTCTTGAGTTTTCTTCACACTCTTTGACCTTGTAGATGCCATGGTGAAATCTGGCATAGGGTTAGATGTTTCAGGTGCTTTTGGCTTACCCATGGATGAAACATCATAGGTCCTAGGCCTCTTAACTCCTTTCTTCTTGGGTTTCCTCTTAGGCCTAATTCTAGACTCACTAGGTTCTAGTCCGCTATTTTTTGCAATGTGGCAAGACTAGGGTTTACAATTTTTAATTAATGAAAGAGACCTACCAAGTTTTAAAATCCTAGATAACAATTTGTAGAACAAAACACTCCCAAACCTTATGCAATCCTTACCACCTTAATTAAGGATGCATAATGAGTAAACCCTAAGAAAACTTCTCTTTCAAATTCCCTACTAATTTTTAGACTAGCACAATTCAATATAGTTGACAAGAAGAGATATGAAAATTTGCTTACTCAGGTGAAAATTTGATTTTAATGCTTTTTAATTGCTTGTTGGAGCTTCTTTTACTATTTTTTTAGACTCTGGATATCTTCTTCAATCCTAAGTAATTCCAAATTATGTGCAGAAAACAAGCCAACTACCTTCTTTTATGGTTGAGAAATGGAGTGTAACACCATTAATGGTTGATGGAAATATCGTGTGAGTAAATTGAAACTTAGCCATTCATGTTTAAACCTTGGTCATTGATCATCTCACTTTCAAACCATATTGGTGGCTCTCCTTTCACCCCACTACTTTCTCCTTTTCTTTAAATGATGTCTTCAGGATGTTGCCATGTTGCCTCCTATTTGGAGGTGTATCGTAGAAAAATTTCCCCTTGTCATTTTCATGGTCTTTTAGGCCTTTCTTCACAATGCTTGGTCCATTTTTCTTTTATTTAATGTTGCAATGTGGCTTGAACATTCACATTATGTCCTTAAAATTCAAATTATGGCATCTTGTGAAGGTGTTTTGAAGTGTTGTAAAACATTTCTACACTTTTCTAGACTCTATTCATTACAATTCACCTAAAACTCAACTTTTCATCACTTATCAAGTTCTATTTTAAACTGTTGCAAAGTCTTGTAACAAGATTTCATGCTTTTCTAGGCATAATTTCACTATTTACACCTTTTTTATACTTTATTTGACCCCTTTATGCCCTTATAAGGCTTAATTAAGTGTGTTTTCAAATGTAAAATTGACAAACAACATTAAATGCAAGATAATTTCTAACATCCACTTTCAATTTCATGGTGGGACCCATTCACCATGGGTGGTGAATGAGTCCCTCTTGGCTCAAAATTCAAAATATTTCAAATTTTCTTTTGGGTTTTTATTTAAAATCACCTTATGTCATCCTATGATGAGGTATCTTCAGGTTACTAAGGCACAAGTGTGTATAAATAAGTGTTTTTCTTCTCATTTTACCCCCCCATTTATCAAGTTCACTTATTCACTCATTCATTCAAGCATTCAAGCACTTTGGATCATTGAATCAAGCATTAATCAAGTATTTTGGAGCAACCATTGTTATATCTTAAGATTTCTTCAATTAAGGTTTAGTAAGTTGATAGCATTTTCATGTTATTTGTTTATCATTCTCTTCCATTCTATTTCATTATTTCATTAAGGGTTTGATTACCAAAGTGGGATTTGACCAAGGCAAATCCCTATAACCTAACCCTTAACCATTTCTCCCATTTGCATGTGTGTTTGCAGACTTGTATATGCAGATTTGACAAGTTATTAGGTGTTGAAAAGTGGACAAGAAGTCAAAAAAGTGTTTCAAGTCAACTACAACCTATTTCAAGCTTGGAGAAGACATTCTATCCATTTTCTGTAGATTTGACTCTGTCAACCCAACAAGTAGACAACCTTAGATTTGCTGCTATGGGATTGGCCCCTAATTTCATTGAATTTTGGGAGAGGACTAATTCACCATAAGTGGTGAATGAGTCTATCCTTAAGGTTGGAAATACAGATTTTGTCATATTCTCAATCTCGACACTCAAAAACCTGTTCTTAGAATTTTACATTAGAAGCATGACTGATTCTCCATCAGTGGCGAATGAGACCCACTGGTAATTTTTAGTGATCTTTGATAGCATTCAAGACACTCCAAATACTCCATTCTCTACCTAGGTGCACTCTGATTCAACCACCTTTTCTATTTTTCATTTGTTCATACTTTAAATCATGTTTGCATATTGTAGACACATAAAAATGACCTAGGCCTGCAAGTTCTATTTTTACCACTTTTGTCCTAGCATAATTGTAATATTTAAATATGTCCTTGGTCCACTTTCCACTGTTAATTAAATAATTGATTATTATTTAATTAATTCATATCTCTTTTATTCTTCATGATTATTAAATAAATAAATTATATTTATTTATTCAATACATCACTAAGGGTCTATTGTTCTCTTATAATTAAATAAATTTCATAATTTATTTAATTACCTTTATTCATTTATGTCTTCTTAATTATTAAATAAACAAATTTTATTTATTTATTTAATGTCACTAATTACTCATAATTAAATGGATCTATTTATTTATTTAATTATTGGTCATAATCCTCTAAATTAAATAATTATCTTTAATTATTTAATTACCTAATTTAACATTTCTCTCATTTTAAATAAATAAAATTATTAAAAATGATTTCATTTTATTAACTATTGATCACTTCTTTTGGTAAATAATTTGAAAATCAATTATTTATTGTCACACAAAATCCATATTTTGAATTAATTTAATTCAAAATGGTAATCTTCTTCCAAAAATCAATTAATTGAGAAAATTCTTGATTTTTCAAATTTGATTTTCAGTTCAACTCTTATCTTATTGATTTTTTGAATCTTACAAATCAAGGATTCTTTATCTTCTTGATTTTTGAAAATATTTATCTTTTTGACTAATTGCCACATTTATTCTCGACCGCTGATTTGATTTTCTCAAATGACATCTTGACCTCTCATTTAATGATTTTTCCGTAACCCTGATTAGGGATTGTCACATGAAATCTCGTCCACTGATTTTAGGCTTTGTTAGCTTTCAATCTTGTCTGTCCATCCAAAATTGTATTTTCTATAAAATGACAATTTTGCTCATATTTTACCACCACTTCATTATTATAGACATTTATGCTTAGACATTAATTGCATACTTTGCATTTAGTTTATTTGATTTGATTACTTGTTGAATCATAGGCATAGTCTTTCTTTAAATCCTTTAAAACTTGCATAGGACATTGTCATAGTCAAATTGCTCACACACTTGATTTGAGGGCAACATCATACGTTGCAAACTAGGAGGTGCTATGGAGGTGAATCATGGAAGCTTCAACAAATATCTGATATAATCGTTCTTTTTATTTTCTTTCTTTGTGCTTCATAACTTCTTTGGGTTTTATGTTTATGATCTAATCATTGCTAAAACATGGAAAATTCCCATTGATACATTTGGTGAACCTGACATTTTTCTTACAGATTTTTGTATGGTTTTCGGTCTCTCTTTTTTGGTGTATAGGTAAAGAACACTTTGCTAGAAACTTCGTGTCTCCCCTCAGCTTCCAAACCTTCACCTTTAATTTTATTAATTTTAAGTTAATTTAGTTCTCATTAACTTTATTTTATTAATTTAGATTAATTTAATTTAGATTCAAGATTTTTTAATTTTTCTAAGTTATTTTAAATTTAGCTTTTTAGATCTTAGATTTTTTTAGTTAATTTAGATTTTTAGATTTTTTTTAATTAGCTTTTTAGATTAGATTTTTTTAGATTTTAAATTAGTTTTTACTTAGATTTTTTTTAGATTTTTAAATTAGCTTTTAGTTAGATTTTTTTTTTTAAAAAATTTTAAATTTGATTTTAAAATTTTTTTTAATTAGATTTTAAATTTTTTAAATTAGCTTTTAGTTGGATGTTTTTAGATTTTTAAATTTGATTTTTTATTTTTTTTTAATTAGATTTTTAGATCTTTAAATTAGGATTTAGTTAGATTTTAGATTAGATTTTTATTAGATTTTTATTAGATTTTAGATTATAGATTAGATTTTAAATTAGATTTTTTTTTTAATATTTTTATTAGATTTTAGATTAGATTTTTAATATAGATTTTTTTAAAACTTTTAATTTAGTTTAGAATTTTAACAGATTGCACGTTTTAGATTAGAGATTTTTGGTTACTAATCCTTGTTGGTAGCATGTGACATTTGCATTTCGTGGGTCCAAGACAATTTGATCAAACTTCTAACTTGTGATTTTGCAGGTTTGAGTGTCCAAGATTATCACTTCTAAACATTGTGCTTTTGATTTTTAAGGTTAGAAAAAAATTCTTTTGGTGCATTTAAAATGAACATGTTTTCAATTATGTCTAATTGTGCTTGAAAGTGGTAGGTGAATATGCTCTCACCCTGTGAAAACTAGGTGATCAGAAAGCTAGACCCACTTTGTCCCTGTGTAACCTTGATGCAATAACTGAAGTATCCTCTCCCCTTGCACAGTCATGCGATCTTGGGTGTAAGAGAAACAATTATTGCCTCTAAAAATTGGGCCTACCAGGGGATTTCATCACCTCTAGGCGACTCAAAACAGAAACGGAGCTAAAGCCAAGCTACCCCTGACCAATATATAAATGTGAATCTTAAGGGAAAACCTAAGATTACGAGTGTGGATGTGTCATACGGACCAAGTAGTACTCCCCAAAACCCTGTTGACCTTAACCTCTTCAAGTTGGAGTACCTCCTAAATAGAGCTTAATCTTGCACCCCATGTATGGCCACTCGAACGGGGGTCTCAAATTAAACACCATTGTTTAGTAGCCAAAAACCTTGTATTTGCTAGAGCAACACCGGTCAGTGTGAAGGCATCCACATCTTCACAGTCTATAGTAGAGGTGATCAATCTGCCAGGGTTGGAAGCTTGGTTGGCCTAAGAAGAGAGTACAATGTAAGGGGGAGCCTATGCAGCCAAGCTTCTCAATTCACACACTACTGATATGTGGTTGGGGAAACCCACGTGGAATCTAGCAAATATTGTCCTAGCCTAACCTAGGATTCTGCTTGTCTTTATTGTGCTTGTTTCAAATGACAAAATATTGTGCTTTCTGAGTGTTTTCAAACATTCAAATAAAACAAAACATTACTTTCAAATCTATAAACAAATAGTCAACATCAAACAACTCAGAATTTTGACCAAAATTGCAAAAAAATTAGACTCATTGCATCTTGCACCACAACTGCTAAAACACATTCACTATTTTGTGTCACATTTGACTTTAGAGCCGCATTTGTTGAAACTGCGATGCATTTTCTACCTTCAATGACACATTTTTTTAGAAAAAACAAGACTATCATATACCATAAATCAAAGTCAAACTTTTCCAAACTATCCATAAACATATTTTTCTAGAAGCATAGGGTGGTTAGGCAACTTCCTTCCAAGTCATTTGGACCTTTGCATTTCCATTCTTTAGAAATTCAAGTCATCTTAGTCATCACCTTGAATAATTTATCCTTAAAAAATCCAAAAATATTGTCATAACTTTCATCATAGTCCTCATTTGGCATCTAGACTTGGCATTGGTCATTTTCCTTAGTCAACATTTCCATATTAGTCTTCATTGTCACCTTGGCATTTGGCATCCTTTCTTGACAATTTTATCACCTTGCATTAGTCAGTTCCCTTAGACAAACATCATTATCACTTTGCATTTAACAACATCATGACATCCACCACATTGTCTTCCCTTCAACAAAATATTGATAGGCTTGCTAGTAAAGTTGACTACCAGTTACTCTATAGAGGTCAATACAAACAAGCCTTAGAATTTAAGAGATAATTCCTTCAAACCGAAAATAAATATCCTTCCTACCAACAACCCATCAATCCAAGTCCTTCATCCATCTACCCTCACTTCCAAAAGCCACTTAACACCATCCATGACATTAGTCCACAACAAATATGCATTAATCACCCTTATCCTAATTTTGACAAGGGAAACCAACTGTCCACTAGTCCATTCCAAGTCTCCAAGTCATATGCTAGTCCTTCACCTATCAATCCTATCTATGTCTACATTCCTTATCAACCTTCTACCAACTCATGTCAAGTCCCTACATCATACCATATCGATCAGGTCCAAGTCTCCACATCCCATTTTAGTCAACCTTACACCAATTCAGTCCAAGTCCCCATGTCATATCCTATGACGTCATGAACCAATCCAGTCCAAATCTCCATGTCATATCCTATGTCATCACCAACTAATCCAATGCTAGTCCCCACACCATATTCTAGGCTGTCATCCACTAGTCCAATCCAAGTCTCCATGTCCTATCCTAGTCCTTCACATACTATTCCAATCCAAGTCTCCATGTCATATCCTAGTCCTTCACATACCAATCCAGTCCAACTCTCCATGTCCTATCCTAGTCCTTCACATACTAGTCCAGTCCAAGTCTCCATGTCCTATCCTTGTACTTCATCCATTAATCCTTTTCAAGCCACCCCCTCACAAGCCACATCTAGTCATGAAAATTTTTTCATTACTCAAAGGAACATCCCATTGTCTAAACTTTAGGATACATGTCAAAATGAAAGACCAAAGCATGACGTTATAACATCACCTTCATGTCAGGATCAAGGTAGTCCATCCCATGACCCTATCTTAAATTCCATTCAAGAAGTCCTTCAAGACAATCATTACATTGAAAAAACACCTATCCTTAACAACAATTCTATTTCCAATTATATCATCCATGACAACCCCATCTTTGACCAAGACCCTACCATTGACCAAGAAATCCAAAATGTTCCACTCCTTAACCTTTATGTCATTTATGATCAAACACTTGTTGACCCTATACAGGCATCGACTATTGACACTTTCCAAGATGAGACACTTGCCTCCACTAGACCCATAGATGATCTTCCTCCAGAAAAAGAGTCTTCCATTATGGACATATTTACAAATGATTGAGCTATAGTTGAATTTACTAAACTCTATGACACTAACCATAATGATGGCTTCAACATCGACTTGGAAGCACCATTAGAATCATCTGAACCTAAAATGTCACAAGATCAGACCAAAGATATCAGTCAAAAATATGTGCAACATGACAATGAAGCTAAGACACTTTATTAACTAGGGTCTTCTATCTTTATCAGACTAGGCTTCCTCACAGACAAAATTATTCCAAGTAATAGTGTCCACATACATCATGGTGGGTTAGCATCTTGCTTTCAAAACAATAACTACCCCATCTTAAACATAATCTGTCAAAGCGTGCAATATCAAGGCAAAGGACTAGGCATACATGAGCAAGGAATTGAATAACCAATACAACTTCAGGAAAATTACAAACATCAAGGTCTTGGCTATTCTTTAGTTAGCTAATCAAATGATGTTAGTGGAACCTCCTCGATACTAGGGAAACCCTTGTTAGATACATATGTCAAAATGGAGTCCATAAGTGATCCTTGTCATAAGATTGCTCCCAACACCTCTTCCATCCACACCATAAACCGTCATTCTCAACATCTTAAACCTTCCCTTTGGAGCCAAAAGAAACAAAATTCATACAACTCAAAAGGTCAAAATCAAATGTTAAAGGCCATTGAATTAGATAAAAAGACAACTGGGAAAATGAAATTAAAATAGATCCCAAAGAAAGATGGATCAAACAAGGAAAATATCCCAAATTCAAAAGTCAATCAAAATGTGGAGCCACAAGCAAAGAGGACTCCCACATATAACAGATGTCTGCCTCCTTCAAAATGGTCATCAAGCAAGGCATATAAAAGTGTTGGTTTCAAACACCGTTCCAATCAAAATTCAAAAATCCATCATCCGCCATCCCAAGTCTAGAAAATAAAAAGTGATTCATCCAAATTTCCAAACAACCTTTCCACATCTACTATCATTTGTCATAATCCTACATCTTATCTAAAGTCCAAAAATCCCATGTCACACATCTGTCACATCTTGGCAGCAACTCCTTACCATAAGGACTCTCATGGCACTCTATCACAATGTGTGTATTCTGATAAGGCCAACTCTACTATTAGAAAGGATCACAATGACATCGATCAGTTGTATGCAAGCGCTATGATCCTGATAAGAAAAATCCTTCACTAAGGTCATTATTGGCATATCATGGTACCCATCTCTACATCAGCATCATTAGTGGATTTAGAATAGTCAGTGGTCATCTAAAGCATCCAGGCTATCCACAAAATTAGAAATACAAAAAAAAATTGAAAAATGTAAAACATTGCCACCTTGATGAAAACCTGGTAAATAGGCATCTTGGTGACATAAAAAAAAAAAAACTCAAGAAAATAGTAAAGAGAAAAATTTCATCCAATGGTGAAAACTTGGGAAACAGGCGCCCTGGATAAGTACCATGATGAAAACCTAGAAAACATGCATCATGTGTAAAATAAATCATCTATGTGGACTTTTACACTTGGGGGCAAGTCGTCTCATTTCCCATGCCTTCCTCATGACATTTACATCCATCTAAGCCCTATCATTGTAGCCCATTTTTTTTCCACCTACTTTGGTCTTGACATAAAAATAGGCACACATAAATCATGCTTTGGGGAAAACTCTTGACATGTCAATCCTTTTGTCACAAACTATCCTGTCATTTCCATCATTATCCCTATATGACATAGTCCTGGAATATCATATGACAATTCCCTTAGTCTCATGTATCCCATCCTTTACCAAGGCCACCTCTCATCCTTTCATGTCTGTCACCTATCTTGGCTTTCCCTTGTCAAACAGTCTAAGGATACTCCATCATCCCATCTAGTCCTAACCAAGTCATTTCAAATGCAATGAGTTTCATCCATACAAGCACATTATCCAAAATATTACTTGATTTTGTTCTTGGCCTAGTTGTAGACCTTGATATTTTCGTCACATTATCATTGTCCTCACGTTGTTTTGGGATGCATCCTTCCCACGTCAAACAATGTTGTCATCACTTGTCAATTGGTATTCAACTTGACTAGGGGCACAATCATGTTTTTCCTTAGATTCTCATGTGTAGGCATCAGTCACATGCATTTTTTGAGATCCTCTTAAACCATTCAAAAAGATAAAAACATCATAAAGTGTCCTGAAAAAAAGACAAAAACATCATGAAATGTCTTGAAAAAAGACAAAAACATCATAAAATGTCCTAAAAAAAGACAAAAAAATCATAAAATGTCTTGAATAAAGCCCTAAAAATAAAAAAATGTCCTGAAGAAATACCTAATCAAATATTCGACAAAAGGAAAAAAAATCATAAAATGACAAAAGTCCAAAAAAATAATCATAAAATGACAAAAATCCAAAAAAATAAAAAACATGTCAAAAACACAAAAAAATGTCCAAATTAATGTCACAATTCCAAAAATAGAGTCAAAGTCCGTCAAATCAGTTAGTCTATGTCATTGTCAAACTACATTGTCCTTTCTGGTTTTTCCAAATTAAATCATTACATTTGTCACAATTGTCGCATCGGTCAAATAAGTCAAACATAGTCAAACTTAGACACAAGACAGTCATTCAAATGTCAACATTCCAATCATGACCTAATAGACAACACAGTCCAATCAATCTTACAGTCAACATCAGTCAACTTTCGAAAACATATTAGTCAAAACAATGTCAATCTCATCACTCTTTGGTCCTCTTCAAGATGTGTCCTTCTTGGAGTTAGACCTCGTCAAAATGTCCTTTTCCTTTTTTAGGATGTATCATTCTTGACAATAGCCCCCATCAAACTGTCAACATCGTCAAATTGGCAAAACTCTTAAAAACTGTCAAAATTGTCAAATTGATAAGAAATCAATCTTTGGCAAACAAGCATTGGCAAACAAAATTAAATGGTTGTTAATCTTTCTGGTCTATCTTGTCTTATCTTTTGACTATTTTGTCTCTTTTTTGTCTTATCTTTTTACTGTCTTATCTTTTTGGTCATGTTACTAGCTACCTCGAGGATGTCCCATGAAGGATTTAGAGGTGTGATGACGTCTCATGACCTATTTTATTTTCTTTGACTATTGTCTATGGATTGTCCTAACAAAAAAACTTGGGAAACATGACCCTTAGTATGAGTTAGGACATTCCTTGTCTGTGACTATTTTTTTTAAGTGGATGACCTTGCACACCTTGGTCTATGTCATACCATGGTGTTTGTTGTCCATTTGTGTCACTTTTACTGCCCAATGATGATTTGAGCAACGTCTATTAGTTCTTTGGAAGGTGTTGAAGGATTCTTTCATCTAGTTTGCATCTTCATCATCCATATCTTTTGCACTAACATTTATTTGTCTCTTCATATTCTAGTCTTCTCATCAATTTCGAGAGCACAACCGTATTCTTCGAACTCGTTTGTCCTCTCAAGGGGGCATTTTGCTACCCTCCTCGTCATTCTTCCTTATCTTACTTTGCATTGGGGCATATTTTTGACTTATTTTATTTGTCACAATGCGAAAAGCTGCATTATGACAAAGAGGGGAAAAATGTAGACACATAAAAATGACCTAGGCCTACAAGCTCTATTTTTACCACTTTCATCCTAGAATAATTGTGACATTTAATTATGTCCTTGGTCTACTTTCCACTGTTAATTAAATAATTGACTATTATTTAATTAATTCATACCTCTTTTATTCTTCATGATTATTAAATAAATAAATTATATTGATTTATTTAATACATCACTAAGGGTGCATTGTCCTCTTACAATTAAATAAATTTCATAATTTATTTAATTACCTTTATTCATTTATGTCTTCCTGATTATCAAATAAATGAATTTTATTTATTTATTTAATATGTCACTAGTTCTCATAATTAAATGGATTTATTAATTTATTTAATTATCAGTCATAATCCTCTAAATTAAATAAATATCTTTAATTATTTAATTACCTAATTTAACATTTCTCTCATTTTAAATAAATGAAATTATTTAAAATGATTTCATTTTATTAACTATCACTTCTTTCTATAAATAATATGAAAATCAATTATTTATTGTCACACAAAATCCATATTTTGAATTAATTTAATTCAAAATGGTAATCTTCTTCCAAAAATCAATTAATTGAGCAAATTCTTGATTTTTCAAATCTGCTTTTCAATTCAACTCTTATCTTATTGATTTTTCGAATCTTACAAATCAAGCAGTTTTTATCTTCTTGATTTTTGAAAATCTTTATCTTTTTGACTAATTGTCACATTTTTTCTTGACTGCCGATTTGATTTTCTCAAATGACATCTTGACCTCTCATATAATGATTTTTCGCTAACCTTGATTAGGGATTGTCACATGAAATCTCGTCCACTAATTTTAGGCTTTGTCAACTTTCAATCTTGTCCATCCATCCGAAATTGTATTTTCTATAAAATGACAATTTTGCTCATATTTTACCACCACTTCATTATTATAGACATTTATGCTTAGACATTAATTGCATACATTGCATTTAGCTTATTTTATTTGATTACTTGTTGAATGATAGGCATAGTCATTTTCCATAGGCATAGGCATAGTCTTTATTTAAATCCTTTAAAACTTTCATAGGACATTGTCATAGTCAAATTGCTCACACACTCGATCTGAGGGCAACATCATACACTACAAGCTAGGAGGTGCTATGGAGGTGAATCATGGAAGCTTCAATGAATATCTGGTATAATTGTTCTTGTTATTTTCTTTCTTTGTGCTTCATAACTTCTTTTTGGTTTTACGTTTATGATCTAATCATTGCTAAAACAAGGAAAATTCCCATTGATACAGATATCACATTGTGTTTTCAAACATTGCATATTTCTTAGATTTTGCATTCATAAGTAGTCAATTACTTAGCTTAGTTGCATTTAGATAATTCCATTTATCCTTAATCACATCATATACATCTTAATTTGAGTGAACCACTTAGACTTTTGAGTGGGGTTTATCTCTCTCCTTTTAGGTGAAACATCCTAGGAGTGGAAGAGTTGTCCATAAATCCTACCCAAAAATATATGGTTCATTTTGGTGAACCTGCATATTGAGCACTTTAAATTTTTTATTTCCATTGCATCTTGCATCCTAGACTTTATTTGCATCAACATTCAATTAGGTTTTGTTTTGTTTTTACATCCTAGTGTTTCTCAAATTGCATTGGTGAAAGACTCATTTAGATTTCATTTTTGCATATAATATCATTGAAAAACTAAAAATTTGCATTTGCATCCTTAGTGTGTATCTAAAAGAAATTAAAATCACTTTATTTTTTTTTCAAAACACAAATAAATTTCATAACTTGACTAATTCGCCACCTTGGGTGAATTAGTCCACCTGCACATTTCATACAACACTTTTAGGAATTTTCTAGGTATTTCCTGCATTTCTATTTTCTATAATTGCTTTTTGTTTTACTTTCCAGATTCTCTGCTTGCTTCTATTTCTTGCATCCTAGTTTACTTGCATTCTTTGTCATGATGGCATTTTTTTTAATAAGTTTTGGAATTCATTAAAATCCTTGGTAGACATATCCAATTGTCCCTTTGGGTATGACCCTAATGACCTTGAGCTTCCTCATGCCCCTTCAACTCCTCATGATTGTCCTCCTCGTGATGTAGACATCATTGGAGAAGACGATGATAGCATGAACAAGTTATTAAATGAATGTCTTGATAACCTTGAAGCTAATGCAAACTTTTATCCATCCATGAAACCACCAAATCTTCTTACTGTTGCACCTCCTGATCACTTTGGATACTTACATCCCAAAACTAAAGAAGGACCTAAGATCTCTCCATCAAGTGGACCTAGTTCCTCTCAAGAAGCACATCCTCAAGCATTTTATGATCACAAAGTCACAAAAACTCCCATTAACCTTGAAGAAACATATGGAAAAGGCTTCACTATCCTCAGTTAACAAGGTTGTGACACAACACATGAGCATAACATTCACCAACTTCTTGAACAAAAAAAAATAGAATAAAACACAATAGGATTAGGATATCAAGATCCTCCTCATACTGATAAACCTCCTTTCAAATATTGGAGATTTTGAGATGATGGCACAATGATCTTTGATCCTCCTCCTAACTTAAACATTCTCCTTCCATGTGAAAAACCATTACCTGATTCTCATGACAAGGATACTAGGATCCCCACGGGTCCTCTTCCTCCCATTCATGAAAAATAAGAATCTAGCAAATGAAAAACGGCCTTATAAATTGAAAAATTTAAATTTTCCTACTAATCCTCCACCTAAGTGTGAAAGGTGACTTCAATTGCTTTTAAACAAAGGGCTTATACTTTTACCACCCATGACTAGGTTGGTCATTCATCCTAAATATTCTAACATACGATTTTTCACATATCATCATGTTCTTGGACATTAAATTGAAGAATGTCAGACATTGAATGACATATTGAACAAGTATCACTTCAAAAATACTAATTGCTTTCCCATCATCCCTTAAAACTAAATCCTTTTATCATTCCTTAGTTGTAGAATTTTTCATTCTCACTATTGCATGACCCTTTCCCATCACTCACCTCAGCTCAATATTTCCTTACACTTTGTGGGGGGAAAGAAATTGTTATCCTTATCCTATTAATGCATTCGTTCTTGTTTCTTAACTGTGTTATTTCCCTTCTGCTTATAATACTTAAGATTGTGAAGCCAATAACTCAGTTAATGGTTGACTTAGATTTTCATTACTATCCCCTTCTCAAAATTTCCTTTTTAATGTGCATATCATGTTCCCCTGTATCATGCATTTGATGTTCTCCCTCTTTGTACACTTCTTCTATTCATACCTCTATTCTTCTCTATGTCATGCATTGCCTTTTTCACTTTTATTTTGTGTTTTCCTTTAGGGGATGACACAAAGAGTTGAGATACCCTATATCTCTTCCATGTTGACCCAAAAGGTCCTTTCTTTTTCATTTTTTTTTTCTATTTTCCTTTTGGGGATGACACAAATCATTGAGACTCCCTATGTCTCTTCCATGTTGACCCAATCAATCCCTTTCCCCTTTTACTTTTCCTTTTTTTCTTGTCTTTTCCTTTTGAGGATGATGCAAGGCATTGAGACCAAAATGTCTCCTTCATGTTGACCCAAAATATTTTCCTTTTCTTTTTCCTTTTCATCTTCTTTTCGCTTATGTTTTCCTTTTGGGGATGATGCAAATCATTGAGACCACAATGTCTCTTCCATGTTGACCCAAAACGAAATTTGTTTTTTATCTCTTTGTGTCATTCTTCCAGTTCTATGTGTTTTGGGGAATGGTAAAAGTTCCAACCGCTTTCATAAAAGAATTGTAGCAATGAACATACTAACCCAAAATCCATAGATCCCTTATGTGTTTAGTGTGTTCCTTTCTGGGGGGCAACCCTCCTTTGCTTTTATTTTCCTTTTTTTTTACATGAAGCAACCCAACTTAGAAACATATGAATTGGAATAAGGGATTTCTAAGTTGTCTCTCATGTATTATTTATCCTTTTTTCATTCTTCCCTTTGCTACTTTAAAGTAATTTCTCATAGAATAGTGTGTAGCAATTCCTTTAAAGTGGGGGGCATACATTATCATCATTTCATTTGCATTCTTAGTTCTTAGTGCAGTCTTGCCACTTCATACGTTGCATTTGTCACCTTGTGGATGACATTTGGTGTGATTTCCTTCATAAGTGCGATCTATCTTAGTATATTGCATACCTCTTAGCGGCTTGATGTGATGCACTATATCGCCTAAGTTGTGAATATACTATTCTTTGATTTTTCCTCTCTTAGAGACATTAGACAAAATGTTCCCTAATTGATAGACCTTGCATGAACTTAACAAGACTCTTTGAACATCTTTTACATTTTTTCCACCTTGCATAATGCAACTTGCATTCCTGTGGTACCTTGCATTTGTTCATGAGTTCTAAGCATACAAAGATTTTCTTGTCTCATGAAGCATGAACTAACATTTTCCCTTGTGGTGCATTGTTAAAGTTATCAGGAGGTATAACTTTAATATGGTTGAGTGTCAGGCCCATTCAACGAAACAAATTTCACCATAGCCACATTTGTCTTTGTGAGTGCATACCAACTAGTGTATGTACTTCACCTTTTTGGGTCTTCTCACCCAACAGACCACCATGAGTTCTGTCACCCAAAAATGAGTATGCAAATGAATAGCCTAGATCTAATCCACAACTAGTTGGATAGATAATCAAAGTTCAATTTAATTTCCCTTTCACATGTTTGTTCCTTGGTTCCTATGTTTAGTTTTCCATGGGATCTTCATCCTGGGGGCTTGATCATCCCTCTTGATCGTTGTCATTCCATCTTTCTAGCATAAGCGCATTGGGACCTCTCACTCAATATGCATGGCTACTTTAGTGTGATTTTGAAGCAAGTTCATCCTCTCACTAAAGTGGGGGCTAAATGTACTTTAGAAAAATGGCCCCTTGTCATTTTTGTGGTCTTTAAGTTCTTTCTTCATGATACTTGCTATTTTTCTTTGATAATGTTGTAATATGGCCTGAACATTCACATTAGGTCCTTAAAATTCAAATTATTATGTCTTGTGAAGGTGTAGTGAAGTGTTGTAAAGTATTTCTACACTTTTATAGACTCTATTCATTACAATTCACCTAAAAATAACCTTTTCATGACTTATCAAGTCCTATTTTTAAGTGTTGTAAAGTCTTGTAACAAGACTTCATGCTTTTCTAGGCTTAATTTCACTATTTACACCTTTCTTATACTTTATTTGATCCCTTTATGCCCTTATAAGGCTTAATTAACTATGTTTTTGAATGTAAACCGAACAAAAAACATTAAATGAAAGATAATTTCCAACACCCACTTTCAAGTTCAAGGTGGGACCCATTTGCCATGGGTGGAGAATGAGTCCGTCTTGGCTCAAAATTCAAAATATTTCAAATTTTCTTTTGGGTTTTTATTTAAAATCACCTTATGTCGGCCTGTGATGAGGTATCTTCAGGTTACTAAGGAAAAAGTGTGTATAAATAAGTATTTTTCTTCTCATTTTATCCCAACCATTCATCAAGTTCACTTATTCACTCATTCATTCAAGCATTCAAGAAATTTTCATCATTGAATCAAGCATTAATCAAGTATTTTGGAGTAGCCATTGTTATATCTTCAGATTTTTTCAATAAGGGATTGGTAAGTTGATAGCATTTGCATGCTATTTATTTATCATTCTCTTCCATTCCATTTCATTATTTCATTAAGGGTTTGATTACCAAAGTGGGATTTGACAAAGGCAAATCCCTCTAACCTAACCCTTAACAAGTTTCCCCCTTTGCATGTGTGTTTGTAGACTTGTGTATTCAGATTTGACAAGCTATTAGGTGTTGAAAAGTGGAAAAGAAGTCAAAAAAGTGTTTCAAGTCAAATACAACCTATTTCAATCTTGGAGAAGACATTTTTTCCATTTTATGTAGACTTGACTCCATCAACTCGACAAGCAGACAACCTTAGACCTGTTACTACAAGATTGGTCCCTAATTTTCACATAATTTTGGGAGAGGATTGATTCACCATTAGTGGAAAATGAGTTCCACCTTAAGACTAGAAATCCAAATTTCGTTAGATTCCAGATCCTGACACTGAGAAACCTCTTCTTAGAAGTTTTCATTAGAAGTAGGACTGATTCACCATCAGTGGAAAATGAGTCCCACTGGTGATTTTCAGTGATCTTTGATAGTATTCAGGACAAGTTGCAGATTGTTCATTCTCTGCCTAGGTGCACTCTGATTCAACCTTCTTTTCTATTTTGCATTTATTCATACTTTAATTCATGTTTGCATATCACATTGTTTTTTCAAACATTGCATATTTCTTAGATTTTGCATTCATAATCAGTCAATTACATAGCTTAGTTGCATTTATATCATTCCATTTAGCCTTAATCACACCAGACATCTTAATTTGAGTGAATCACCTAGAATTTTGAGTGGGGTTTATCTCTCTCCTTTTAGGTGAAGCATCCTAAGAGTGCAAGAGTAGTTCATAAATCCTACCCAAAAATCTATTGTTCAGGAGGCCACCACTCATCGTTGGTACATTTCATCCTCCATAATTCCTATCAACAATGTGAGCATCCACACGATGATATCTTAACAATTGGGTTAAGGCCCATCTTTGATCATGTTCATTTCCCATCACATATCATTGATTCACACTTCAAATTCTAGATCACATCAAAAATGGGAGAGAAAAGGTGAGGGAACAAGACCAAGCCAAATGTACCTTCTTGAAAATCAAAGGCACAATAAATATCACTCATAGGAGAAATTCAAATCAGAAATAGAATATTAGAACACATGACTACATTGCTCATCACTACTATCAGGCTCAAAGTTTACAACCAATCCGTGATGAGTGACGAAATAAAATGAAGAGCACAAAGGGTTATCATGCATTGCTAATTCATGACTCAAAATTCAAAAGTGATTAGTGATAAAGAAATCCAACGATAATGAAAGGAACACATGTATTGTGCATTGCTAATGCAAAACTCAAGATCCATAACCTATCTACGATACATGATACAGAGGAAACACCATTCATTGCAATCATTTATGCAAGTCATGCATTCACAAAGATATCAATGATGAGTGATGAGCAAAAGTGGTAGATGAGACTTAAGTGGGATAATTTTTCACATGCTCATAAGTTGTATTGAGAAAGGGGACCACCTAAGATGACATAATACAAGGCTTTAAAAGACTTAAAACCATTTTATTCAAAGGATGTAAAGGCCAAAAAAGGTTGATCAATCAACCTTATAAAATAGAGGACTTTCACAAACCTAAGCACAAGGGTTCGGTTACTTCATGGGATCCAATGACTCAAGTTGTTTTAACATGACCAGGAATGGGCCACATCAAATCAAGAAAGGAATAGACCGCAAGACCAGAGGTTGAGATATGAGAGAAAATATTCAAAGTAAAACAATACCTCATACAAAGTCCTAAACCTTGGTCACACCAAACCTAATTGATGCCTAGGAAAATTGCATCTTCAGATCAATGGAACATGAAAATTTATTTAGGGTTCCACCATGGTTGGTAAAAGCACTCCTATACAAAAAAAACTTGAAAATTGTATTAAAATAAACATAAATGCTAGAGAGCGTAGGTGTAGACATCGTTCTATTGCTCAAAAGTTAAATGAAGAGAAAAATGAAGAAAATAAACATTCAAACTTGACTAAAGAAATACACACGGAGTATCCCTCTTCACCACAACAAAATATCCTATATCACAATCGTAATTGTAACTATCACTTTCTTTGGACATTATCATTTCACCTCCCGCTGTGGTTAACTTAGACGACGATGATGAGATTTCTAAAATTGATGAAGATGTGCATAATGAATTGAATAAATTTGTTTTTTCTATGGTCTTAAATGACAATTCTCTTAAGAAAAATCTTGAACTTGGTGATACTCGTAATATGAAACTTGTTGTTGTCTCTTTGGCTAGTTATTCGCCTTCTATATACAATGAACAAGATTGGGATGCAAACAAACTTCTATAGGTTTCCTCACATGTGCCTTACTAGTCTTGTATTTTTTTTCTCTTTCATGTTATGTATGTGATTGAATGTGCGTAATGTGACCCCTCGTACTATTCTATTTGATGTATCTCACTCTTTGTGACATTCCTCTATTTTTATTCACATTATTCTATATGTCATAAATATTTTATCTTTTCTTTGTCTTATGTTTTCATTTTGGAGATGATGCAAGGCATCGAGACATTTAGGTCTCTTCCATATTGACCCAAAATGTTTTCCTTTTTGGGATGATGTAAGGTGTCGAGACATTTAGGTCTCTTCCATGTTGACCCAAAATCTTGTCCTTTATCTTTTCTTTGACTTGTATTTTCCTTTTGGGGATGACACAAGGTCTCGAGACGTTTAGGTCTATTCCATGTTGACCCAAAATATTTTTCTTTCTTTTATCTCTCTTTGTTTCATTCTTCCTGTTCCATGAGTATTTTAGGAATGATAACAATTCTGAGCTCTCTAAATTTTTTTAGGAAAGACATACTAACCCTAAATCTATGGATCCCTTCTATGTTATTTGGGGATTTAATTTTGGGGTAAACCCCTTCTCCTTTTCATGACATAGCTTTATTTGGAAATATATGACTTGGAATAGGGCTTTACAAATAAGCTCTCATGTCCTCTTTATTGTTAGCATTCATCATTTTCTACTTGAAAGTAATTGCTCACAACATGGTGCTTATAAATTTCTTTAAAGTGGGGGCATACATTGGAATTATTCTTTTGCATTTTAAAACTCATGTTTCAATGTGTGGTCTTCTTAGTTCATGTGATGGATCATTCTCTTTGTGGTGACATTGGGTGTAATTTCCTTCAAGAGTGTGATCTCGCTTAGCATATTATATTCCTATTAGTTGCTTGATGTGACATGCTACATCCCCTCAGTTATGAACCTTCTATTGGAGACATTAGGAATGATGTCCCCTAAATTAAGACCTTACGTGAACTAAGAAGAACCCCTTTGAACATACCTTACACTATTTCACATTTACAATATCTATTATATGGCCACCTTGCATAACACACTTTTCTTTCCTGTGGAGCCATCCTCCTTGTTCATGAGTGGTAGCATATAAAGTTTTGCTTGGCTCATGAATCTTACCATTCATGTTTTTTGGTGCCTTATAAAATTTATCAAGAGGTATTGCTTTTGTAAGGTTAGCATATGGGATACGAACTTAGGAATGAATTTCCTATAGTGACTTTCTTGTGTGTGTGGGTACATTCTGACCATGTGCGTATGTGTCTCACCTCTCTAGGGGCTCACCTAGTGGATGGCCTGAGGTTCCACTAGCCCTTGTAAGTGTGAATTTGGTTTGCATGATGGACATCATCTTCCACTTGTAATTTTTTTTAGAAAAACAACCTAGGTTAATTCCACATCATGTTAGACAAATGCTTGAGGCTTGATCCATCCTTCTTTTTCTTTTTCTTTTCTTTATTTATGTCTTTGGCAGTGTATGCTTGTACCTTGTTGTTTCTTCATTCACAATTCACATGTGCTTGTACCTTGTTGTTTCTTCATTCACAATTCACATGTGTTTTCTTTTGTTCTTATGTTGGTTTTCCATAGGATCTCTATCTTGAGGGCTTGCACAACCCTTCTTGATCATTGTCATCCTATCTCACTAGCATTGGTACACTTCAACCCCTCTTGATGTGATTTTGTCTACTTTAGTGTGAGTTTGAAGAAAGTTCCTCCTCTTAGTAAAGTGGGGGATAAATATAGTGTATAAAAATGTATCCCTTTACATTTTCACACTTGTTTGCACCCTTCTTGCTATAATTGAGCTTCTTTATGCCTTATTTGGTCCTATTTTACATCCACAAGCCTTAGTAAATGCATATTTTTGAGGATAATCCTAACATTTTAAAAATGAAAAATCATAATTAATGTTTTTGAGTTGTGTGTTCTACATTTAGTGATCTAGGACTCATACACCACCTTAGGTGTATGGGTCCCACCTAGGTTTTGGGGTTTGATCTTGAATATTGCATCGCACAGGTAACATTTCTTGAAGTTTATGTCCCAAGCTTAAGTCACTGGAACTCATACTCCTCCTTGGGCATATGATTTTTGCTTTAGCTTGGACCTAATTTGAATTAAATTCTTAGTGAGGTTTTATTATCCTAGATCTGATTCCAGCTAGTAGTGTTGTAATTTTGGGAAATTTGGAACAAACAAGTATAAATACAAAGTTATTTCACATATTTTCTCCTAACAAGCAATCTAGCAATCTAGAAAATTGATGAGAGAATTCCTAAGGAAAAATTATGAGATCAAGAGTACTCAAGAGCATTCAAGAGCATTCAAGGGTTGATTATCAAGAATTTTGGAGCTACATTCAAGATTCAAGCATCACGTCAAAGTATTCACGCATCATGTGTGTTTTTTAGCTAACATTTATGATGTAGGTTTCATGATTCAAACAAGAATTCAAAGACATTATCTCATATCAATAATCAAGATTCAAGATCTACATTCATGCTAGCCATTTCTTACAATTTTGTAGCCTTTATTCCAAGGTTTTGGTGAGTTACAAAATTGCATATTGTTCATTCATCATTCTTTCATTCCATTCTATTTCTTTCTAAGGTTTGATTACCAAAATGGGGTTTGACCAAGGAAAACCCCTATTCCCTAACACAAATACATTTTCCCCTCTTCATGTGTGATTGCAGATCTAGATGATTTGGAGCTTGAAGATCCCTTGAAGACAAAGTTGCAAGATTTAAGAAAGTTGTCAAAGTTGTCAAGAAGTTATCATCTTCATGGAAACTCACCTACAAATTGAAATTCATATTTTTAAACATGGGGATCATAAAAGACAAAAGTTAGGAAAGATCACTAGAGGATACAAAAGTCTTAGCCAAACCCTAATACTATGACTAAATTTCCACCTTTGGTGTATGAGTCCCAATATACCCATTTTCAATATTTTTTTTAGGTCTTGGTTTGTCAGTAATAGATTCCAAATTTAGCCCAAAAACCCTAAATTGTGACTAAATCACCTAGTCTGACATATGAGTCCCATTACACATCAAATTTTAGAATTTTAGAATTACAGATCTCAAGTTTTAGACATCTTCATTCTTAATGGTGCTTCTCTGTTTATCTCCAGCTTGTTATTCTAATTTTTAGTTTCATTTTCTAGGTCATATAGCTAGATTTGCACATTACTTTCATTTTGTTCTTTCTAGAAATTTTCTTAGTGGTGAGACCACCTTTAATCACACCTAAGGAAACCTTGTAGAAACATCTTCCCTCAATTGAATGATTTGGTTGCTACCTCTAGGGTTTCCTTTAATGAACTAGAGTGAAATAGGACCCCAAGGTGTTCCATCTCCCATAAGGTGGAACCCTATTTCCTTAGGTTCATAATTCAATGGATAATTATTATTGATTTTCTACATGCATTACATCTAAAGTATTGATTGATAGACTGGTTAAAAATATCTACAATTCTCAAATGATTTAACATTTTTTGAATTTGAAAGATTCAACACATTCTATTCTTTATATACTATAGGAATAAAAAATGGAAATTGATTTTAATAAATTTCTGAAAAAGTTAGGGTCAATTTTTTTTTTTAATATTTAAAAAAATTTATAATAAAAAATTCATAACTAATTATTTACTTGCAAAAATATGAAAAATGATGTGTCACATTTGGGCATGTGTCCTCTACTTAGATTGAAAGTTAAAAAAAGGTATTATTTATTTCTTGTACTTAGGTTGGTAAAAAATACACCTGATTTTTATTTTTTTCCTAAAAAATATAGTACTACTACATTGAAATCTCAAAATTTCACCAAATAGATTTATCTTTCTCCAAAAAAGGGACTAGTAACTTAGAAAGTACATTCAGTTTTCTACAAATTTTGTGGTTACATATTTTTAAAATTATGTTAATTACCTATTCAAATTTTTATGTCAAGTTTCCTAACTCTTATTTTCTAAACTTCTAAATGTTGCCACTTAAGAGCCCAGTTTGGACCCCATGATCTTGCACTAGCCCTTGGAAAGTATGTGTGTACAAGTTCAATTTTCTAGATTATTTATGTAGTTACCCATATAATTATAAGTTGAAAAGGAATCAATAGAGCATGATATTTAGTTATCTTTATTGTATTGCTTGATTAATATAGCAAAGAAAAGGTAGAATAGGGTGATATGATAATACCCTTATAATAAAAGTGTTTCAATTGTATTGTTGAATAAATTTATGTTACTTTTCAACTAAAAGGATTTGAAATATTATTAGAACTATTTTTGTATGATATTATATTATGAATATCTAGGTGTTGTAGTTCAACCTTGTTAAGACAACTACCTTCTCAGAAGCTTATAACCCTTGAAAGTAGGAGATTAATTTTTTCCCTAGGGTTAGGGTATACACTTAAATAAAAGATTAAATCATTTTTCAACAAGAGAGTTGGAAAAAATATTAGAAAAAAATATCTCCTCTCTATCTATGAATGATACTATCTTAAATTTTAACCAAAAGGATATATTAATACATATTGATAGTATTCTATTCTTATAGAAGAGGACTATACATCTAAATAAATTAAAGTTGTAATGTGAGGAGATTTTAAGGTGGAGAAGCATAGAATCCTCTCAAGTATAAAAAATTCACCAAATTGGATATTAATTTATCATACATTTAAAACATGAGAAAATATGTGTTATATTGAAGGAAAAGATAGATTATTTTCCATACATACATACAAAATGTAGGAACCTTATATAAATGATGCAAAGGATAAATTAAAAAGAACCATGAGGAAATTGGAGATAAGTTGAATGGTTCTTAGTTTAATTATTAGAAGTTGAATAGCTTATTGTGCTAACTTATTATTAGACATTACAATGAACATTAGATTTATATGATATTTAATGTCAAGAATAACCAGATTGGTTATGACATACTAAAAAGGTAGAGCCATACTAGGAATTCCAACAAAGCATATGAAACTAAATATGAAGAATTAATAACATTCAAATCCACATTCATTAATTAAACCCTCATTAACATTTACATTCAGATCCACATTCATTCATTAAGCCCTTAAATATGTTATGATGAATTAGCATAAAAAGAAAATAATAGAAACTTAAAAAATTCAACACTTAACACAAGAGAACACCATATGTATGTGGAAAAACCAAGAATGGAAAAACCACATAAAAGATTAGCTCACAATATAAGTAATAACAACACCAAATACAATAGGGATCACTATCAATAGGGATCACTTCCAAGAGGCTCACTGCACTAGAATAGAAAAGAAGATAGAGAAGGAATGTTACAAAGTTAAAATAATCTCAATACAACAAGGAATCCACCATAATGACTTATACACCTTTGCAGTCTGATTGAAGAATTGTAGCCACCTTTTGCTCATTGCATCCAGTAAACTAACACTTGAAAGCTCACACTGCATAATTGAATTTTACACTCTAACACGTTGCACTTCAAAAAATTTCACATCTATTTTTAATCTATCTTGTCCTTCAACAACTTAACTCATACTTATACCATCCTCACCCTTGAAACCCTCTCCAAGGTCATCTATGCACCTCAAATGTGAAAATTCAAATTAGATTGGTGCCAAAACACTTCCATGTCCAATAGAAGTGAATATGTACCACACCAAAAACTTAATTGGGACCAAAATTAACAACACCACTCAACCACACACTACCACAAACAATATTTATCCTTTTCATGTAATGTAAACTCTAGGTCACTTGTTACCTATGAAAACACCATTAACCTTTGAATTACACACTTCCTAAAACCCAAGGATGAATTGTAAAACAAACTCCAAACTTCGAAGTGATATAGAATATTCCTCATACTCTAAAATCCAACAAACTCCTTCATAAAAACTTCCACTTGAAGAATGTACAAACCTAATACACTCAAATGACTTTTCCATACACTATTACTTGAAAAAAAATTATTTTCAAGAACAAAACCTCAAATCCTCTTGAATGAGATAAATGAACAAAACCATCAACACACCTTCATAATTGCAAGCCTTGAAATACAAATATGGAGAAAAATGGAGCAAAAATATTTCTCCCAGACACCTCTATAATGCATAGTCACACATTGGTGAACACGACTTCTAGTCTATGATGATCCACCACACCATCTCTTGAATATAACACCTCTGTAAACTTTTCACGAACATATCCTAATCTCATAAGAAAATATTCAACCTAGTAGAAGAAATGTGGAGAAAAACTAGAACACAAATTTGTTACCAAAACACCACAACACACTATTTTCTCTTTTTATCAAATTTTCTCAAAATCACTAGGAAACCAAGCACTAGAGATGCATCCTCATCATCTTAAACACTTCAATATCATTACTAACAACTTCTCATTCTCTTTCAACAATCTTATTCAACAATAGACATTAATGACAACACAACCTTGTTGACATCAATGACAACACCAATCCTCATATTTGTAACAATTTGTAGTGTCCCTCCCATGTGTTGAGGATTCCCAAAAAAATAGAAATTATATCACACACAAGTAAAATAAATTAAATTATATGTTTTTCAAGATTCAATTGCATTCTCTATCAATTTTAATTAATGATCGAGTACTAGATTAACCTCAAAATGTTACTATAATGAGGAAATTTAATTTCAATTGAAATCATTATTAAATTCAAAAACTACTTTTTAGTTTAGTGTTTTAAACTTTGATGTCTTTTTTGAGATTAGTAAAGATGATTCCATGGTATTATTTGGGATAATCTATATTTTTTTCCTTTCATTATGTAGTTTGAGAGGAAAAGAGAGACCAAATTGCTTCAAAATGGGTGGAATTGGAATGAAATTGAACTAGATCAACTTGCTATTGTACCTAATTTTGAACCAAAATCAAGGACCTCTAATAGAGATAAGTGTTGTTTCTAGGATTGTGAGAATAGAATTATTTTAATCTTTTCCATATGGAAACACATCATTTTATCATACTTCATTTTGGTAGAGGCTTCCAAAGAGGAACTATGGATTATCAAAGTCATTATGATCTATCCTAGTTTGTAGGAGCTTCCCAATGATAAGGTAGACAATTTAATACCCAATTAACATCTTCTAGATAACTCTAGTTGGTACCTAAGAAAGATATATTTTCAATATTTATAGCTTCATTTTTTGTAGAATGTCTAGAAATCCCATTTCCTTAGCATATTCAACAAACCCCATGGTTTTAGAATGTATAATTGTTTAGCCACACCTTGAACTTCTTGGTGAATTTGTCACCTTTATAAAAAGATAGAGAAAATACAATAGGTATTGTTACCTATTCCATGGAAACACTACCAGTTTGGTATCAATTGTGCTAGATGTTAATTTTTCATCATGCAATTATATTTATAAAGTTATGTAATATTATAATTCATTTTTAATATAATAAATGGTTGTGCTATTCTTCTCTATTAATTTGTAGTAAGAAATTATTTTATGTTAATTATATATTCAAGTTACAAGAAATAACACAATATCTTTCATTGAGATAAATTATAATTAATCTTATTATGTTTTCATAATCCATCATGCTCCTACTTTTCCATTTGTTAGGTACTTAAGTTATATTTTTAAGTGGAAATTAAAAATATATATACCAGTGAGAACTCATTCAATTTTCTCTGTACCCATATGATCTCTAAAGGACATCAGAAGCACAACCTCCATTATGATCTATATAATGTGATCATCTATCTCTTCATTAAATTGACTTCCTATCAACATCCATGATAGGAGTTGAGGTTTAATTTTTTGTCATAGCCAAAGAAATGAAAAAAAAAATTCATTTATGTATACATATCTTATTATAATGAAAACTTATTTCAAGGCCAAAAGTTACTAATTTCTTTGAAACCATCCCAACCTCTAACAGGTTTTGGCTACAACTTTGATTTTTGAAAGGGAAAGAAAAAGAGTGATCAGTCAATTTGTAATTTTTGAGAATACTACAAATTCCTCATGGTGATTCATATTACTTGATTAGTTTTGATTAAAAATACACCATACTGATTTATAAGAACAAAGAAGGCATTGTCAAGAAAATAAATTGGGAAGGTTCAAAGGTTTTGTTGGTGATTTTTCCAGCAGAACCTTGAAATTCTCTAAGGAATAGCTAGCTCCTATCATGAAGAATCTGCAAGGCTAGAGGCCAACACAATGAGTAAAGGATTTTGAGGTCCTTACTCCTATACACTTTAGGCTCTGTGGGACCTAGGAGGGTGTTCCCTACTGTGTTCATATGAGGTATATCTAATTGATAACACATTCATACACAGATTGATTCCTTTTTATTGCAAATAAATGCACATCACTAAAGGTTTGGTAGACCTTTAAATGAATGAATATCTATTTGCTAAGAATCAAGGTATTCTGATCTTGTATACCATACTTGTAATTTGTTTTAATTGAATGTTGTTCTTATTTTAAAATCCATGGCTAGGTATGCTAATAGCTCATGTGCATGCAAGTTTTTCTAATAAGCAGACAAGTGTTTCATAAATTGGGATAATGAAGTCAAATATATAAGAATCAGTAATATATATGAGTTATTTAATTCAAATATTGGTGGACTATTTTCATAGTGCTTTTCACCATAGAAACTCACAATTCCTAAAACAATAAATTTTTATAAATCATATGCAATTCCTTACAAAATCTATAACCCTCTTCATGTGTTTTAATCAAATATTTGAGTTAAAGCTAAAACAAAATTATACATTCAATGCAACAATTGAAGACAAATGATAAAACCATTGATATTTTCATTCATAACTTGTCAGAAAGATACATAGGAGAGTGTTTGTTTCTGGACTAAGACTTGTTTCAATATCATTAACTTCTATAAAAATAACTTAAGACTATTACATACATGACTCATACCCATGACAATCTATTGTTCTATTCATCCATATTTTTTACCAAGTGGATTTCTTGAACTTACCTTTCACGTAAAACCTGTTGATACTTTAAAAATTTGACCCTTTTTAATGATCCCTGAAATCCCTTTTATAGAACAAGGGAGCAACAAGCGTCAGAATTAATTACATTTACATTTCATTTCATTTGAAGATCATTTGCACCAAAATTTGAGATGTCCTCAATTAGTTACATGTACTCATTATGGACAATGGAAGAGTAAAAGACCAAATTCCACATTCTTTGAATGAAGGCATGCCAACTCCTCAAAAGGAAAAGTTTGTTACTATATCAGCATTCAATCCTTGTCCTTGTTGACCAAATAAGATTCTCCACTCATAGCCCTAGCAAAAACTTGCATACTACCCAAAAAAATCCTACATGCTACCAACATTAGAAAGTATGGCACATCTCCTACACACCAACTTGAAAAATTTCCACATTAGTGCTAGAAACATGAAATCACATGAATGATGAATAAGACAATCCTAACAAAAGGGCTATGGTGTTGTCAAAAATAAAAATGGGTTAGAATCATCACTCTAAGTCATTATCCTCAGAGGACACTCGCCCACAACTTGTTCATGGTGGAGCTAGAGGAACCATCACCACTTCTTTGTCATAGTCTTCAGAAGGTACCAAGGAAAGTGGATAATGGTCACACTTTGGATCAGTGGTACCTCCACTATCTAAAGGGCTATTAGAAACCTCAATGGGATAATTACGTCCTCACCAATAATCCTTACGATACTTGCACATTTTATTTTCCTTCTTTTCATATTCAACCAACTTTTTCCCTTTGAACTTGACCAAATCTTCTGACACAATTTAGCTCCTCAGGTAGTAATTACTTCTAACACCATACTTCTTGAATTTCCTACACCCCCTTCTACTCTTTGGTGTATCAAATCTCCATGTGTCTCAAATTTATCCTTAGGAACATTCTCCTTAGACTCAAGCAAACTCAATCTCCTAGACCTTTGGATTGGCCTACCTAACTCACTTGACTTACTAATTTCCTTAGTGATTAGAACCAGAAAATGTCCACCAATTCTTCTATTGGACTCAAACTCAATTGTCAGTGCCTGAATGAAAAATATGGCCATTGGTCCTCATTATATCGGTCCATGCAAGTGTTCCAACCATTAATACTCAAAGAAAGCTTATGTGCACGAGCTGTCAACAGTTTTCTTTGATCTTTTTTAATCTCAACCATTGATCATGTTTTTAAAATAAATCAATGGATTTATTATTAGTGCAACCAATTATGAGTAAGTTTTAATTGTTCTTTTAATTCTTTTTCTTTGATCAAAAGAGCCCCAAGTAGATATACATCCACTCTATACACATATTTCAAACACATAGTTAGCATTAATTAAAACATGTCACGCTATAATTACCCACTTACCCATGGGAATTAATTCACTTGTATCTATTCAAAGCAAAAAAGTGGGGAATGATCTTGATCTAATCTCAAAATATCGGTTTTTACATTTCCTTTATTTATTTTGACCTTCCCACATTTATCGATAACTTCTCAAAATTGATGGCTAAAATCCCAAACTTGTGCTTCAAAGAATAATCTTAAAAATAAAACTATTTAGGAATAGTACCCTCTTTTCCAAATTTAGCAACTAGGTATGTGTAGGATCATCATGGAAAAAACAATCCCTTAAGTGGAGAAAATTCAAAAAATCAAAGTTAGGTAACTTGACCTAAACTTTTGAATAAGTTATCTATATTATTTCAAAAATATGTAAGAATAGACTCTATAGCAAATTTAATGTAGTTTTTAAACTACTAGGTTTATTTTAAAAAAACAAATCTATTTGGTGAAAATTTGAAATTTCAATGGAGTAGTACTTAAATTTTAGGGAAAAAATAAGTAGGTGTTTGTCTGACCACCCTAACCACAATAGAATGATAATATTTTTTTATAAGATTTTATATATAAGTAGAGGACTAATGTCCCAATCTGATGCATATTTTTTTGTAATTTTTTTCCAAGTAAATAATTAATTATGATTTTTTATTACAAGTTTTAAAAAATATTAAAAACTCGTATGTATGACCACCTTAACTTGGTTAAAACTTCATGAAATTCCCTTTTTTCTTAAATCCTATAGTATACAAAGCATAAAATGTGATACCGTTTGAAAGGTATAGATTTTTTCAATCAACCTATCAATCAGGACTTTAGTCATAATTAAAATAGAAAATGAATAATAATTCTTTATTAAATTCAAAGTAAAAAATAATTTATATTGGTGGAAAGTTGAGAAGCTCCTTTAAAAACCCTTTTCATTTCATCAATTTTGGGTAAAAAAAAAGTCATCTATTGTATACCCATCATTATCCTACACATACCCAATCTTCAAACTCTACTTAGAGTCCATCAGAACCTTTTAGAATGTCCACGTGGAACTTTCCTGCTTGCCTATTGCAAAATATAGGACACAGGAAGGGCCCTCACAGGATGGCGAGGAGTGGTCAGGATTGACCACGTCACCCACCATTGAACATCAATCTCCTTGCTTACAAAGCATTTTCCTTCTTTACAGCCTAGCAGGTCCCACAAAAGTGACAAGTGTCATTCAACCCACTAGCTCATCTAACTACCTTTCCTCAATGCATTAAATGGATGGGCACGTAGGGAACGATCCCAATGAGAACACATGTTACAATGTCCATCATTGATATTTGTTAAAACCATGTATGCTATCATTTTGGAAACACTGGTCCCACCGCCAGACATGACAAATGGCCATTGCTCACTAGCCCATGTGTTTTAAAATAATATGAAATATATCAACACAGGCACATGAGGAGTGGTCAAAATGTTGCCACACTACTCAATAACTATCATTGATCTTCTTTATATGGTGCCATCTAGCTTTACCAACTTGAATGGGCTCACCACTACATAGGACATGTGGCTAAAGCCCATCAGCCTATGTGAATATAATAAGAAATAAATTAGCAAGGGTGCATGGGGAATGATAGTGATCAACTCTTGATGGTCGAATGACCAACATGAAATCCTAATTCTTCACATGCTGCAAAAGTTAACTTAAAAGGGGGCCACCTTTAGGCCAACAAGAACTTGACCCTTAGGAATGTGGATTTAAGACTTAAGTCATTGAAAGGAAAATCAAGCTCGACCATAGAAAAATTATGAACAATGAAAATTGATCAAGGTGACCAACAATCCTAAAACCTAGGGGTCAGTGAGAACAATGAATTCAATGGCATAAGTGACAATTTAAATGATTAGATACTGGGAACATCAAGTTAATGCAAATTTAGAATAGATAAGGGATTTTTGGACTCATAGGCCAATTCTGAAGGGTTTTAACAACATACAATCGCTAATACAGTGATGAAGACATGACCTAAAACTAGAAACGAGGGTCCAAGCCAAAATTTACATAATTTTTAAAATGGAACCAATATTTTTTTGAGGGTTTCCATTAGTGGTTCCTATTGCAAATACATACCTCTCATAGGCATGGTGAGATCCTAGAATCATGCATGAAGCAGACTAGACAAAAAAGACAAAAAACAATCAATATGCACTCTACAATTTACTAGACTTCAATTCCATTTTGGTGGCACCAAGCCACTGAAACTTAGGGTTGATTCTTACCCCAATAAAAAACAATCTGTTGAAATAACTAAGTTCTTTCAATCCACATTTTCCCCTTCCATACCACTGCAACAAGTATAACCTTCTTCTTACAAGAAGGAATATGTGGATACCCTTAGATTCTTCCTGATTAAAAAAATTGTTACTAGAACTTTTCTCAATTTTTTTGAGTATATCATTGCTAATGTAATCTTGGTCATTTTGTGTTGTACTATTAGGCACAAACTAATTTTTTTTTGTCATCACATGACATCTTCATATTGAAAATAACATTCCTTGCTCTGAATTTTATTGTCATGCTCCACTAAAACATCTCCCAACTGAACTAGGAATTGAAAGTATTCATATTCTTCCAAGTAATCATCATCATGATCCTTATCTGCAACATTTGTGTAAACAAAGATTTTAACAAATCTCTATTGGACAATTACACTTCTAGGATCTTTCACCTAAAAAGGTAAGGAATAGGGTTAAAATATTGTGCTTAAAACTCAAGGATTAATGTAAAAGGGATGAATGATGTCTAAATGAGATGTATGAATGCACTAATCTGAAAATGGAATGATATTATGATGCAAAACCTAAGAAATATGAAGTGCTAGAAAACAAAGTGTGATATGCAAAAAATGAAATAAACAACATATAAATGCAAATAGAACTAAAGAGAAGACTGTAAAACAAAATGTGTGCACCTGGGAGGTGAAGAGGAGTTGAATGAAGATCATTGAGACCTCTAGAATTTTGGAAATTCTATTGTTGAACCTAGATGGGACTAAGTCACCAGGTGGGGTGATTTAGTCCTAGTTCTGGGAAAATTTTCTAAATCAAGAATCTACTAGATGGGTGTTCAAAAACACATAAATCATTGTTCATGCTTTGAAGTGGGACTAAATCACTAGGAGAGGTGATTTAGTCTTCCTGTAGGTTTCAAGAATATCGGGATTGGATCTTATAGCTTCAGGTTTGCAATCACTTTTCTAATCTGGGTTTGGATCTGAATCTTTAGAAAGTAACTTGTAGAATATCTCCAAGATTCAATTAGGGTTGAGTTGACTTGAATGAATTTGAATGATTGAAGAAGGCTTTTTCAAACTTTTATCCTTTGAAAAATCTTCCTACAAAGTCTACAAACACACATGCAAAGGTGGAAAAATGGTTGGGGGTTAGATTATAGGGGTTTTCCTTGGTCAAACCCCACTTTGGTAATCAAACCCAATAAAATGAAATAGAATGATAAATAAACAACATGCAAGTATCATAAACTTACTAAACCCTTGTTGAAACTTTGAAGATATGTAATGAAGAGGTCCAATAGATGACTTGATTAAGCTTAGAGTTCTTGAATACTTGAAAGATTGAATGCTAAAATGAGTGCAAGAGATTATGAGATTGTAGGAGATGAAAAATGAGGTGGAAAACCCTTATTTATACTTGATTTTAGTAAATTTCCTGAAAATAATACATCATAGGCCGGCCTCAAGTGTTAGAGGACAAAATCCCACCAAGAAATTGAAATTATTTTGATTTTTGTGTTGCATGAGAGTAAGTCGCCGAAGCTGGCAACTTAGTCCACTTGGGGAAATTTTATTGGATTTTGGGAATTTCAGGGCATTAAATATTGTTCAATGAGAATATCCTTTAAAACACACTTAAGAGGGGTTGGAAAGTGTATTAAAGGGTCATTTAAACATAAGAAAGGGTTAAATTAATGAAGACAAGTCTAGAAAAGGGTGAAAGTGGGTTACAACACTTCACAACACTTTAAAATAAGACTTGGTAAGTAATAAAAAGGAATTATTATGATGAATTATGATAAGAAGAGTCTAAAAAAATGTAGAAATGTGTTACAACACTTCACAACACCTTCACAATACATCCTAGAAGACTTAATGAATTAAAATATTCAATACCTAATGCCATATTATAACATTAAATCAAGGAAAAATCAAGCCAAAAGCCACTAGAAAGGTCTAAACATGAGAAAAATTAGAAGGCTTACTTTTTTTGTGTCCACATTTTTCCCCCACTTTAGTGAGAGGATGAAATTTCTTGAAACTCACACTAAAGTAGTCAATCATTCAACCAAGAAAGGATATAAATGTACTAGTTCTTAATAAGATGAGATGCCGATAATCAAGAGGGATGATCAAGCCTCCAGGATCATGATCTCATGGCAAACAAATCATAAGCACAAAGGAACACAAATGATGAGAAAGAAAGCTTTGATCCTCTATCCAGCTCATTGTGGATTAGATCTAGGCCATTTTTTTAGAAAGAAAAGGAATGTGTACTCACTCTAGGGTGAAAAAACTTTCAGCTATCCACCCAGTGAGAAACCCCAAGCATACTCACTTTGGGGCCACAAAATTTCTGGTCATCCGTTGGGTGAGAGATCCACAAAATGGTGGCTATGGGGAAAGCCATGCTTCAGAATGGGTTTCCCACTCAACCATATAAAAGTTATGTCTCCTGAAAACATTAATAAGGCACCACAAAGGAAAATTTTGGTTCGTGCTTCATGAGGCAATCAAAGCATTGTATGCTGAGAACTCATGAACAAAATGGAAAAGGGGTAACATAGGCTTCCAAGCTGTGTTATGAAAGGTGGAAGGAAATGCAAAATGTAAAAATGAAAAAAATGTAAAAATATAAAAGTGTAAAATGTTCAAAGGAGTCTTGTTAAGATCATGTGAGGATTATTGCTTAGGGAACATTGTGTCTAATGTCTCCAAGAGAGGACCAATCAAAGAATAGAAAATTCACAACTTAGGGGATGCAGTGTGTCACATCTGGCCACTAAGAGGAATGTAATATGCTAAGATAGATCACACTTATGAAGGACATCATACCCATTTTCATCCATAAAGTGACAAACACATCGTATTAGGTACAACAAGGTTGCACAATTAATGAAATGAAAATGAATTACACCTGATGTATGCCCCCACTTTAAATAAATTGCTACACAATGTTCTATAAGCAATTACTTCAAAGTAGAAAATGAAGAATGCAAGGAAAAAGGAAGACATGAGAGACAATTTGCAAACCCCTATGACAAGTCATATGTTCTCAAGTAAGGTTGTGTAATGCAAAGGAACAAGTAATAAAACACCAAACACATAAGGGATCTATGGATTTGGGGTCAGTATGTTCATTGTTGAAATGTTTCATTAAAGAGCTCAGAACTATAATCATTCCTCGAATACATAGAATAAGAAGAATGACATAAAGAGAGAGAAAAAAAAAAAAAGTCTATTTTTGGTCAACATGGAGGAGACATTGCGGTCTCGATGCTTTGTGTCATCCCCAAAAGGAAAACATTGAAAAAAGGAATTTAAGGGACCTTTTGGGTCAACATGGAAGAGACTTAGGCTGTCTCTATGCTTTGTGTCATCTGTGAAAGGAAAACACAAAAAAAAAAAGAGAAAAAAGGGGGGAAAAGGGAAAAAGGCAGTTTACGACATATAGAACAATGAAGGTATGAATATAAGAAGTATATAAAGAGAGAAAGAGAGAGAGAGAGAGAAAACAAAAAAAATCATTACGAGGGAACAAAATACACACAAAGAAAAAGGAAAAGGACTAGTAATGCAAATGCTAGTCACACATTAAACAAGTCATGCACCTTCCAAGCTCAGTAATGGTAATCATAAGGAGAATAACATAGCTAGTGGACAAGGTCAAATGCATTACTAGGACAAGGTGAAAAACTACTTGCCCCCACTTAGTGCAAGGTAAAAAGTGAGCTGAGGTTGGAAATGAAAAAGATCATGCAATGATGAGAATGAAAGATTCTGCAATTGTGGTATGATAAAGGAATGGGAATGAGACATTATAGAATTATAGGAAAATAGTCAATACTAGTAAAGTGGTACTTAGTACTTCCTTTAATGTCCAACATTCTTCACTATGATGACCAAGAATACGATGATATTTTCAATAGGGAACGTTGGAATCTTTAGGATGTATGACCAACCTATTAGAACATGGTAGTAATATAATACCTCTATTTAAAAGCATTTGTAGTTTCCTTTCACATTCAAGTGGTCGATGGAGAGAAAACTTGATTTTTTTTAGCTTATATGGCCATTTTGATTTACTTGATTCTCCCTTTTCATGAATAGGAGGAGGAGGATCCCTGGGGATCCTTGTCTCCTCATGTTGAATATTATTGAAGGGTTGTTCATGAGGAAGAAGAATGTTCAAATCAGGAGGGGCTTTATAACCTATTCCTTTTGTGTTTTCTTCGGGAGGAACCTATTCAAAATTTTGGTGAATCTCATTTTCATTGGTAATGTCACATCCTTGTTTTCTTAAAATAGTAAAACCTTCACCATAGGTCTCTTCCAAGTTGATAGGGGTGTTAGTGACTTTAGTAGCATAAGATGGTTGTGAAATTTCTTGTGAAGAAGGACTAGATCCACCTGTAGGAGGAAACTTAGGTCCTTCATTGGTTTCAAGATGTAATAATCCAAACATATCAGGAGGAGACACAGTAGGAAGGTCTTCAGACTTCATGGATGGATAAAATATTTTTTTGGATTCAATGTTTTCAAAGCATTCATTAAAGAACTCATTCATGCTAACATCATCTTCTCCTATGATGTCAACATTGCGAGGAGAACAATCATGAGGAGTTGAAGGAGCATGAGGAAGCTCAAGGTCATTAGGATCATAGACAAAGACACAATTGGACATATCAACTAGGGATTTTAATGATTGCAAAAAATTACTAAAGCAAAAGGCCATGATGAAAATTGATAAAATACACTAAATGCAAGAAAATGAATAAAACTATAAGTCTAGAATTAGTAACAGAGATGAAAATATAAGAAATTACAATGCAAAAAAGACCCATAAAATGCCAAAAACCATAGTATAGGATGTGTAGAGGGACTAAGTCGCCAGTGTGGTGATTTAGTCCTAGTGATGGTTTTAATGTTTTTCAAAAAATTTAAATGCAAATTTATATATTGGAGATGCACAAATGTAGCTAAAGTACGAAAATGAAAGATTTTTAGTGTTTTCAATGCAAAAAAGATGCAAAAAAGAAAGCTATTTAAGATTTTCACTAATGCAAAATGTAAAACCCTAGGATACAAGCTAAAAAATGCAATAACTAATGCAATGCAAATGAAACCTAGGATGTAATTGAAAATCAGAAGAAAATTCATTTAGAATGCACATTCACCAAAATGTAAACAAATATTTTAATAAATCTCTATTGGACACTTACCCTTCTAGGATATTTTACCTAAAAAGGTAAGGAATTGGGTTAAAATATTGTGTATAACACTCAAGGATTAATTTAAAAGGGATGAATGATTTATAAATGAGATGTATGAATCCACTCATTTGAAAATGGAATGGGGTATGTGTAGGATCATGATGGGCCAAAAAGTGGTGATATGATGGGTATTTGTAGGGTATGTGGCTGGCGACCTTTTTTTAACCCAAAATTGATGAAACAAAAATGGTTTTTAGAGGATATTCTCATCTTTCAACCAATATAAATTATGCTTTACTTTGAATTTAATAAATAGTTATTATTCATTTTCTATTAGAATTATGACTAAAGTCTTGATTGATAGGATGATTAAAACATCTATATCATTCAAATGATATCACATTTTTTGAATCCAAAAACATGTGTCACATTCTATGCTTCACATACATATAAGATTAAAAAAAATGAATTGAATTTCATGAAGTTTTGACCAAGTTAAGGTGGTTAGACATACAAGCTTTTTTTTTTTGAAGTTGCAATAAAAAATTCATAATTAATTATTTAATTGGAAAAAAATCACAAAAAAATATGCATCACATCAGGATATGAGTCCTCTACTTATATATAAAATCTTATAAAAAAATATTATCATTTTATTGTGGTTAGTGTGGTCAGATAGACACCTACTTATTTTTTCCATGAAATTTAAGTACTATTGCATTGAAATTTCAAATTTTCACCAAAATAGATTTTAAAAAATAAAACATAAACCTATTAGTTTAGAAACTACATTCAATTTACCACACATTCTATTGTTACATATTTTTAAAATAATATAGGTAACTTATTCAAATTTTTACGTCAAGTTGCTTAACTATGATTTTTTTGCCACTTAAGGGCCTATTTTTTCCATGATGATCTTGCACATACCCAATGATATTATGATGAAAAACCTAAGAAATATGAAGTCCTAGAAAAAATAATGTGATATGCAAACATGAAACCAATAACCTATAAATGCAAATAGAACTAAAGAGAAGACTATAAAACATAATGTGTGCACTTGGGAGGTGAAGAGGAGTTGACTAAAGATCACTGAGACCTCTAGAATTCTAGAAATTCTATTGTTGAAGCTAGGTGGGACTAAGTTTCCAAGTGGGGTGATTTAGTCCTGGTTCTAGGAAAACTTTTAGAAACAAGAATTTTCCAGATGGGTATCTAAAAATGTACATAAATCATTGTTCAGGCTGTGAAGTGGGACTAAATTTCTAGAAGTTACGATCTAGTCCTCCTGTAGGTTTTGGGAATCTCGGGACTAGATCATATAGCTTCAGGTCTGCAATCACTTTTGTGATGTGGGTCTAGATCTGAATCTTTAGAAAGTGACCTGTAGAATATCTCCAAGCTTCACTTAGGGTTGAGTTGACTTGAATGAATTTGAATGATTGAAGAAACCTTTTTCAAACTTTTATCCTTTAAAAAATTTTTCTACAACGTTTGCAAACACACATGCAAAGGGGGAAAAATGGTTGGGGGTTAGATTATAGGGGTTTGCCTTGGTCAAAGCCCACTTTTGTAATCAAACTCAATCAAATGAAATAGAATGTAAAGAGAATGATAAATAAATAACATGCAAGTGTCATAAACTTAACAAACCCTTGTTGAAAATCTAAAGATATATAATGAAGATGTCCAATAGATGACTTGATTAAGCTTTAAAGAGTACTTGAATACTTGATATATTGAATGCTAAAATGAGTGCAAGAGATTATGAGATTGTAGGAGATGAAAAATGAGGTAAAAAACCCTTATTTATACTTTATTTTAGTAAATTTCCCAAAAATAACACATCACAGGCCGACCTCAAGGGTTAAAGTATAAAATCCCACTAAGAAATTGAAATCATTTTGATTTTTTTGTTGCATGGGACTAAGTCGCCCAATGTGGAAACTTAGTCCACTTGGGAAAATTTTATTGGATGTCCGGAGTTTTGGGGCATTAAATATTATTCAACAAGAATATCCTTGAAAACACACTTAAGAGGGGTTGGAAAGCGTATTAAAGGGTCAATTAAACATAATAAAGGGTTAAATTAATGAAGAAAAGTCTAGAAAAGCATGAAATTGGGTTACAAGACTTCACAACACTTTAAAATAAGACTTGGTAAGAAAGAAAAATGAATTATTATGATGAATTATGATAATAAGAGTCTAGAAAAATGTAGAAATGTGTTACAACACTTCACAACACCTTCACAAGGAATCTTACAAGACTTAATGAATTAAAATAATCAAGACCTAATGTCATATTATAACATTAAATATAGGAAATATCAAGTCAAAAGCCACTAGAAAGGCGTAAACATGATAAAAAGTAGAAGGGTTACTTTTTCTATGTCCACAATTTGTATCAAATGTCAAAAATTCATATGTGACACCTCCGAGAGGCTTATAAATGTGTTGCTTTGTTTTCTCAAGGACACATTCTAACCAGGTGTCGAGTGCATCATCAAAATTCTCAACAAAAAGTGAAATTTCTCTATAGCAATAAGGATCACCATTCCTTATCTGTAGTGAAGATGGAGGCTCATCAAATAAGGGGTTTTCCCTTACATTCATTTTTGGCATCAAAATGTCAGCCTCCTCATCATGAAGGTCTAAATCCTTCAATTTTTCATTATTTTTAGTATCACAAAAGTCATTAGAAGAACATACAAACAAATTTTCAACTTCATTTATATCTTCTACAAGTAACATTTCTAACTGATATTCTAAAAATTATTCATAGGAAGAAAGATATTCCTTCTTAGGAAAACATATGTTTGCACTGTTATCATCATATTTCTCATTTTTAGTGAAAAATTAAATCTCTTTCTTATAAGGGAAACATTGACTATCAAAGGAGTGATCATACTTACTACTAGCATCATAATTACAGCTAGAGTATTTATCAACATTGAAACTATTTTTAGAATCTTCAAATTGGTTTCATAGTGTTATGTCTTCCATAGGACTACAAGTGTTGGAATCTTAAAAAGAATTGAGACCACACAATTTTATTTTCTTCCATAAGGTGTACATTTTCAACCTTGGATCTACTTTCTTCTTCTTTATGTGATATCTCACTACTTAGCTCATATGGAGTAGAAAAATCATCATTATAGATTGAAAACATAGTATCCTTTTTATGATCATCTCTAATCTTTTCAAAACAAGAAATTTTCACACACTTGGTCAAACCTAGTTGGATTTAACTCCTCTAGTAGAGCAGCCAAACCTGGTTTATAAGATTCATAAAATAAATCAATACACACTGAATTCCAGGTCTATGGAATTCATGAATTGAAGATAGAGTATCCATAAATCTTTGATAAAGATCATATGATGATTCTCCTTCATGGCTTTTTATGCAAGAGAAGTTTTGAATAGAGACTATAGGATTACAAATGCATGCAGCTTCTTTACCATTTGTTTGGGAGTCAATGTGATCCATATCATGGAATGGTGTCAAAATTGAAACAATAGGGGTGTAAGTGTTCTGAAATTCTTTTTTTATTTATGATTTACACCTTTCATCAACATTTAGTGTCTCAAGACAACAAACACTTGTAGATAGATAAGTCCTTTGCATTCCATATTTCAAGTTATTTTCAATGTTCATGGCCATCCCATATGCTTGATACAAGGTTTTAGGATCCTTATCTCTCAACAAATAGCCCATCTCATTATCAAAGAATCCCAAATAAAAAAAAAACATATTGCATCACTTAGTACCATACCCTTAGGAATCTCCCTTAATGTCTTAGTAAATCTTTGGTTAAATGCTGGGATTAGCTCATCCTCTTCTTTCTCAATATTCATAAATTTATTGAGCACAGAGCTAGCATTTGATTCTTTCACCAAATTTCTCTAAGAATACTACTTTAAATTCACTCCAAGAATAGACAAAGAAGGTTGGTAAGTTATAGAACCAGTCCCTTACATCTCCTTTCCAAGATTGAACAAATAATCTCATAAACACATCCTCAAAATCTACCTCATAGTCATCTGTTAGATTGTTAAATTCTTGCAGATGCTTATTTGCTACTTCATTCTTTGTACCACTAAATTTTGGTATGTACTTCCTAATGTTAGATGGAATACCAATTAGGTAGCCATTAATTCCAATGAAATTAATATATCTATATCTTTTAGAGTTAAAACTTCTCTTACAACCTGACTAGAGTTGATTACAAACCATGGTTGCACTAGGAACCATACAAAGGTGTATATATTGATGATATAATTTCTTATACCCTTACAAAATTTTTGTATTAATATTGTTGTTACAACGGGTACATCCAAGTTCTTTTACAACATAATCTTAACCTTTGAGAATGAAAATTTCTATCTTAATTTTCTTAAGATCTTCAAAATGAATTTCTTCAGAAATAATTTACACTTCACCTCATAATAGATTTTGCAATCAAGTAATATATAGAAGTATGCAAAAAAATCACTACCATTCCCCCTCTTAGTAATTTTTCACTTAGTAGGGAACCAAATTTTTCATGACTTTTAAATGTGGTCTTCATGTCAGTATGTGCAGGATCATCATGGAAAAAATAGGCCTTTAAGTGGCAAAAAAATTAGAAAAATCAAAGTTAGGCAACTTGACATAAAAAATTGAATAAGTTATCTATATTATTTCAAAAATATGTAAGAATAGAATCTGTAGCAAATTGAATGTAGTTTCTAAACTACTAGGTTTGTTTAAAAATAAAATCTATTTGGTGAAAATTTGAAATTTCAATGCAGTAGTACTTCAAATTTAGGGAAAAAATAAGGTGTCTATTTGACCACCCTAACCACAATAAAATGATAATATTTTTTTATAAGATTTTAGATATAATTAGAGGACTCATGTCCCAATGTGATGCATATTTGTTTGTAATTTTTTTCCAAGTAAATAATTAATTATGAATTTTTTATTACAACTTCTAAAAAATATTAAAAACTTGTATGTATGACCACCTTAACTTGGTCAAAACTTCATGAAATTCATTTTTTCTTTTTTTAATCTTATAGTATATGAAGCATAGAATGTGACACATGTTTTGGATTCAAAAAAAGTGATACCTTTTGAAAGCTATAGATGTTTTTCAATCAGTCTATCAATTAGGACTTTAGTCATAATTTGAATAGAAAATGAATAATAATTACTTATTAAATTCAAAGTAAAGAATAATTTATATTGGTGGAAAGCTGAGAATATCCTTTAAAAACCCTTTCCATTTCATGAATTTTGGGTAAAAAAAAAGTCATCAGCCACATACCCATCATATTTCCATGTTTTGGCCCATCATGATCCTGCACATACCCATATACATAATGCATGCTTCTTGAAAGCAAAAATATGAAGAATACCTAAATATATTATAGGTGCTATAAATTTTTCTTCTTGATTGGAAATAATTTTAGATCTGAAATTCTCTTCACATCTTCAATAGGTTGTTTAGATAGAGTCACCACCTCTCTCCACAAAGGATTGAATTTCAAACAACATGAAGCTCTTTGAAGATAAATTTCTTTTTGGGTCTTTTCGCACAATAGAGTCACACAAGTTCTTTGAAATTTTTCTATAACAAACACACTTCCAAGTCTAAAAAGTTCTCAATATCTAAACCAAATGTTCAAAGTTACCAAATTCTTGACCCTATGATATAACAGTCTGCAACTGGAGATTCAAAGTTCTCCCCAACAAAGTTGCCATTTATGTTCATGATTTTTCTAGTAGAACCTTAAAATTATCTAAGTAATAGCCAACTCCTATAATGAAGAAACTGCAAGGCTGGTGACCAATACAATGAGTAAAAGATTTTGAGGTCCTTACTCCTACACTTTAGGTTTTGTGGAACCTAGGAGGGTGTTCCCTATTGTGTTCATATGAGTTATATCTAATTGATTTAACACATTCATACATAGATTGATTCCTATTTATTGCAAATAAATGCACTTCATTGAAGATTTGGCAGACCTTTAAATGAATAAATATATATTTTCTAAGAATCAAGGGTATTCCACTTCTGTATACCATAATTGAAAAGATTTTTTTTAAATGAATGTTGTTCTTATTTTAAAATCCATGGCTAGGTATGCTAATAGCTCATGTGCATATAAGTTTTTCTAATAAATAGACCAATGCTTCATCAATTGGGATAGCGGAGTCAAATATATAAGAATCAGTAATATATATATAAGTTAATTAATTCAAAGATTGGTGGACTATTTCCATAGTGCTTTGCACCATAGAAACTCACAATGCCTAAAACAATAACTTCTTACAAATCCTATCCAATTCCTTACAAAATATATAACCATCTTCAAGCATTTTAATCAACTCTTTGAGTTAAAGCTAAAATAGAATTATACATTCAATGGAACAATTGAAGACAAATGATAACACCATTAATATTCTTATTCATAACTTGTGAGAAAGATACATAGCAGAGTGTTTGTTTCTAGACTAAGATTTGTTTCGATATCAGTAACTTCTATTAAATTAATTTAAGACTATTACATACAAGTCTCATACCAAAGATAATATACTATTATATTCATCCATATTCTTTATCAAGTGCCTTTCCTAAACTTAGTTTTCACCTAAACCCTATTGAGACTTCAAAAATATGACCTGTTTTAATGAGCCCTGAAATCCCTTTTATAGAACAACAGAGCAAAAAGTGTTAGGCTTAATTGTAAATTTACATTTCATTTCATTTGAAGATCATTTGCACTAGAATTTGAGATGTCCTTAGTTAGTTACATGTACTCATTGTGGAAAATCAAAGAGTAAAAGACCAAATTCCACATTTGTTGAATGAAGACATGCTAGCTCCTCAAAAGGAAAAGTTTTTTACTACAACAACATTTAATCCTTGTCCTTCTTGATAAAAGAATATTCTCGACTCGTATCCCTAAAAAAAATGATCCACTGGATATTTTCAGTGAAAATTGAAGTGTCTCCATTCTCTCCAGAATCTGCACCATCAGAACGATCTCAACGTCCTGATTCCAACACAACTCGAATGGAGCAAAAAGGAGTCCGTTTGTATGAGTTATGGCCAGTCAAACCTTGGGTCAAACTAGGATTAGGGGGCATCCAGGAAGCAAAAAAATGATGTCGTCAAAAGTTGTAAAATTTAGCATCATCGCGAAGAGCTCGTTGAGACAATTCTGATGGTGTTCATTTTGTCAAAATACGACATCGTACACGAGAGTTATCAGCGGTCAAAGCTTTTAGTTGACTTTTAAGGTGGACTGTACGGATGCTAATGTCAGCAGTCAGTCCGTACTATACGGAATACAAACGGAGGATTTTGAGCGTGACACGTGGTGGATGGGTCATTGTACGAAACCAATCAACTGATGACACGTGTCATTTCTGTACATTCGTACATACAGTCAGCAGTGAGGTGGCAGCCTAGTCACACAGTCGAGTCAGCATACTATTAGCTTTGTCAGCGATGATGTATCTCTAGCGGTGAATCATTTTGTACCACGTGGCAGTCTTCCTATACGACGCGTGTCTTCTTCATTCTCCGTCAGCGTCGGTTGTATTCATTTGCAAAATTGTTAAGTGGCCCGCATGGGGCTCGAACTCCCCACCTATGGCATGCGAGTTTTTTGGGTGGCCGGTAGGCTAAACAGTGGGCCATTACTATATATGTGGCCATTTTTTCTTTTGTGAAAATTGCATAAATTGGCTATAAAAAGTCAGCGGCCAGGCTTGAACCCCCGACCGCCGGCCTACTAAAATCAATAGCCACCGCTAAGCCATTTGATGGCTGTTAACTATTATTGCCATCGGTTTTAGTTGATAATTGATGAAAACCCAATGCCTTTATAAATTAAAACAAAATCTCCTACTCAAAAGTTAAAACAAACAAATAATCCTTTTAAGGATTAACGAAAAACCTTCCAAAACAGAATAAGCCCGAGTTAAAAAAAAAAAGGGCCTTAAATTAAATCAAAAAATATGAAGGGATTTTTAAGATGGATTTTGGGAGATTAGGTTGTTTTTAGGGGATTTAATAGGGATTTATATGTAAAAATGGAGATATGGGAATATTTTCTAAATCATATGGTTTTATACCATATTGAGTTAATTTTTTGTATAAAAAGTCGGTGTGAGTGAGTGATAGAGGATAATCAGAAGTTTCAAGTGAAGGGTGAAGCTATGAATCGGAGAGCAAGGGAGTTTTCTTAGAGATCTTTTGAAGACTATTCCACACATCGAGGGCATGCTTTTGCTGTTGTGTTTCAAGGGAAAAGTCTTGGTGCAATTGTAATTTTGATTTGGAGATTAATCGGATCGGTCACACTCCATTGGAGCGGACCCGGAGATGTAGTCACGTTTGTGACGAACTCCGTAATCAAATGCTATTTGCACTTCTCTTCTTCTCTCTCACCTTCTCTTAGTTTGTTAATTCCTTCATTTTGTTATTTCCTTAAGTTAATTTTGATTTTATTAACTTGGAATAAGCATTGTAAAAAAATTAAGCATTCAATACTGCATATAGTCTAGATCCTATATAGATCAAGTTGGTATCAGAGCTCAGTTGACTATTATTGCAGTTATTTGTTTTTGAATGCTAACGAGATCCAGGATTCAGAAGGGTGAAGGAAAGCTCGAAGACTTTGATCCTGAGATCGAGAAGCGAAGAACATTTCTGAAGATGTCTGTTTTTGGAATGGAGGTTCCTAAAGAAATCAGTGAGCAGGAATTTTGAAGAGCATTCCTCGAGATGAAGGCTAAGGTGGACATTATTTTTTAGGAGAGAGAAGAACAGAAGGAACGTGAAGGAGGTTCATCGAAGCAAGAAGATCACAAAGACAAGAAAGGGAAACAACATGGAAATGGTGACAAGCAACCAGATCCACCCTCTTCTTCTTCTCCTCCCTCTTCTCCTTCTTCTCCATCTTCTCCTCATTCTACTTCTTTTAATCCTTTCAAGAGTGGGTATAAGCCTAAAATTAAATTGGATGTAAAATTTGATTTACCAAAATATTGTGGTGAAGTTAATGCTGAAAAATTGGATGATTGGATTCAGCAAGTTGAAGTCTATTGTAGAGTCCAGAACCTATTAGATGATGTTGATAGGATCCAATTAGCTACTCTTCATTTAGGAGGTACAACCTTAACCTAGTGGGAGAGTAAGTCTAAGGCAGAAGTTTCACAACATGGTAGAGTTAGTTTAACTTGGGCAGAATTTGTTAATGCTCTTAAGAAGCAGTTTTATCCCCTAGGCCATATGCAACAGTTAATGATGGACTGGAAAATGTTTAGGCAAGGGAAAGGTCAAACTATCCAAGAGTACACCCATGAATTTAGGAAAAGGTCTATTGCTTTGAATGTCCCTTTGTACAGCCAAGACACTTTGTTGAAGTACATAGGAGGTCTGCATTCCTACCTTAGGCATTCCATTTTGGTTTTGAACCCTTGTAATTTGGATGAAGTGTCTGTTCAAGCTACACACTTAGAGTCAAGGGGTAAAGGATATTTTATTGATAATTTTGATAATGATGTAAAGAAATCTTCTAAGAATCCAGAGACAGGGAAAGGAAAGAAGGCAGCTATAGTTAAGAAGGATGAGAAACCTTCTTGCTCTCATTGTGACAAGAAGGGTCATGATGAAGATCACTGTTGGAAGTTGCATCCCGAATTGAAGCCTAAGTGGGCTCAAAGACAGAATCAGAAATAGAAAGGTAAGGAGAAAGCCACGAATGTTGTTTTGGATTTTGGTTTAGATTCAGATGATGAGACTAAGATAACAGGTATGGGTTTAAAAGGTAAACCTCCTATTTCTAGTGTTTTTGTTGCTAGTTGTGCTTCTACTTCTACAATTAATGATTTCTTTGAAGATAAGAAAAGGAATGAGTTTTTTCATTTAAGGGTTGTTGCTAAGAATAGTAAAATTGATGCACTCATAGATAGTGGTTCTCAAGTTAATCTGATTTTAGAAAGTGTTTTAAGAAACTTGGTGTTAAAAACTACACAACATAGGAAACCTTATCAACTAGGCTGGATTTATGAAAATGATAAGTTGCAAGTAACAAGACAATGAACCTTAAGATTCACAATCACTAGTAAATTTGTGGATGAAGTACAGTTTGATTTAATTCCATTGGATATATGTGGGATAGTGCTTGGAAGCCCTTATCTTTATGACAGAAAAGCTATTTTCTACAGGGAAAAGAATCATTATCACTTGTTTAAAGATGGCATTCAGTATATCGTACATTCTCACAAGATTAAGACTGATCGTTCTTTTGCAAACATAGGGCAATTAAAGAGGGTAATTAATGCAAGTAAATAGTTAACTCTTATGTCTGTCAGTACAGGTGGTTCTACACTTGAACTTGGAGTAGCTAACTAGGGTTAGATGTTGCAGGATGCACCTGCAGTACAACATCAAGGAATGATGATTGAAAGCATTGATGGATCCTTGGGTAAAAATGTTCCTGTTGTGAAGGATCGATATGTTGTTGGCTTATTCTCTTCCATTTCTGCATTATTGTTCAGCTTGATGCTAGTCAATTTTTGTTGGTTAGTGGCTATGACATTTGATGTAGAAGCTTATGGAAGCGATAGAATAATGTTTATGTTCAACAATGTTATTGTAGTCTTCATTGTGCTTGTGAGCCAGGTTTTTAGATGTACAGAGGATACAAGACAAGTGGGAAGGCCAAGTCCTCACTTAATGTCAGAGTAAAATGTCACTTTTGGAGGTCCAAAAGGTCTTCAGTGGGGAGGCCTAATCTGATGGATATTTTTAGTGAAAATTGAAGTGTCTCCATTCTCTCTAGAATCTACACCATCAGAAAGATCTCAACGTCCTAATTCCAACGCAACTAGAACAGAGCAAAAAGGAGTCCGTTTGTGCGAGTTATGGCCAGTCAAACCTTGGGTCAAACTGGGGATCAAGGGGCATCCAGGAAGCAAAAAAATGATGTCATAAAAAGTTTTCAAAGTTGGCATCATCATGAAGAGCTCGTCAAGATGATTTCGACGGTGTTCGTTTCATCGAAATCCAACATCGTACGCGAGAGTTATCAGCAGTCAAAGCTTTTAGTTGACTTTTAAGGTGGACCATACAGATGCTAATGTCAGCAGTCAGTCCGTACTGTATGGAATACAGATAGATGATTTTGAGTGTGACACGTGGCGGCTGGGTCATTGTACGAAACCAATCAACTGATGACACGTGTCATTTCCGTACATTCGTACATACAGTCAGCAGTGAGGTGGCAGCCTAGTCACACAATCGAGTTAGCATACTGTCAGCTTTGTCAGCGATGATGTGTCTCCAGTGGTGAATCATTTTGTACCATGTGGCAGTCTTCCTGTGTGACGCATGTATTCTTCATTCTCCGTTGACGTCGGTTGTATTCGTTTGCAAAATTGTTAAGTGGCCCGCATGGGGCTCGAACTCCCCACCTATGGCATGCGAGTTTTCCGGGTGGCCGGTAGGCTAAACAGTCGGCCATTACTATATATGTTGGCCATTTTGTTTTGTTGTGAAAATTACGGAAATTGGCTATAAAAAGCCAACGCTTGGGGTTGAACCCTCGACCGCCGGCCTACTAAAATCAATAGCCACCGCTAAGCCATTCGATGGCTTTTAACTATTATTGCCATCGGTTTTAGTTGATAATTGATGAAAACCGAATGCATAAATAAATTAAAACAAACTCTCCTACTCAAAATTTAAAACAAACAAATAATCCTTTTAAGGATTAACCAAAAACCTTCCAAAACAGAATAAGCCCAGGAGTAAAAAAAAAGGGCCTTAAATTAAATCAAAAAATATTAAGGGATTTTTAATATGGATTTTGGGAGATTAGGTTGTTTTTAGGGGATTTAATAGGGATTTATATGTAAAAATGGAGATATGGGAATAGTTTGTAAATCATATGGTTTTATACCATATTGAGTTAATTTTTTGTATAAAAAGGGGGTGTGAGTGAGTGATAGAGGATAATCAAAATTTTCAAGTGAAGGGTGAAGCTGCGAATCGGAGAGCAAGGGAGTTTTCTTAGAGATCTTTTGAAGACTATTCCACACATCGAGGGCATGCTTTTGCTATTGTGTTTCAAGGGAAAATTCTTGGAGCAATTGTAATTTTGATTTGGAGATTAATCGGATCGGTCACACTCCATTGGAGCGGACCCGGAGACGTAGTCACATTTGTGACGAACTCTGTAATCAAATGTTGTTTTCACTTCTCTTCTTCTCTCTCACCTTCTCTCAGTTTGTTAATTCCTTCATTTTGTTATTTCCTTAAGTTAATTTTGATTTTATTAACTTGGAATAATTATTGTAAAAAAATTAAGTATTCAATACTGCATATAGTCTAGATCCTATAAAGATCAAAAAATTTCATACCACCTAGAAAAATCCTACATGATGCCAATGTTAAGAAGTCTAGCACTTCTCCAACATAGTAGCCTAACAAATTTGCACATCAATACTTGAAACAAGAAATCACATGAATGTCGAATAGGACAATCCTAACAAAAGGGCTATGGTGTCATCAAAAATAAAAATGAGGTAGAATCAACACTCTGAGTCATCAACCTTAGAGGATAATTTCCCATGTCTTACTCATGGTGTAACTAGAGGAACTATCACCACTTCCTCGTCAGAGTCTTTAGAAGGTACCAGGGAAAGTGGATAATGGTCACACTCTAGATTAGTGTTACCTCCACTATTTAAAGGGCTATCAGAAACCTCACTGGGAGAATTACATTTTCGCAAATAATCCTTATGATACTTTCACTTTTTATTTTCCTTCTTTTCATATTCAACCAACTTTTTCCCTTTGAACTTGACCAACTCTTCTAAAATAGTTTGGCTCCTTAGGCAGTAATTACTCTTGACACCATACTTCTTGAGTTTCCTACGTCCCCTTCTACTCTTTAGTGTATCAAGAGCTCCTTATGTCTCAATTTCATCCTCATGAACATTCTCCTTAGACTCAAGAAAACTCAATCTCCTAAACCTTTGGACTAGCCTAGTAGACTCACCTGACTTACACATCTCCTTAGTGCTCATAATCAAAAAATCTTCACCAATTCTTCTCTCGAACTCAAACTAAATTTTCAGTGTCTGAATGCAAATTTTGAATGAAAAATATGGCCATTAGTCCTCATTATATCAATCCATGCAAGCATTCCAACAATTAATACTCAAAGAATGCTTGTGCATGCGAACTGACAACAATCGACTTTGATCTTTTTTAATCTCAATCATTGATCATGTTTCAAAAATAAATCACTTAATAGATTACCGCTGCAACTAATTATGACTAAGTTTTAATTGTGCTTTTAATGCCTTTTCTTTGATCAGAAAAGCGGGTGATCCCACAATACTAGTTTACAATTTTTGGCCAAACTAGACATTAAACTGATTTTTTCTAACTAAATCTTCACTTTCGAACAACTATAGCAGCTAAACTGTGAGGAATTTGAAGATGAAGCAAACTAGTGATTTTTGATTTTTTTTCTATAGATTCTAAATATAATTTTTTCAAAAATTTTGGAATCAAATTGCACTTCTTTTTCCATCTCTTTCAAATACTAGTTTTTTTAGTAAACACCATTTTTAAGGAATGACACTCACTGTATACACATAACATTTTTCCATGAAGGATTAAATCCTAATTTTTTTGAGTTTACATTTGTAACTATGATATCTAGTGCTTCCAATTTGTTTCATAGTGTTTTATTGAATTTTTTTTCCTTAATCAAGTTTCAAAGTCAAACCAATTACAATTGAGAAATAGGCAGACCATATAACACAACTTTTTTTGTATGTATCAAAATTCAAATTTATTTTATTGGATCAAGGACTTCAATATCTGATGCACTCATATTTTTCAATTTTTTTTTATAATCTTCTATTTTTCTACATGTGCAGAACAAGGAGCTTGATTTTTTGTAAAAACCTACATTCACAAGAAATAAAAAATAAATATAATAATCAAATTAAATTTAATTAAAATTATACTTTTTTGGAAGCTTATAATAAAGACTACATACTTACAAAAAATAAATTTTGAATGAATTCATTTGATCCCCCAAAAGGTAAATCAAAAGTTGTTTTCTATTAGCATTTTGATAGGTGTAAAGGAGACTTTGTTATAGGCATGGTTTAAAACTAGTGGGGTTCTATCCAAGGGGGCTTGGTATAAGGTGGTTTGATCAAACCATCTTGAATTGGAATCCTTTAAATGGAACTTTTCAAGGCTTAAATAATTATATTTTCTAAAAATATGTGATTTCAGCAAAAATCAAGATCTCCTAGAAAGTGTAAACCACTATTGTGGCAACACCCATGCCCCAAGTAGATATATATCCACGTTGTACACATATTTCAACCACATACTTAACATTAATTATTTTTTTTTTTGCTATAATTACCCGCTTACCCGTGGGAATTAAATCGATCTCCTTGCTTATGAAGCAATCACCTTCTTTAGAGCTTGGCAGGTTCCACAAAAGTGACAAGTGGTTTTAAGCTCGCTATCTTGTGTAACTATCTTTCCTTAATGCATTAGATTAATGGGCACACAAGGAACGGTCCTGATGAGAACACATGTAACAGTGTCCATCATTGTTCTTTGTTAAAACCTTGTCTATTGTCCTTTTGGAAACATTGGTCCCACTCCTAGCTTATGTGTTTTAAAATAATATGAAATATATCAACACAGGAATGCGAGGAGTGATCAAAATGATGCTACACTACTCAATAACTACCATTGATCTTCTTTGTATGGCACCAACTATATTTACCAAGAAAACAAGCTCACCACTGCACAAGACATGTGGCTAAACCCCATCAACCCATGTGAATATAATCAGAAGAAATAAATTAGCATAGGTGCATGGGGAATGAAAGTGATCAAATCCTAACAATCGAACGACTAGCATCAAATACTAATTTTGCACATCCCACAAAAGTTCACTTAGAAGGGGGCCACCTCTAGGCCAACAAGAACTTAACCCTTAGGAATGGGGATTTAAGACTTAAGTCATTAAAAGGAAAATCAAGCCCGACCATAGAAAAATTTTGAACAATGAAAAATGATCAAGGTGACCAACAATCCTAAAACCTAGGGGCTAGTGAAAAAAATGACTTCGATGGCATAAGTGATAATTTAAATGACCAAATACTAGGAACATTAGGGTAATGCAAATTTAGAACAACCAAGGGTTTTTGGACTCATAGGTAAATTCTAAAAGGTTTTAACAACATAAAAGCCCTAATACAATGATGAAGACATGACCTACAACAAGAAGTGAGGGTCCAAGCCAAAATTTGCATAATTTTCAAAATGGAACCAAGAATTTTATGAGGGGTTTCATTAGGTTCTTAGAACATAAATTACTTGCAATTAGTTCTTACCAAAGCTCCAATCTTTGATAAAAAAGGGATTTATAAAAACATATATCCTTAACCTGATATAATTTTGATTTGATGAGGAAAAATTCCCATAGATTGTGGGTTTGATGACTTCATGTTCCTCGCAAATTCCAAATTTATTTGTCAAAATTCCTTTTGGAACTTCCCAAATATTTGTGCAACAAATGAACATCATGTGGGTCAAACAAGAATAAGTGTACCTTTGTTCAATGTGTACCTTGCATGATAAGTAGGTTGAAGTGCATCTTGTGGGTCATATATGTCCATTTGCATTTGTATATTGAAAAGGACAAAATGGGCCCTTGGGGTCAAATAGGTCCAAATGCCCTTTTGCATGTTAGATAGGTCCAAGTGTATGTTGGTGGGTCAGATAGGTCCAATTGCATCTTTTTGGGGAAGTTAGAATCATTTAACCATTTACTAGGTAATCAAAAGCATTGATAAAGATGAGTTTCATACTCAAATACTATAAGAAGACTAGTAATCAATTCAATCAACTCAACCTTCCCAACAATTCAATACAACAAAAAGTATAGTTCACAAGGATTAAATTTTTTTGCATTAGTTAAATTTACTTTATGTAGTCAAATGCACCTACAATTTTCTATGTGCCATCAAGCAAACTAGATAAAAAATAAATTATCCTGCTATTTTTGGTAGGAACTTCACTACTTGCAACCCTTGTTTAGTTAGTTGTTTCTTTTATGTAATTTTTTAAGTGGATAATTTTTATTGTTTAGGTATTGAACACTTCTTTTAAATTATATATTTTTTAATTTTTTTGATTAATAATTTAGTTTTTTTGTGTGTAAGTAGGGTATTTTTATTGATTCATTCATATTTTTTATGATTAATGTTGTTTGTGGATATTTTAGTATAGTAGGTATGACATATATTTTCAATACCATTGTTTAAATAATATCTTGGTTCTCAAATCTCTTAGTTTGACTTTGATATTAGCTTATTTTTAGGAATCAATTAAAATACACATATATAATCTCTCATATGTATGTTAGGATGATTTAATATCAAAGAGTTTATCATGTACTTGAGGATTTTTTTGTACAATACCTATTATTGTTTGGGTGTAGATTTTTTTTGCAACATCCACTATGTTTTGATTAGATTAAAACTGGAAGGGCTAGCACCCATTACAAAGAAACCATATCTAGGTGGAGGTGACTCACAAAAAATGAGACCACAAAAAGCATGACTCATGAGAAATGAGCCAAGGAGGAACAAAGCACAAACGTATGCTTTTGATCAAAGTATAGAACTAGTAAAAAGTCATTCTTTTGCTCAAAGCATGAAACCAAATAGAGGAGACCAAGTGTAGAGGAGAAAAAGTAGAAAAGGAACCAACTTAGAAAACACCACCCAACTTAGAGCATTGGAAGAATGACACATGAAATAAACTTTAGCCTGAAGACAAGATCCTAAAATAAAAAATTCTTGTAGTAACAAGGTAGCAACATAAGAAAACCAATCAGAAAACATAATATTTTTGAGATAGGAATGTGCTAATTGGAGCAACTAGCTACCAAAACCCAACAACCCCAACCAAAGGGAAAGAACTAGGAGCTCACCACTAGCCACTCTCTACCTCAAAAGGAGAAAAAAGAGACTCTAAGCTAAGGCCACAAAACCCCTAGTAGCTATGGAAGCAATGACAACAAAGGAGAAGTAGAGAAGGAGGTAAAACCCAAGCCAAGTGGACAAGAACAATCTCCACCTCAATAGGAGACAACCCCACCTTAAAAGGGGAATCCAGTCAAAGAACTAGGGACTAAGACCCCACAACACCCAAAAATTGAAGAGAGGACTAATGTAGCTCACCTTGAACAATCCAAACCCTTCAAAACCCAATAGGGGGTTTGAAAAAAAGCATAAAGGAACACATCTCTGTAAACCCAAAAGTAAAGTAATAAAGATAACACCCCACAACAAAAGAACCCTAAAGAGCCACCAAGGCATGACAATCAACTATAGAACTTAAAATCTATCTCCAAAAAATTTAGAGCTCCCACCACCACTCAACAAGGGGCACCAAATAGTTCCAGGGAAAACCATCCAAGGAAATGTATAAAAACCCCTATCACCAAATTGAAAGTGATAGTTAACAACCCTAGACCAATGACTAGAGTAATATGCTCAAAAACAAGCCTCATCTTTGAAGAGAATAACAATAGTTGACCCATTAAACAACAACCAGGACACCATAAAAAGTATCTCAACATCCACCAACAAGAACACATCCAAGACTCTGCAACCCACATTAGAAAGAAGTGCGAGAATGTTGAAGTAGAAGATTAGCATTAAAAAAACCCAAAATATATTAAAGGGAAGACACCTACAACCCCACTCGAGCATGGCCCTTCCCCACCACAAGAGAAGCAAGGTCAAAAGGATAGTCAAAGGTCAAAAAAAAAACTCCTCCAATGCCAAACTCATAGCAAGAAATCCCCAAGCCAAGATGGGACCCAACAACCAAGAAGCAAGGTCAAAAAGATAGTCAAAGGTCACAACACCAAGGATGGGACCAAAACTAAGTAGAGAGGAGCCTGTGCCAAGCCCACAATGACAACACCCATAAAACAACTTGTAAAGAATAGACATATAAAGTAAGGTGAGTTTGAAGTGAAAGAAATATCATAGAAAAAGGGCAAAAGACCCAACTCAGACAAAGTAGGGCTGAAGATCTTAGCAAAGGAAAAAAATAGAGAAGGGAACTAAGCATTCCAAGAACACCAAACCTCTGCCATCAACTAGAGGAAACAAACAGATCCAAGGCAACAAATGAAGTGCAACCCAAAAAAAATAATAGAACCATGGACTCAAAATCACCTCCAATACAAAAATCCAACCCAAAGACCAGAGCACTAACTAGAAGGAGAAAATAGGGGAGAATAGAAAGAACCCTACAAACAAGGAAACTGAGGAGGGATGAGAACAGCACATCCAACCCTCCAATCAAAAGCACTAAATCCATGCCCACCCAACGCAGGCAACCAAACCAGGCATCACTAGCAAGGACAACCCACTTAGTGTGAATCGATCTCGAAGTGGCTGAAACAACCAAAGCAAGGAAAAGGCAAGGGTTGAGCCTCTCCCAACCATGCCATCCCCAAGCACCCAAATAGAGGAACCTACAAAGGACCCCAAAATACCAGTCATCATCCTCACCATCACTCACACCTTTAGAGTAATTCAAAATTTCTCCCCTGCTCCCATCCACAGTCTCAATTCAGATTCTGAAGGGTGTTGCTTGAATGTAACATGATCCACTTTGTTATTTTCTATAACTTAGTTATAAATTAAACCTAAAACCTCTCGTATGCATGATAAGATGAATATCAAAAAATTATTGGTCATATTTATGACTGTTTTAGTGATCTCCATGCTATGCTTTAGGTATAATTTATTTTAAAAACATTACTTTGTACAAAATTTCTACTATAACATTGATAATAATTTAAATCAATTAAAACCTCAACCTAAAACCTTATAACTATATAATCATGAATTCTATACTATGTATTTAAATTCGCATTTTTGTAATCTCAAAATTACATTATCACTTTTATCCTTACTTATAGCTGAGATATTTGGAAAATTATAAAGCTTTTATAATATATTACATGTATGGTAAAAATAACGACTATTTATATACATTGCAATGATGGATAAAGGCTACACTAGTAATATTTAGAAAACTCATTGTATTCAAATCAAATTAAAAACTATTGCATATGAATCAATATAATGTGTCTTGCGATATTTCTAGAAACTTAGCCAACATACTACATTAGATAGCACACAAAAAAGGGGAGAAATTAATCTATTATTCCAACACTCTCATTTAATTTATACCATTAACTACTTCAAAATATGTAATGCACAAATTCTATTTTAGGTGCTCAAAAATTTCCTTTTCTAATGCTTTTGTGAATATATATGTAAAATAGTTTTTAGGACTACAAACATAAAACAAAATTCTCCATTTTTTACTCTCTAAGACGAACTAAAACCTAATATGGATATACTTGATTTTCTTTTGAAAACAATGATTGCTTGACAATGCAATTGCTGACTTCTAACAATATATTGGTCTTGAATCATTGTGTTCATGAAATATATCTAAAAATACAATATGCATCAAAATTACTTTAGACCTAGTGATATTTTTCTTGCTTCTATGAATTCTTGATAGGATTCCTAGTTTGGGGGTTCTATGAATCGATTGTGTACTAAATACCAAACATATTGAGAATAGAATAGTGTTTTCATATTAAATGATCAAGATCCATAATTCTTACACATGAAGATGATAATTTGTTGTTGAGATAGATTGTTTCTTATTGCCATTGTCTTTCCTTTTTGATAGTGATTGATTTTGGTCATGCCACATGCCGCACTCTTTTTTGGCTATGAAATTTCTCTTTTTCTTTGGCTATTATGAAGAATTGCACAAACTATATTATTTCCTTAGCAAGCTTCCATTAACCTCCATTTTTATGAATAAAATTATTTGATCCCTAAATTTTATGACTCAAGCAATTTTTGTTGTGAATGACTATTGATTTTCAATTTTTTTTAATGAATGCAATGACTTCAAGCTATAATGACTGATGAAAAACACTAGAAACTTTTCCACAATCTTTTCTGATACCATTTTAATGATTGATAGAGAGTACATTAGAATATTTAACTTTGACTGAAAAAAATTTGCATAGACCTTAATATGTAAAGTCTTTGAAAAACTTTCTAGAAACTTTGCTGACATATTATTTAGACAACAAATAAAAAAATTACAAACAAATATTTAATAGTTACTCATATTCTAAAAACCATTTAAACAAATGTTTACATCTTACTCCAGCACGTTGATAATCCAATGGCCACATCCTCTGAGGAGTGTTAGTTCGTAGAGGGGCCAAATAGGACCAAAGTAATGTTGTGGCGTTACAGCAACTCTAGTTTGAAAAATAAAACATTTTGGGTAATGTCAAAGTATTCGGACTCCAGCAAAAATTATTTGCAAAGACTTCATTCACGATGACATCATCCGTAGATTTACCACTATTAAAAAAAGTAAAAAAAAAATACCTCTGCAAAATTGTATTATATATCATGTTTGACATGGTTTGGCACAAATCAGTTCATGAGGAGAACACAACGCTGTTGATGTCACAGCGAAAGCACTGCTGTGTAACGAACAGATCTCCAAAATACAACATGGTAAAACGATCGAGAGAACGTGTGGACGCCCACACGATGTTTGTGAGTGCAGATGAATCCAACTTTCGAAATATTGTACAGCAATTGACAGGAATGCCAACGGCGAAGAAAAAAATAGCTAATAATGAAGGCTTAATCGAAAAGCCCAAGCTTTTGAAGCCCGTAGCCATGAGACCCACAGTTAAGAGATTATGTGGTAACACCTGCTTATGGATTAATTCCATATTTGAAGATATCCCTCCTATTTTAAGACCTCCTTTGCCTGGAAAGTCTTCATTAATCTACAAAACAGCAGCGAGGGATGAGGAGGACCTCAAGATAGACGTATGCAATGGTGTACTTAGTTTGGATTGGGATGAAATCTGGGAGGAAATACAAGTAAATATTTAGAGCAGAAGCTCTGTAATTCCATCTTAGATTGATGGGCATCGATCCCATGCTTAGACTATTAAATGGACTTTTGTTATGTTCTATGTTTAATTTCTTACTATTTTTCCCACGTATATTTATCTCTTATCAAACCCCAAAAAATAAATCAGGAAATTAAATTTTTCCTTCTCTGTATCTACGAATTATTTTGACATCCAATACATCTCGTCTCAATGTTAAGCTCTGTTACTTCATTGACCTACGTTTTCGCTATAAATTTAAGGGATCGCTTAACTTGTATTTGGGAGAAGATTATAAAATTCTTGTCTTTGTTAGAAGTTTGGCATAGCTGTATGTTGTTAACAAAAAAAAGGTGTGCCAATTATTGGGGATTAACTCTACATCTCGTGAAGTGAGTTTGCATTCGTACGCTTATTTGTGATAATGAATAACAATAATTTATGGGGCTATTTTAACATTTGCTTAATCTCCTATTGTCTCCTCAATTAAATTCTTGTATTTTATCATGTTAAATTCCATTACAATGTTTAATACAGGAAACTTTCGTTCAAAGTTTAACCATTGTAGATTGGAAGTTGATTTTGTGATCTCCTGGTTGGTAGATACACAAGATTTCACTCTTGTTGATGCATGAAAGGCACGATTACAGAGGACCCTTGCTGCATTCTCGTCTTTGTTGCTTTAGGACACGTGTGTTTGTACGGAAGGAAAATCTAGGGTGCCTTTCTCGCTTTACTTTGATTACCTTAGAAATACGGATGCTACAGCAATACCAAAACGGTAGAAACAAACAAGTGTCGTATTATATAGCACAGACTGCGATAATGCTACCAAATATGGGAGCATCTGGTTTTATAGCTGCCAAATGAATTTGTTCAAGTCTTGAAGGCCTTTTCACCTAGCAATTCTGTCATTCTCCCTATCTACAGTCTGTGTAATATACATATCCAGGTAATTTGTTTTGCTTATGCTTTGTAGGTTCAAAAACATTTTAAGACCTTTGTCAACACTGTCAGTCTGGGCATATCCTGAGATCACCATAGTCCTTAAAACCAAGTCCTTTCAGGCATTTTCTGAAACTACCTTTCTGCATCGTCAAGAAGTTGATTTTGTGCAATTCGGAAAATCAATCCTTTCCGTGAAACCAAGTTTCTTTCAGTCCTCTGCTGAAAGTGAAAGGAAGGGGCAGAGGAGGATAAAGACTGAAACAAAGAGCAGAGATAACAGTAATAAAATACAGAAATAAAACAAAGATGAGTTCAAATTTTGATGTGTGAAAAATCTTGCATTATGTAAATAAATTCTCTTTGAAATCTGTCCTGCAGCTGAGATGGAGACATAGCTGAAATGGGTTTGAGCTGGAGAAAGAAATGTCACACGTATGAACGGACAATGAAAGCATGCTGCAAACGGAGAGAAGGAATATGGGGGAAATAAATGTTGTAGGGATTAATTCCATCACTCCCCTTTACTCACAACTACTAAACTTTCTTTCTCCAATGATTTGGTAAAGATATCTGGACACTATTCTTCAAATCTGCAATATTTCAAAATAATTTCTTCGTCATTGATCAACTTTGTATGGAATGATGTCTTCTTGTTAATATGTTTATTTCTTTCATGAAAAATTAAGTTTTTAAAAAGTGCAATTGCAAAATTGTTGTCACAATAGATCTTACTTGCTTCTTCTAGATTACTGACTTAAGTCTCTTAATACAATTCTCATTCAAATTGTCTGTCATGCTACTTTCATTGCAACTATATATTCAGCTTCAGTTGTGGATAGGAGAACATTGGGTTGTTTCTTGAAAGCCCATGAAAGGGCCCTTGAACCCAAATGAAATACATATCGTGATGTGTTTTTTCTATCATCTACACTTTCTACCCAGTCACTGTCCATGTATTTAGCTAGCCTTAACACATTTGCTACAATATATAAAATATCATATCCCTTGGTTCTATTAGCATACCTCAAGATTCTCTTTTTTGTCTACCAATGTCTCTTTTTTGGAGTATTCATAAATCTAGAAATCAACCTTACTACATATGTTATATTAGCTTTAGTTGTTTTCAAATACATCTAACTTCCAACCATGTTTCTATATAGGGTTGGATTCGCATTGTTGGTTCAATCTTCTTTAGTTAATTTCATAAATATGGTTATTAGTTGAAAAGGTGAAAAATAGGGGTGTCCCTAGGGTTTCCTAAAATGGAAAAGTGGATTCAAAGAAGGAAAAGGGGTCATATTCTTTTTCAATTCATTATGAAATGAGATCTAAACAATGAAATAACTAAGAACCTTGAGGTGAGTCAACTCAAAGTGTGATTTTCAAATTTCCCTTTTATGCAAGGATGGGGGCTAGGCCAAATAGTAGTTTGGGGAGAAAGATTAAAAATAGCAAAACAACTCCAAAATTCCTTCTACAAAATGGATTTAATAGATTTAACATAAAACTGAAGGAACCAACATCGTTTCTAAAAAAAATGAGAAATAAATGTTGTTCACCTTTCAAAAGTTGTTGTTTTTGCAAGGTGAATAGGGACTCATTCACCCTCGGGTGAATGGGTCCTAGCAGATTTTTTTGGAAAACTATGAATCTAAAAATGAAGCCCAAGACCTACAATTCTTCCCTGTAACTTGATACCTCCACTCCCAAATCTAGATCTAAGAAAAATATACGAAACAAAATTTGTTGTTTGTTGGTGGATAGGGGTTTTTCTCGATCAAACCCCAAGTTTGGTAATTAAACCTTGATGAAGAATATAGATCTGAAACATGAAATGTGTGTGAAATCTTAACCTTAAGTGTGTCTAAGATTAAGAGTAATAATACAAAGAAACCCTACTCAAGTGTGTTAGAATAGGATCCCTAAATGTACACAATGATGAAGACCTATTATAGGAGATCTCAAATCACCTTAATAAGTCACAAATCTAATTATACCTTTCTTAGGCTGAAAGTAGAGAGATAATAGAAGATTGAATCACTTAGAAAACAAGTCAGTAGGCTTGGTGGAATGTCTTGTGCATCTCCCAAAACCTAGAATCCATCATGATCCTCTATAAGCAACTATCATCAATCCTTTGGAAATGCTTGATCTTGATAACAAAAGGAGCTTGCAGGCCTACAAAAAAAACTCAAATGCTACTCCAAGACTTCACTTTTGAATGCTTCTCCTTTCTCATGAATATTAATTCTTGATCTCATATGAATTTCTCTTGCTTACTTCTTATCTTGCTAGTGTAAAATGAATGTGAGACATGGTTTTATAGGCTTCCTATCTAATTTTGCAATTATCAGATCTTGAAAGCTGACATGTGAAACTTTAATTTGGGAGTCTAAAATGCTACTAAAAACATATCAAAAGTTGAGTTCAAGGCACTTAATGAGGACCCACTTTCCCATGGGAAAATGGGTCCTAACCTAAAACATCAGGACTCCTTAAATGTCGGGCCATTAATTTGATCCATAACATTTATTCAATGTTGGTTATGGTGTCAAGAACTAAATAAAATTTAAGTAAAATAGGCCTTGGGATAGATGATAAAAAGGTATTAGGGGCCTATTAATGAAAAGGTCACCAAAATTGGTCCAAATAATTGTGAATTGTACTTTCTCCTAGAAAGGGGTACAATTTTCTACACTATATTTAGCCCCCACTTTAGCAGCCATATGACACTATGTGCATATGCAAACTAAAGGAATTCTAACATACTTTATAAAATGGATATTCATATGAATTCATTAGGGAGAATTGAAACCCCCACTGTAGTTATTTATAAAACCATAATGTTATGAGTTACACCTTACAACACAGATTCATTAGTCATCAAAAAATACTCTTATCAAACATATACAGGAATCGAATTCTAGGGTAGATGCATGCCCTCCTGATTTTACTTTCTTTATGTAGTTGGAATCAAGATAGCCATGAAACTACATCGAATTACATAAGTCTTATCATAGGGTATTTGCAAGTACCATACCACATAGTGATAGACAACTAATGAGATCGGGAGAGGAATTATGAATCCAATGCAACAAACAACATTGAAAATAGAGTTCTCTAGCCCCCAATATGTTAATTTGAATGAAATATACCTAAAGAAAAATATGCATCTTTTTCATCAAACTAGGTATATATGTATGAAAATGACATTTTTATCTCATTTTGACTATTACCTTTTTGTAGTTTACTTTGGTGTAGAGTGATCTAGGATGTCGAGTCGATGAACCTATAGGCCTCCTAAACTTGACATGCCACATGATGAGGTGGCATGGTGCATGATCTGATCTACAATGAGTGGATTATGCATTGCTTTTTCTTTGTTTCCATGCATTTGCAGTACCTTTTTATGTATTTTTATAATGTTTAGGACCCTAGGAAAGATAGTCAAAAAGTGTCCATCTTTGTTGTAAAGCGTCCATTTTTGACGCAAAGTGTCTCACTTTGATGCAAAGTATCTGAGTCTAGCACACAGTCTCTAGAATTATCTAAAGTTTATGAGAGAAACTTTAGTGTATTCTTTTAATTATTCAATGATTATATTTAGGTTTTACTTAGTTTATTTTATTATTTAGATCCCTCCCTGAGCTCTCCAACATATCAAAGGGAAATAGTTATGTTTCCTTCGAGACCTTCTCACATGACTATCAAAGGAGGAGATCAATATCCTACAAGATATGGGATTATTTTTGGTTTATGCCATGCCACCTATGGGGTACGACAGTGAAATGCTACTAGCCTTATTAGAGAGGTTGGATTCAAATACCTGCACCTTTCATCTACCTACTTGTCAGATGACTATGACATTAGAATACACGCACCACATTCTACAATTACCCATCTAAGGCGAGACTATACACTCAATGGATGAGTGCACAGATGAGGAGATGTAGGATGATATATTGTATTTTCTAGGGTGCTCCATCTAGGAGTCAATTATTGGGCCTTATGTTGAGCTAAGATGGCTTCTACACACATGAATGCCACTAATTCAACAAATTGTGATTATCACCACAATGCCCACACTGGTTCCATATGGATGAGGAACCTATGTAGGAGGGTTGGTTCACATTGTTCCAAACATGGAGCAACATCAAATCACTTATGCCTAGGGCCATTGTATGTTGGCCCATCTATACTATGATCTCAAATGATTTGTCTACCAAGAGCTTGACACTATAGTGTATTGTACACTCTTATAGGTGTGGTGTCTCGAGCATATCATGTTCACTAGACATATAGGTTATCCTACCATAATAGCCATGGGCTATCTACATGCCTACAATTATCCACTAAAGCATCCATGGCACAAGGGAGACCTGCTTCACTAGCACATTGGATTTGATCATTTAGAGGAGGGTGATATCTCATGGAGACCTTATCTCATGATACAACAGTGGGCGAATGAGAGACACAACCTTGTTAGACTTTTGCAGGATCAATTTTTTCTAGGGAAAAATAATTATATACTGAGACATTTCTATTACGATCACATCACGCTCTAGTTTAGATAGATATATGTTCCATTGTGGGATTGACCCATGTATCTAGGATCAACACAGAGTACCCCTACACCTAGAGAAACTCATCGTCTTACTATTGATGATGTGTACATTAGTGATTCAAAGGATGAGGACCATGATATGCCCCCATCTTGAACACCTAGAATACTGAGAGGAGGGCTTGAATCAGTATTCCTCTAAACCAATTAAACACAACCCATCCAATTAACTGAATAGAAATAACTGCAATGAAGAAAGAAAGAGTGTATACAACCAAAAAATTACATGACACATGGACATCAATATTTTTATGTGGAAAACCTAAAAATGGAAAAACTATGGTGACGGTTAGCGCATAATATATTATATCTAGATATAAGATATTAGAAGGGTTCACTGCTATGACGTACTGTCTAGAAAAGAGCTCACAACCCACTAAGTAAAAAAAAGAAGGGTTTCCAACACTACCTATGTAAACTAATACAATAGCATCTACCATATGGAAAATTATAGTTCCATTGAGGTACAAAAATGATCTTTACATATAATCTATGTATCACTGCATCACACACATGTAGGTGATTCATCATTCTTGTCATATATTTTCTCTACTCTACCACATTCGCATATCATATATTCCTTTCTCAATCTTCCCAACAATTATTCTCTCACCTCACTCTATCTCACTATAACACCTTAGTAATGATCTTTTATATAGATCCACATTAGTTGAAACTTCAATTAGGTCAACCTAATTAGAAGTAACACACAAAAACTAAAAATGTCATCCTCAAAGTATTTCATCCAAACTCAGAACCTAAATTCAATACTCAATTTTCATCAAGATTGGTTTGCATGAACCTAAATATAAATCTCACAAAAGATAGAGTTGCTCAAATATTTCCCACAAAATATGAACCTTGTTAGGTCAGCCCAAAATAGACCTAAACACAAAGTCTTTAAGAGATCATGCAATTTAATCAATCATGCTACCAAAAAACTCAATCTCCCATTGAATTATCATTCAAATGACCTTCATTAGCTTATCTTCATTGTCACAAGACAAAATAATTATTTGCAAAGAAGTGCAAAATATCTCACATTGGTACACTATTCAGAGGACAACTGTGATATATAGAGCCACACACTGTTACTCGTATCTTTTTTGGACACTATATAAAATGTCACAAAATCTTGAATTTTACTCCATCTAATTGATTCAAAATTTTAGTTATAACTGTAGAATATTATACCAATGTATGATTAAGTGTGGACCCAAAAAATGATGCACTAGACCTCAACACTGACAAAGGAAACACTTAGCAAAATTCTTGATAAACCATGCTTTCTGGATCAAATAGCACAATTTTTTTCTAAAATTACTTCCCTATTATGATAGAATGAACATTATAATGTTGGCATCAATGAAAACACTATATCAACCAATGTATGTACACTTCATTCTCATGTTGCCAAACTGCATCATCAATGATAGACATCCAACTTCCAACAACCTACTCCTTTGTCATTGATGGAAAAATGCATATCAAAAACGTTTTTGACAACATGATCCAAAATTTCCTCCCCATTACACATATAACCTTGCCTCTTCAAGAGGTTTTCCAGCCATCTTCTCCAAAATGTAACTATCACTTTCCAAGTGCATTGACAATAATGGTTTTTTACAATCTCTCCACCTTTGACATCAATTGTAAAGGTCATGCAAAGGATCAATATTCTTTCCTTGGATATATATGTTTACTTCCCCTCAAAAAAAAAAAATTATGCAAAAAAAACTTAGTAATATGCATAAAGGTAAGACTTATGAATCTGAAGATATTGGCATTTTGAGCTTCAGAATATCTTGCCAAGTAGATTTTCCTTCTTCCCAAAGTATTTTTGCTTCTGCAAGAGTTGTGCACTATAATTCAAGTTCCATTAGAGAATCTTCTCCTCCTTCCACAGTACTGGGGTTAAGGTTTATTTTTTGTAGTTTATCAGCACTGAAAAGAGCACTAGATATAGGAGTATACTTTATCTTCACTAAGTCCCTAAACATCATATATTGTTTGATTTTTTCTTCTCTCTGATTCTATAAAGCAAAGAGATTTTCATGTAGCTACATAATGTAACTAGTGCATTTCTAATTGTAATTATCTCTTGCTAAAGCATAAATATAAGCTTCACATCCTATTTGAGTTTCAATTGAGTTCAATGCATCCTTTTTACTTCATGTGTTGTTCGAACATTTCAAGAAGTATGATATTAATTTTTGTGCTTATTCTTCACAAATTTGAGTATCTTTCAATTCTTATATAGCACTGTGATATGCATCTGCATATTTCCTTTTGAAATTCTCTAGAACATTCTCTACAACCCTTGCTTCTAGTCAACTTCTATCTTGTTCTTTTAATCCAAAGACATATGCTTTCAATGAATCAATCAAGTTTATGAAATTTTCTATGGTAGACAATGATGAATTGACTCTTGTTCCAAGGTTTACCTCTTGTAAAGCTTTCATGGCTTCATCCATGTCTTGTGCACTTATAGTTTTGATTCTAGTTTCATGCTCATGTTGAGTATCATCTGCATACATCTTTCCCTCTTCCATGTTAGTGTCTTCTTGTTGTGACCAATGACATAGTGAAGGTTAACTACACCCAATCCATATTAATTTGAGGCATATTTAAGCCACTAAGCATCAATCCCAATAAGATCATTCACTGTAAACAAAGACAAAGAAGCCATTAAAACTAACATTCTAAATCATGAAATCTTGAAAAACCTCTAATCTAAGACATTGAAACTTATCCTATTGGGGGAGTGGTGTCACATTGATGTGGAATGATGGTCCTTTCCCAATCCCTTGGATAATGAACTTGTTTCAATCATTTTTATTGAAGAAAACTAATGAAACCATTTATATATGTGTATGAAATATGATTTAAGGATAAATGAACATGATGCAAGCTATCTAAAAATGGTTTATGCTATGATGATTGATATGGGTGTATGCAAATCTACTCTAAATGTATGCATCTATGTTATCATGGAAGCCATTAATGGAAGCTTAAAGCTAATATGCAACAAAAAATTAACTACAATATGCTAAATATGAGTAAAGTATGAGTGTGAGTGTGAGAAAATTCAACAACATAAGTTTGTGATTGAAAGATGGATCCATTTGTCTCCAAATAGTGTTTTATTTATAGGAAAAAAAATGTGTGCCATAGAAAAATGTACCCTTTGCTTGACATGGGATTAATTCATGATAAAATGGACTTAATGAGGTCTTAATATAGTGTTGTGAGGAATTTTATGCATCCACACTAGGTCTTGTACCCTTCCAAATGCATTTAACGACGTCTTGTAAAGGTGTTGTAAAGTGTTGTAAGATACTTTCACGCTTTTCTAGACTTAATGAACCCATTTCTCCCTAATTCAACATTATAAAATATGTTTAATAACATTATCACATCTATTTAGAAGGCTTGTGAATTAAATTTAATGCTAAACTAGTATTGTAATGTGTCTTGCACATTCACATTGGTTCTTGTGTCTTCCTAAGCTATGTGGACCTCATTTTAGTGTTGTAAAGTGTATTTAATCACACTTTCACATTGAATTTTGTGTCCCAAGCCCTAATTGGCATTCACATAATCACTAATAGTCCCATATTAACCCATATTGTGCATGTTGAGGCTTAACTTGATCAAATACCTGAAAAAGTTCTAATTTAGACCTTATTTCCTTATCTCATAGCATCTTAGCTGTCAAAATGGCCCCTATGGGACCCATTTGGGATGCATGGTGAATAAACCCCATATAGGTGGGACCCATTCATCATGTGTGGTGAATCAGTCCCATTTGGCCTAATTTTGACCTTTGAGTAGGAGAAAAAGTGAAATTTAAGTTTAATCTCACTTCATGTCAGCCTATGATGAGGTATCATCAGGTTACTAACAAAAGAGTGTGTATAAATAATTTTTTTCTCCTCATTTTACATCTCTTATCATTAATTCATCCACCAATCTTCCATCTCAAGTCAAGCAACTTAGGGTTTTCACATTATAAGTCATTCAAGATCAATCTTCAGACATTCAAGGGAAGATCCTTCATGTTTTGCTACAAAATTTCAAGATCAATCATCATGGAAGGGTAATAAACCCCATTATTACATGTTTGATTACATTCTTTCATTATTTTGGTTTAATTACCTAAAAGGGGTTTGACCAAGGAAAACCCCCATGCCCTAACATTCAACATTTCTCCTTATGGGCTTGTGTGTTTGCAAATTTAGGACTCTTGGAAGCTTGGAAATCATTAAGAATAAAGTGTAAAAGTTACTAAAGTCTTCTCTTCATTCACCAAGTCAAAATATCAACAAAAAATCATTTTTAGGTTCAAAAATTAGAGTTTCGGAAGTGAACACCTGTAGAGAATCAAACTGCACACTGAGATATCTGGATTCCACCTTTGAATAATCAAAAATTAAAAAGTGGACTCATTCACCATGGGCAGTGATGATTCCTACTTCTAGGTCAAGTTTGAGTTTTCTGCATTTTTAGATACACTTTTGTTAGAAACAAGTTCTAGCTGAATTTTGTAGAACTAGGATTGATTCACCCAGAATGGTGAATTAGTCCCACTAGGTCTAAAAATTAGGATTATCAACATTTCAAAGGCCATTTTCAGTCTTCATCCACATTCCAAGTGCACACTTTCTATTTGGTTCAGTTCTATTACAATTTGCATTCATTTCTAGGTGTTTTTGGATTACATAATGTGTTTTCAAACATCACTTGTTTCTTTGGTTTTTCTTTAATAATTAATCAATTACTTAGATTATTTGCATCTAGATAATCTCATTTATCCTTAATAACATCAAAAATTGCATAATTTGAGTGAGCCTACGTATATCTTTTTCTTGGGGTTTATCTCTCTCCTTTTAGGTGAAACATCCTAAGAGCACAAGAGTAGCCTATGAGCCCTACCCAAAAATATATGATTCATTTTGGTGAACCTAATTTTTTGAATACTTTCTTTTATGATTTGGAGTCCTTCATCATACATCTATCTTTCATTGATCTTGGATTAGGGTTTGCATGAATTCATTTGCATGTTAGGTTTCAAAATTTGCATTCATAAAAAGTGCATTTAGGTTGCATTTTTTGCATCTAATTTCATGTAAATTTTCTGAAATTTTTATTTCTCCTTTAGTTCTTCATTATAGCACTTAGGAAACATAAAAAGCCCTCAAAAATTTGTGAAAATTTTGAAAATATTCCATATTGGGACTAATTCAACATCCTCAGCGAATCAGTCTCTTTTCACCCCTGCAACTATCTTTTACAAAGCTGAAAAATCTATTTTTATGCTTCTGTTTGGTGCCATTTCCTAACTGTATCAACTGGATGCATTTTTGTAACATGCATTTCATCAAATCTAGTCTAAATTAGGTCATTTCATGCATGGTTTCAATTTCAAGTTTGCATTCTCATATTGTCACATAGCATAATCAGTCAATTATCATCTAAAAATTATATTTCATTTTAGCCTTTTACATTGCATTTTGAGTTAGCATAGATTGTTCTTTCAAAATTTTAGTTTCAATCTTCTCCAAATTTTCAAAGAAAAATTTAGTTAATAAGCATGATCGCCATTCATTCAATGCATGTCCTAGTTATGAGAGTCTCTTACTATAAGTAAAAACGAAAATGTTAACCTTGAACTCACACCCTCTCCTATCTCCCTTATTTGTGTGGATAATGTGATAAAAGAGAATACAAACATAGATACTTATGATGATCATAATTTTGCTTCTCCTAATACCTCTCCTTTTATTGACGAAGGTATCTTGGTGAAAGAAGACACAATCACTGAGAATCATGGAGATATTGTTTGTCCTTCTCCTTATCCTCTTTGGGAAGATATCATAGCACAAGAGAATGAAATCATAAACACATTCTTAAACATCACCTTACCTAATTTCCAATGTGAGGATAATTTTAAAGAACGTAAGATTATAAATGATGAGGACATGTTGGTCTACAACAACCCTCTTTATGATCCTTCCCCTATCTATCCTATTTTGGAAGAAAATCGAGAACAAACCTTTGACATTGTAAATACTCATGATAATCATACTTGTTCTTCTCCTAGTATCTCCCCTAGTTGTAAGGAAGATCCTTTGTTGTTAGAAAACACAACCAATGAGAGTCATGAGAATCTTCGTTATCCCATTTCACCTAAGAAAAACCTTATTGAGAAAGACAATTCCAACATGTAGCATCCTCATAATTGTGATGAAGTCCTTTTAGGAGAGCCATCATTAGAATGTAAAGAAAATTTAGTTTGTAGTTCTCCTCAAAACCTGCCTACTAGTCCGAACAATATCATGATGCAAGAAATGAACCACAATAATGATATAGACTTTCACTTGCTAAGGGATGTTAAAATTATTCACCCTCAACTCATCCTTTACCCCCCTTCACATAAAAAAACTCAACATAAACCTAAACTCATCCTCTACCCACCTAAGAATAATTTATCACAACAACTATGTTATAATACCATTTCTCATGCATATAACACTTGAAATAATCCAAAACCACAACAAACAACCTCAAAAAACTTACCTTTTCCTAATCCCATATTACTAGGTCCTCCTTGTTTACCTCCACAAATCTGAAAGGAGTATAATCTTGTTGAAAAAATAAAGAATCCTCCTATCAAAAACTCATTATGACACCTTATTCAAGCCTCCCATCACTATCACAACATGATTCAAGCTTCCTTGCAACAATTTTCTATCCCTTCTAATGCACAACCAACTAACATTGCAACCATGACCGAAGGAATAAACACTGACATTGTTTTCCACCAAAGTGAGCTTCCTCCTTTGGAAGTGGAAAAATAAAATGAATCTTTTATGATTATTTCTCAATACAAATGAAAAGGGATTATGATAACTCTTATAAATACTAGTTCCACTCTTAATGTATGTGGAGTAAACCTTATCGATGGACTTGGTGTTGATAGGTCAAACATCTAATCTAATTCTTTATCCATTAGAATATTTAACAATGTAAGCAAACAACCACTTGGTTTGATCACTTTACCTCTTACAGTTGGAGTGGCTACATTGGAAACACCAAAAACACCAATTCATGTTATGCCTAATGATCTTTCATATAACCTTATTCTAGGCAGGTTGTGGATTCATGTAATGAATGGTGTGCCTTCCACTCTTCATCGTAAAATGAAATATATCTACAACAACAAAGTGTACACACTCGAAATTGATTGCGATCCTTATAGTGTCTTACAACTTGAGAAAACTAAGAAGGAACCCTTGAACACATTAACACCAACCACACAAGTTGAACCTGCACAACAAAAAGATAATCAACAACATATTAAACAAGTCACAATGCTATTAGACGATGATTGGGGTTCCTTTAATTTTGAACATGACTTCATGGGAGAATACAAGATCATACACAAAGACTCAAATAGCCTAGGAAACAAAATAGAAAATGACCCTTCAATAGAATCTGCCTCAATCACTTTAGAAGAAAACTACACAGTCACCTTTGATGGCGCTTATGACCAACCACCACCCGATCTAAAAACAATGAACAAGTTGTATGAAAAAGGTTATGAGCTTATGGTACAACTTGGATATAGTAGAAAAGGATGTGGTGCTCGAGTACATGGTATCCACAACCCTATAGATCCTATCACCCAACAAGCAACTCTTGGTCTAGGCTATTATCGTGTGATAGAGATTGCCAAACCCTCACTCAACATCAACAACCCCACACAACATACTCCTAAATCAACCTTCACCATTGTCCATCCTGAATTCCTCAACACTAGTGGTCTTCAACATCATCCTTTACATAATATGACACAAACATTGAACTCTTCACTTAATGTCAATGTCATCTCACAAGATACCAATGATTTTCATTCGATAGATTTTACCTCCTCATGTAAGAGTGAGAAAAAAGTCTCACAATCTAGAGAAATTTGTGTAAGTATGACATCCAATACTAAGAAAGATGTCTCTTTGAAACAAATCACAAGGCCACCTTTTACCATTGATCAAGAGGGTATTTTGTCGAGACTCCTCCAAGATCACTTGATCACCCTCCCTCCCAAAACTTGTAAGAAATGCTATGAAAAAACTTCATTTTGTGCCTATCATAGAGTTCATGGTCACTCCACTAATGAATGTCATGCTTTGTGTCATAAAATCCACCATTTTCATGAGTTTGGTATGCTTCTCTCTATGGGGGAAACTAATTCCTCTAAATGATATTGATTTTCACCCTAGCCTACATTTTACCAATCGTTTCAGCTCACCTTTATCCTTCACTCAACGGGGGCAAGGGGTTTAGTAGCCTTGTCCTCATGTGTCACTTGTTTTTTCCTCCTTTGGATAGTCGTTAACCTTTCATGAAAATATAAGAGCAAGCTTGGGACATGGAAAATGTGCCTTAAGTTGGCTCGAATGTGACATACTACCCTTTTCATGATGTAGTTTATCGAAAATATATGAATTTTCATAGGGCTTTCCAAGTAAGCTCTCATGTATTCTTCCTCTTCTTCTACTTTAATGCAATTTCTCATAGTACCGATGTTCTCAATCACTTTAAAGTGGGGGCATACATCACTACTCACATTTCATTGTGTGATTTTATTTTTCTTGTGATTCCCTCTCTTGGGCACATTTGGTACAATGTTCCCCAGGATGAGACCTTGCACTTCTCCTCTCTTGGAAACAAGATGAGATCGTTTGCACTTATCCTCTCTTGGAGACATTCAGCATGATGTTCCCTAAGATGAGACATTGCATGAACTAGGAAAATTCCCTTTGAACATTCCTTACACTACCTTACATTAACAATGTCTATGAGTGTCAAGCATACAAAGTTTTTCTTACCTCATAAAGCTCGAAAATCACTTTCCTTTTTGGCGCCTTGTTAAAGTTACCATGAGGTATAAATTTGGTATGGTTGAGTGAGAAGCCCATTCTAAGGCATGACTTTCCCCATAGCCACCTATGTGTTTGAGTACATACCAACTAGTGTATGTTTCTCACCTTTGGGATTTCTCACCCCTCAGACAATCAAAATTTTTGTGGACCTAGAGTGAGTATGTTGCGAACTTCTCACCCAATGGATAGCCAAGAGTTCCATTTCCCCAGAGTGAGTATGCATTTTATTTTCAAAGCAAACAAGACTAGATCTAATCCATAACTTGTTGGACAAACGCTCGAAGCTTGATCCACCTTACTTTCATTTCTCCTAGTTCCTTCCATTGCATGATTATGTATCTTGTTGGTCTAACTTAGGATCTTGGATCTTGGGGGCTTGCAAAACCTTCTTTTATCTATGTCATTCTTTGTCATCTACATTTGAACACTCAGGTCTCTCTTGAATTTCTACTTTAGGGTGAGTTTGAAGCAAGTTCATCCTCTCACTAAAGTGGGGGCTAAATGTGCCATAGAAAAAATTACCCTTTACTTGACATGGGATTAATTCATGATAAAATGGACATAATGAGGTCTTAATCTAGTGTTATGAGGCATTTTATGCATCCACACTAGGTCATGGACCCTTCCAAATGAATTTAACCACATCTTATAAAGGTGTTGTTAAGTTTTGTAAGATACTTTCACACTTCTCTACACTTAATGAACCCCTTTATCCCTAATTGAACATTATAAATTGTGTTTAATAACATTATCACATCAACTTAGAAGGCTTGTGAATTAAATTTAATGTTAGACTAGTGTTGTAATGTGTCTTGCACATTCACATTGGTTCTTGTGTCTTCCTAAGCTATGTGAACCTCATTTTATTGTTGTAAAGTATATTTAATCACAATTTCACATTAAATTATGTGTCCCAAGCCCTAATTGACATTCACATCATCACTAATAGTCCCTTATTAACTCATATTGTACATTCTAAGGCTTAAATTGATCAAAAACCCAACAAAGTTGCAATTTAAACCTTATTTCCTTATCTCTTGGAATCTTAGCTATCAAAATGGCCCTTGCGGGACCCATTTTCCATTCATGGCAGATTAGTCCCATCCAGGTGCGACCCACTCACCATGTGTGGCGAATCAGTCCCATTTGGCCTAATTTTGACCTTTGAGTGGGAAAAAAAGTGAAATTTAAGTTTAATCTCACTTCATGTCGGCCTGTGATGAGGTATCATTGGGTTACTAAGGCACAAGTGTGCATAAATAAGTATTTTTCTCCTCATTTTACATCTCTTACCTCTCTCATCTCTTATCATTAATTCATCCACCAATCTTCCATCTCAAGTCAAGCAACTTAGGGTTTTAACATTATAAGTCATTCAAGATCAATCTTCAGACATTCAAGGGAAGATCCTTCATGTTTTTCTATAGAATTTCAAGATCAAACATCATGCAAAGCTAATAAACCCCATTATTGCATGTTTGATTACATTCTTCCATTATTTTGGTTTAATTACCTAAAATGGGTTTGACCAAGGCAAACCCCCATGCCCTAACATTCAACATTTCTCCTTCTTGGCTTGTGTGTTTGCAGATTTAGGATTCTTGGAAGCTTGGAAATCATTAATAATCAAATGGAAAAGTTACTCAGGTATTCTCTTCATTCACTAGGTCAAAATTTCAACAAAAACTCATTTTTAGGTTTGGAAATCAGAGTTTCAGAAGCAAACACTTGTAGAGAATCAAAGTGTAGACCAAGAGCTCTATATTCCACCTTTGAATAATTAAAATTTCAAAAGTGGAATCATTTTCAATGGGTGGCAAATGAGTCCTACTTCTAGTTCAATTTTGAGTTTTCTATATTTTTAGATACCCTTTTGTCAGAAACAGGTTCCGGCTCAATTTTGCAGAAATAGGACTGATTTGCCCAGAATGCTGAATGAGTCCCACCAGGCCTAAAAAATTAGGATTATCAACATTTCAAAGGCTATTTTCAATCTTCATCCACATCCCAAGTGCACACTTTCATTTTGGTTCAGTTCTATTACAATTAGCATTCATTTCTAGGTGTTTTTGCATTACACAATTTGTCTTCAAAAATGAGTTGTTCCTTAGGTTTTGCATTCATAATTAATCAATTACTTAGATTATTTTGCATCTAGATCATCTCATTTAACCTTAATAACATCATACATTGCATAATTTGAGTGAACCTACCTAGATATTTTCTGTGGGGTTTATCTCTCTCATTTTAGGTGAAACATCCTAAGAGCGCAAGAGTAGCCTATAAGCCCTAGCCAAAAATCTATGGTTCAAAATGAAAAATGAAAGAATAAGATTGAAAAAGATAATCAATGGTCAAAAAGGAAAGAATATGGAGGCATGGATCATGGATTCTCATCAAGGGTTGAAAATGCAAGTTGATATTTAATCAAGGGTTCACATTCCTTCAAACAAACACACTTTTGACCTATACAAGAGGTCAAAAGTTAACTTGCACAAAAAGTTTTAACTTACACGTGAAGGTTTGAGTTAACTTGCACATGGAGTTTTGTAAGAATATATTCCCTTTTTGAAATGAGTGAGGAGAATGTTCTTTAGGATATTTTCATGGATGAAGGAAATAGATATTTAGTTAATTAAAACTAAATTAAATTATGCAAAGGAGGAGTATTCTTTTGGAATATTCCTTTGCAAGTGGGAAAAATTGGATTAGTTAGATAATTGTTAATTAAACAAAATTTTAAATAAGCAATCAGAAGATTTAGAGGAATAAAGTGGTATTTATTAAATTAAATGATTTAATGAATGGGGAAAGGTGAAATAAAATTTAATTAAATAAGAAGACTTAGAGAATTAAATTAAACAATTTGATTTGTTTAATTTAATGAGATGAAATGTTAGCATGAAACGGGCTGAATTAACTTGATTAGATAAAATAGATTAATAGATAAAAATGAGGCAATTTATTAAATGGCTAGGGTAATTTAATCAATTAAGTGAAAAGAGGATGCATTTTAGGATGAAATGATGTTAATTAGCCAATGTGATCCATTAAGATATTTTTAAGTGTCTACATTTTTCCCCTCTTTGAAGCAATGTACTCATTGGATTGGTTCAAAGACTAATGCTGATTTTGATGCTATTTTTGATGTTGATGACAATGCAAAAACGGATATCGATGATCTCTTTGGGATATTGATAGCCAAGATAAAGTTTATTGATCTGATTGATTGATTGATAACATTGTTGATGATTCACAACAATGGAAGGATTGTGTTGAATAACATGAGGATTAGTAGGGAAAGATATATCTCAATGATTCAATTGATTTGATAATTTGATCAAGATTTGCTAGCAAGGCTACAAAAAAAGTCCATTAGATGATTTGATATCAATATGATTGAAAGATGGTTGGTTTCCCCCTCGAGAGATTGATCAAGGAATAAAGTGTTCCAATCGAGCTCATGATAGGTGAAAATCAGAATTATGTTTGAGATGCTTGAAATTTTAGGTTGCTTTTGAATCAAAGAGCGACAACTTTTCAGATTGTTGAGCTAAAGATGTTATAGATGCCCCATTGTGCCCCAGTGGATGATAGATTACTAGCGTGCTAGCTCAGATATTGATGTAGAAATATTTTAGGATGCATAGACAACCATTGGCTATGGGCAGCCTCATGTATATTTTGATGTAGATCACATAAATTTGATGTTTGGATAGAAATGTTAGTAAAGATAGAAGAATAAGAAGATAAGGTGGATAGATTGACCATTGATTTTGAGATTGATTCAAAAATTCCAACAAGTCCATGATCCACTAAGACATAATTAGAGATGGTAATGAGAATTCATGATGATGATGATTTTGAGAATTCATGATGATGATGATTTTTTCATATCTTGGGATTGGAATTTTCTATCATTTCTTATTTTTGATATAACACAAAAAAGTGATGCATCAAGGTATTGATAACCAAGATGGTGTTGTATCTACTATAATGGATTTTGAATCTACAAACAGATAGGATATTTTTATGTTCAGACCTTGACCTACAAAACCCTTGTTGGAATGTAATTTAGAAGTTTTAGAATATATCAGACCAAATCATGCACAATATTCAACAATGTACTCCAAACAACTTTCCTACACAAAATGAAGCAAGTATGCAACAAGACTATTTTACAAGAATACCCACAAGCACAAAAAATGAAAGATAATGATTGATGCCCAATTCCTTTCCTCTCTAAATCATTTTGATAGACATCATTGAGAGGTCCTCATAATAGGTCAATAAGATAAATCATAAGAAAATATTAAAGAAAAACAACCAGTGTTATCTATATCTCTTGCTAGTTTAAGATAGCTAAGGTGATTTCTAATGTTGATGCCCATTGTTGGAAGGATACATCGTAGGACATGTTGATTAGAAGTTTTGATTAGGGTGAGGTGTGTGATAATTTGTTGATACAAACTCCATTGCTTTTTTACCTATGATCTAGACTTTTGATTTTGACACTTAGGTTTTCTCTTTACAACTTGTGATACTTTCTTTTTATTTGTGTTTCCAAACATTGAAGGTGACACTCAATTTATTATGGATGGAGGGTTTATTGTGGGTGAAAGTGAAATGGGATGGATGGTTTTGGATTTTTTTGGATTATTTCAATGTATTTGGTGATTTGAAAATGTTTTGAGGCTATTTTTGGTCTTTTTGAAAGTTTATGTGAATGCTTTTGTTTTTAGTCATTTGAGGTTGTTTAGGGTTTTCTCTAAGATATTTGAGGCTATTTAGGTCTTTTGAATTTTCAAATTCTTGTATGTTTTCTGGTATTTGAATGTTTTAGTATTTTTCTGAGTTTTGAATGTTTAGGGATTTTCTAAGTTATCTGGATATTTTTGTGTTTTTCAATTTTTCGATGTTTAGGGATTTTCTATGTTTCAACCAAGAACCTAACCTAAAGACCTATCCTAGGGGTCTCGAGGGTAGATCAAAGATAAGCCTTACCTACATTATACATGCAGAGAACATCTAGTTTGACTGACTAGACTTATTGACAATGAGAGATGAATAGTTGAGAGATGTCATTTTACTATGACAAACTCCTAAAGACTAACCTAGGATGTCTCAAGGGCACATCAATGATTCCCTTGCCCACTTTCAAGCTTAGAGACGACGTAGTTCGACAAGGGTACTATTTTTGATTTTTGATGTTCCACCTTTTTAGGGATTTTGATGTGTTTTGGATGTTTTGGATTTTGTCTTTAAATTTCTATGAATTTTTTTTGGATTTGAGTTGTACAGGATTTTGTAAATGTTTTTGGATATTTGGCTATACAAGACTTGGATGTTTTGGATTTTGATGAAGTTTTATCAATGTTTTTGGGATTTTCAAGAGATTTTAAGGAAAAAAATGTGTAGATCATGATGTCTATATCATGTTGTGAGATAAAAGACATGGATCAAGAGTTATTTGAAAAAAAGAGTGCAATAACCTTCCCCCAGTGTCTAGCAATTCTTCATTATTGAATGGATAACCAAGATAGGTAATGTATATGCAAAGAGTTTGATAGATTTTTAGCATGCTAGATATGGGATATGTGACTTCATGAGATAAAATGGTAAACATCCTATCAAAATTCTTCCATGAGTAGGTTTTAAGTATATACGTCAAATCTTTGTCAAGATCAAGATAACATGGGATATTTGGATGAATCTAGATTGGATGGATGGAGGTAACATTGGATTTATCATGACAAGGATGAGATGCTTTTATCTGAGAAGGATCATATAGATGCTCGATTGTACTCATGAACCCTATTTACTAGGTTTCCATCATAATACTTTCCCAAAGCGCTACTGTAGTGGTTTTCACTAGAGGACAATTTTTATTTTTCCTATTTTCTTGATCTTTTGATATTTTATATTTATAGAAATTTTACCCTCATGTTGAACCACTTGGTGGCACTAATATAGAGGTCATTGTCATAATGTGCTAGTGATATCCTACCTAAAGAAGCTACTTTGCTAAGATATGGGCACTTGAATGCAACCTTGAAGAACTTTGATCTACCTTATGGATACCAAAATTAACCTTGTCAATGTGTGCACATCGCGATAAATTACATTTAGAATCCTTATGATGAAGGGTAGCTGCCAACACACAATCAATGCGAGAATTGGATATTGTGAAGGGAGTGTATGGTGTCATGCATGAAGGAATATGAGATGGATTGGTCAATAGTTTGGAACCTTTGACTCTCCAAACATGGGAAGATGAGCAATGATGGGTGTGAACAAAGGTTTTCATGGAATTAGGAGCAACCATTGGATATAAATTATTCCTTACTTGAAAATATTGCTTTTGTATTTAAGGAATCTTTTGATGGATATATTTTGGTATGTGCATGATCATCATGGAAAAAACAAGCCCTTAAGTGGCAAAAAATTTAGAAAAATTAGAGTTAGGCAACTTGAGGTAAAAATTTGAATAAGTTATCTATATTATTTCAAAAATATGTAAGAATATAATCTGTAGCAAATTGAATGTAGTTTCTAAACTACTATATATATTTTTTTAAATATATATTTGGTGAAAATTTGAAATTTCAATGTTGTAGTAGGAAAAATAAGAAGTAGGTATTTGTTTGACCAGCCTAACCACAATAAAATTATAATATTTTTTATAAGATTTTAGATATAATTAGAGGACTCATGTCTAGATGTCATGCATATTTTTTTGTAATTTTTTTCTAAGTAAATAATTAATTATTAATTTTTCATTACAACTTTTAAAAAATATAAAAAATCTTATGTCTAACCACCTTAACATGGTCAAAATTTTATGAAATTCATTTTTTTTTAGTCCTATATTATGCAAAGCATAAAATGTGATGCATGTTTCGGATTCAAACAATGTGATATAGTTTGAAAGCTATAGATGTTTTTCAATCAACCTATCAATCGGGACTTTAGTTATAATTCAAATAGAAAATGAATAATAATTATTTATTAAATTCAAAGTATAATTTATGTTAGTGGAAAGTTGAGATTCTCCTTTAAAAACCATTTTCATTTCATCAATTTTGGGTAAAAGAAAAGTTTTCCGCCACATACCCTACACATACCCATCATATCACCACTTTTTGGCCCATCAGGATCCTACACATACCATTTCCCTTTTAGATTTTTCCCCATAGTTTCTTTGACTAATGGAGTCTTTGAGGGATGGTTTTATTTACTTTTCTTTGGTATCCATTTGTATTTTATTTGTCCTTTTTGCTTGATGGCTTCATTTATTTTGATGATCTTTTCCTTGCTTTGATAGGAATTCTTCTTTTTATGTTGGTCCCAATTTGTGTATGAGATGATGGGTGAATTCCAACTCAATATACAGCTAGTTGTAGCATTGACACCATTTTCATTATAATGATTCTTCATGCCCTATATGTTGATGTTTGTTGTAGACAAGATTGCCCCCAGTGTTGTGAAGGTATTATCAATACCTAATCCTTTGACTTGATAATGTACCTTCTAATCCATAGCCCCTGAATATGATTTGCCATGAAGACATGATATTGCAATGGGTTCCTTCTATTCAAGAATATAAAATATTTGCTCTAGTTCTATGACATCGCACTACTTCGAAAGATGTTGATGTGGACTCAAAAGATGTCAATGATGCACAATCACTGTAAGAATCAAGAATTTCTACCATTGCTTGCTCTTGCGTAGGAATATCAATCAATGCCTTGCCTACTTTAAAACTCAAAGATGGCGTAGTTCGACAAGGGTACTGCTTTTTGGATTTTTGATGTTTTGACCTTTCTAGGTATTTTTTATGTGTTTTGGATGTTTTGTATTTTGAATTTACAATTCTACAAATGTTTTTAGATTTTAGTTGTACAGGATTTTGTGAATGTTTTTGGTATTTTTTTATTAGAATTTTACAAATTTTTTTGGGATTTTTTATGAGATTTTATCAATGTTTTTGGGATTTTGGATGATATTTTAAGGAAAATTATACCTATATCATGATGTCGATGTCACATTATGGGGTATAAGACATGGATCAAGAGTTATTCGAAAACAAGAGTGCAAGAACCTGCCCCCCAATGTTTAGCAATGTTTCATAGATCAATGGAAAAATCAAGATGGGCAATATATATGTGAAGAGTTTGATAGAGTTTTATGATGCTAGATATGGGCTTGGGGACTTCATGAGAAAATATGGGTATGTGCAGGATCATGATGGGCCAAAAAATGGCAATATAATGGGTATGTGGCTGATGACTTTTTTACCCAAAACTGATGAAATGAAAATGATTTTTAAAGGAGATTCTTATCCTTCCACCAATATAAATTATTCTTTACTTTGAATTTAATAAGTAATTATTATTCATTTTCTATTCAAATTATGACTAAAGTCCTAATTGATAGGCTAATTAAAAAAAATCTATAGCTTTCAAACAATATCACATTTTTTGAATCCAAAACATGTGTCACATTCTATGCTTTGCATACTATAGGATTAAAAAAAGAAAAATTGAATTTCATGAAGTATTGACCAAGTTAAGGTGGTCAGACATACAAATTTTTTTTTTTTAAAGTTGTAATAAACAATTCATATTTAATTATTTAATACTTGGAAAAAAAATACAAAAAAATATGCATCAGATCGGGACATGATTCATCTACTTATATCTAAAATATTATAAAAAAATATTATCATTTTATTGTGGTTAGGGTGGTTAGACAGACACCTACTTCTTATTTTTTCCACTGAAATTTTACTCTGCATTGAAATTTCAAATTTTCACAAATAGATTTTTATTTTTTAAACAAACCTAGTAGTTTAGAAAATACATTCAATTTGCTACAGATTCTATTCTTACATATTTTTGAAATAATATAGATAACTTATTCAAATTTTTATGTCAAGTTTCATAACTTTGATTTTTTTGAATTTTTTGCCACTTAAGGGCCTGTTTTGTTCTTGATGATCCTACACATACCCATATGGTAAAGGTCCTATCAAAATTTTTCCATGAGTAGAGTTCAAGTATACTTTGAATATTTTTCAAGATCAAGATAAATTAGAATATTTGAATAAAAGATGGATTTGGATAAATGGAGGGAACATTTGATTTATCATGACAAGGATGAGATGCTTATATCTGAGAAGGATCATATAGATGTTTGATTCTACTCATGACACCTATTTTCTAGGTTTTCATCATAGTACTTGCATAAAGCGCTATCATAGTGGTTTTCATTGGAGGTTGATTTTTATTTTTACTATTTTCTTTATTTTTTTATTTTTGTTTTTTTTTTTTGAAATTGCACCCTCATGTTGGACCACCTGGTGGCACTAATGTAGAGGTCATTGTAATAACATGCCTATGGTATTCTGCCTCAAGAAGTTGTTTTGCTAAGATATGGGCAGTTGAATCCAACCTTGAAGAAATTTGATCTACCTTGTGGGTACCAAAATTAACGTTGTCAATGTGTGCACATCACAGTAAATTACCTTCAAAATCCTTATGATGAAGGGTAGTTTCCAAGACATGGTCAATGCGAGAATTTGATAGTGTGAATGGAGTGTATGGTGTCATGCATGAAGGAATATGAGATGGATTGGTCAATAGTTTGGAACCTTTGACACTCCAAACTTGGGAAGATGAGCAATGACGAGTGGGAATGAAGGTTTTCATGGAATTAAGACCAACCACTAAATATACTTTATTCCTTACTTAAGAAGCTTGCTTTTGTATATGAGGACTCTTTTGATGGATACATTTCACTTTTTAATGTTTTTCCCATAGTTTCTTTGACTAATGGATTCTTTGAGGGATGATTTTATTTATTTTTCTTTGGTATCCATTTGTATTTTCTTTGTCCTTTTCCTTGAAGACTTAATTTGTTTTGATGATCTTCACCTTGCTTTGATAGGAATTCTTCTTTTTATGTTGGTCCCAATTTGTGTACAAGATGATGGGTGAATTCCAACTCAATATAAAGCTAGTTGTAGCATTGACACCATTTTCATCGTAGGGATTCTTCGTGTCCCATATATTGATTTTTTCCATATAAAAGATTTCCCCCGATGTTATAAAGGTATTATCAATACCTAATCCTTTGCCATAATAATGTACCTTCTAATCCATAGCCACTAAATATGACTTTTCATGAACACATGATATTGCTATGGGCTCCTTCTATTGAAGAATATGAAATAAGTTCTCTATTTCTATGACATCGTTCTCTATTCATACTACTTCAAAAGATGTTGATGATGCACAATCACTATAAGAATCAAGAATCTTGAATATTGCTTGATCCTGTGTAGGAATATCAATGATGGCATTGCATACTTTCAACCTCAAAGATGATGAAGTTCGAAAAGGTTATTTCATTTTGGATTTTTGATGATTTGACCTTTTTAGGTATTTTGATGTGTTTTGGGTGTTTTGGATTTTGACTTTACAATTTTGTGAATGTTTTTGGATTTAGTTGTACAAGATTTTGTGAATGATTTTGGTTATTTTTTATGAATGTTATACAAGTGTTTTTGGGATTTTTGATGAAATTTTATGAATGTTTGTGGAATTTTTGATGAGATTTTAAGGAAAATGATACCTAGATCATGATGTCAATGTCACATTATGGGGTATAAGACATGCATCAAGATTTATTCAAAAAAAAGAGTACAAGAACCTGCCCCAAGTGTTTAGCAATGTTTTATAGATCAATGAACAAATCAAGATAGGTAATGTATATGTGAAGAGTTTGATAGAGTTTTAACATGCTAGATATTGGCTAGGGGACTTCATGAGATAATATGTTAAAGATCATGTCAAAATTTTTCCATGAGTAGAGTTGAAGTATACGTCAAATATTTTTCAAGATCAAGATAAAGTGGAATATTTGGATAAAAGATGGATTTGGATAAATGGATGGAACATTTAATTTATCATGACAAGGATGAGATGCTTCTATCTAAGAAGGATCATATAGACATTTGATTCTACTCATGATGCTTGTTTGCTAGGTTTTCATCATAGTACTTGCCCAAAGTGCTATTGTAGTGGTTTTCACTCACAGATGATTTTCATTTTTACTATTTTCTTGATTTTTTTATTCTTTTGATTTTTTAGAAATTTTAGCCTCATTTTGAACCACCTAGTGGCATTGATGTAGAGGTCATTGTCATAACATGCCAGTGATATCCTGCCTAAAGAAGCTACTTTACTAAGATATGGGAACTTGAATGCAACCTTGAAGAAATTTGATCTACCTTTTGGATACCAAAATTAACCTTTTCAGTGTGTGCATATCACGATAAATTACCTTCAAAATCCTTATGATGAAGGGTAGCTGCCAACACACGGTCAATGTGAGAATTGGAATTGTGAATGGAGTGTATGGTGTCATGCATGAAGGATTATGAGATGGATTGGTTGATAGATTGGAACCTTTGACTCTCCAAACTTGCAAAGACAAGCAATGATGGCTGGGAATGAAGGTTTTCATGGAATTAGGACCAACCACTAGGTATACTTTATTCCTTACTTGAGAAGCTTGCTTTTGTATTTGAGGACTCTTTTGATGGATACATTTCCCTTTTTGAATTTTCCCCATAGTTTCTTTAACTAACAGAGTCTTTGAGGGATGATTTTCTTTATTTTTATTTCATATCCATTTGTATTTTCTTTTTCCTTTTTGCTTGACGACTTCATTTGTTTTGATAATCTTTGCCTTGATTTGATAGGAATTCTTCTTTTTATATTGGTCCCAATTTGTGTATGAGATGATGGGTTAATTCCAACTAAATATAGAACTAGTTGTAGCATTGACACCATTTTCATCATAGGGATTATTCGTGCCCCATATGTTGATGTTTGTTGTAGACAATATTTCCCCTAGTGTTGTGAAGGTATTATCAATACCTAATCCTTGTTGGATTTAAAATGACACTGAGAGGGGGGGTGAATTAGTGTCTTAACATATTTGACTCATTTTCACATATTTAAAAACATAGCTCAGATTTGATCTCAATATTACTCTGATTAATGCATTCATGAGTTGAATGTAATCATTCATAAATAGAATTGAGAAAAGTAATAATCACAATAGAGAACTGAAAAAACAACAACAAAGAAAAGCAGTGAGCACAAAGAAGAACAAAGAGACAAAAAATTTTCCAAGTGGAAAACCCTCCTAGGGTAGAAAAACCACTCCTAAACTTCCTTACTGGCTTAATTCAAAAAAAACTTTTAACAATTCCTTATAGGCTAATTTTTGAGTACCAACTCAAGGAGCACCAACCCCTCATTTAGAAACATCAATTTCAAGGAGCACCAACCCCTTGTTTAGAGATATCTATCTCAAGGAGCACCAACCCCTCATTGTTATTTTTAGAACAATAAAACTATCAAAGGATTTCCCTATTTTCAGTTAAGCACATATCTCTCTATTTTCTCATCTATAGTTTATTCATACATTCCCATATAGACAAGGAATGATACTCTCAGAATTACAACCAGTAACACCTTCACAGTTTTCAAAATTGGTTTTTATATACATTTCATGTATGTCTATTATAAAGAAATCTTCAAAAAGTGTTTTTCACAAGATTCTGAAACTCTCTTGCTATTTTTAGAATATGAAGCTAAATAATGATGATCTATAGATGATGATAAAAATCAGAGTAATGCATATCCAGAGAGCTTTAATTTTTTTGTTGAGTCAGGAGATTTCAAATTGTAACTAAAAGATTTTCATCAAAGCCATGACTGCCCACTAACAGAAAATCATAACCTCTAAAAACTCAGAGAATATCTTGCCAGAGATTCAATGCCAACCAACAATGTCTGCATGCAACTATACTTAGAAAAATCCATGCCAGCCATAGTGTATGAGTCTTCATTAATAATTCGTTGAGACAATAGTTGCCACATGTTCTTTGTGATTCGCTATGACCTTATGTGAACTATGTTTCTTTTTCCTTATCACCGTGACCTAGTGAATTCAAGAAGACCTTTCGTAGACCACATCAAGTTTCACCAAAAATCCTTTTGTCTCATTCAATATCGCTATAGCCTTATTATATCAGAGAGACATCTTGTAGACAAGTCTTTGTTATGCCGAGAGAACCCGTGATCAACCTTGTCATTGTGACAATTCAATACCTATGCCGAAGGAAACTTTATCGCCATTAGTCATCCCTCTATTTGTCGCTGTGACATTCTGCTATCGGGGATAAGTTATGTAGATTTAATTATGTTTCACCTAAAGGATTTATCCATTATGAGTTGTTGTTATTTTTAGAACAATAAAAATATCAGAGGACAATGCATAGTTGGGGTGACATCTTGTAGAACATCCTGTGTCTTATCGAAAGCCCATGTGGTCAAACTTGTCAAGATGACATATCGCTTTCGGGGAGATCTCATAAAGATAACTTCATTATACCAAAAGTCAAAACTTATGTTGACAAAAAAAAATTTTGTTCCATCGCCAAGACCGGAGGTCACTCAGTGAGACCTCATGCCAAAAACCATAACTCTAGCCAAGATGATTACCTTTATGTTGTCGGTCGATATAAGAAATCAAACTTGCCAAGACCTTTCTTCGAGCACATGAGTCATACCAAAATTCTTTATTCAATGAGAGTTGTTGAGACAATACCAACCTTTCACCGAAATTCATTCATTAGACTTTGTCGCCAAGACTTGACGAGTTCACTGAGACTCTACATCGAAAGTCAGGAGTCTTACCAAAATGTATTTCATTATTAGTGGTTGGGAAGACACAACAATTCTCTCACCAAAAAGTAACCTTCATTCTTATGAGTGTCATTATAACATACCGTCATCGTGGAGACCTCTCATAGAATGCTTGAGTCATACCAAAAGTCTTTATGCACAAGTCAATAAGACACCACGAAATCAATATGACATTTCAGTGAAGCCACAACCTTTGCCAAGAAGACCTTTCAGTGCATGGTCAGTGAGACAATATGTCTTCGGTGAGACTATATACTGAATACATTGAGTTTGGCCAAAGCAAAACCCTAGATGTGATGTCAGCGAGACAAAACCATTTTCCTAAGACCTATTCTGATACCGCCCAGTTTTGCTGAAGAACCTCCATATGCACTAGTCAGGGAGACATTTCAAGTTCGATGAGACACTACCCCAATAGCTAAACTCCTACCGAAAATTTCATCCTTGGTCGCCAAAACCATGTGAATGTCTCACAGATAGACATCCACATGCATATGGTCAGTGAGACATAACAATTTCACTGTGACCCTTCACCGAAGCCTTAAACTCATGCTGATATATAATTTTTCAATGGTGGTCGGTGTGACATACCAATATCGTTGTGACTTCATACCGAAAGTAACATGTCTAGCCGAAGTGAATCTTTAATGTGCTAGTCGCCAAGACACAAAGCGCTCAATGAAACAACATGCTGATGGGGATTTCTTATGCCGATGAACAACCTCATGTATTAGTCGGTGAGACTTGACTCATTCGGTAAGACCTCTCAGCGGTGAACACAACTCATGCCGAGAGACCATTCCACTATCTCCAAGACAAAAGAGAAGTCCTACCGAAATCTGCCTATTGAAACTCCATGTGTAATGTAAAATCAAATCATTATAACATCATAAATGTGTTGCCGATAGGCAACACAAACATTTCATAAATGGATCGGGAAGACCCTGCCATACTTATGTCGATATGTTCTTTTTCTGTCACCAAAGACTGCATGAAGCTCAAACTGATCAGTACCATAAGATATTAAAATTCTAAATGTAGATTGTCCACTGAATTCCAACACAAGTAAACCATATAGAAAAAATAGTACCAAGATAAAACATGAGAACACAATCTAAAACTATTTGAATGTAAGCCAATGCCAAAGTCATCACAAAGGTGCCATATATAAAGCATAAGGATCCAAACTAAGACTGGTCACCAAAGAGAACCAACTAAAAGGGAATTTTTCATCAAGGACCAACCATATGATCACAACTGAGATCCAAAAATCCTTTCCTCCGATAATGTGCCTTCTAATCCATAGCTACTGAATATGACTTGTCATGAACACATGATATTGATATGGGTTCCTTCTATTCAAGAATATGAAATATTTTCTCTAGTTCTATGACATCATTCTCTATTGATACTACTTCAAAAGATGTTGATTCAAAAGATGTCGATGATGCACAATCACTATAAGAATCAAGAATCTTGACCGTTGCTTATTCTTGAGTAGGAATATAAATGATGGCCTCGCCTACTTTCAAGCTCAAAGATGACATAGTTCGACAAGGGTACTGCTTTTAGATTTTTGATGTTATGACCTTTTTAGGTATTTTGTTGTGTTTTGGATGTTTTGACTTTGAATTTACACATTTGTGAATGTTTTTGGATTTTATTTGTACAGGATTTTACAAATATTTATGGTATTTTTTTATGAATGTTTTACAAATGCTTTTGGGATTTTTGATGGGATTTTATGAATGCTTTTTGGCATTTTTTATGAGATTTTAAGGAAAATGATACCTAGATCATGATGTCGATGTCACATTATGGGGTATAAGACATGGATCAAGAGTTATTTGAAAACAAGAATGCAAGAACCTGCCCCTAGTGTTTAGCAAAGTTTCATAGATCAATGAACAAATTAAGATAGGTAATGTATATGTGAATAGTTTGATAGAGCTTTATCATGTTGGATATGGGCTCTGGGACTTTGTTAGATAATATGGTAAAGATCTTTTCAAAAGCTTTCCATGAGTAGAGTTGAAGTATATGTTGAATCTTTTTCAAGATCAAGATAAAGTGGAATATTTGGATAAAAGATGGATTTGGATATTTAATGGAGGGAACATTTTATTTATCATGACAAGGATGAGATGCTTTTCTCTGAGAAGGATCATATGGATGCTTGATTCTACTCATGATGCATGTTTTCTAGGTTTTCATCATAGTACTTTCCCAAAGTGCTACCATAGTGGTTTTCATTGGAGGAAATTTTTTATTTTTACTATTTTCTAGATTTTTTATTTTTTTTATTGTTAATAAATCTTACCCTCATGTTGAACCACTTGGTGGCACTGATGTAGAGGTCATTGTCATAACGTGCCAGTGATATTCTTCCTAAAAAAGTTGCTTTGCTAAGATATGGGAACTTGAATGCAACCTTGAAGAACTTTGATCTACCTTGTGGATACCAAAATTAACCTTTCCAATGTGTGCACATTGTGATAAATTACTTTTAGAATCCTTATGATGAAGGGTAGTTGTCAACACACGATGAATGCAAGAATTGGATATTGTGAATGGAGTGTATGGTGTCATGCATGAAGGAATATGACATGGATTGGTCGATAGTTTGGAACCTTTGACTCTACAAACTCAGGAAGATGAGAAATGATGGGTGGGAACAAAGGGTTTCATGGAATTAGGACCAACCACTCGATATACTTTATTCCTTACTTGAGAAGCTTTCTTTTGTATTTGAGGACTCTTTTGATGGATAAATTTCCCTTTTTTATTTTTCCACATATTTTTTTTGACTAATGGAGTCTTTGAGGGATGATTAGTTGAGTATGTGCAGGATCATCATGGAAAAAATAGGCCCTTAAGTGGCAAAAAATTCAGAAAAATCAGAGCTAGGCAACTTAACGTAAAAATTTGAATAATTTATCTATATTATTTCTAAAATATGTAAGAATAGAATTTGTATAAAATTGAATATAGTTTCTAAACTAATAGGTTTGTTTAAAAAAAGAAAAAATCTATTTTGTGAAAATTTGATATTTCAATGAAGTGGTACTTAAATTTCAGGGAAAAAATAAGAAGTAGGTGTTTGTCTAACCACCCTAACCACAATAAAATGATAATATTTTTTTATAATATTTTATATATAAGTAGAGGACTCATGCCCCAATGTGATGCATATTTTTTTGTAATTTTTTCCAAGTAAATAATTAATTATGAATTTTTATTACAAATTTTCAAAAATATAAAAATTCATATGTCTGACCACCTTAACTTGGTCGAAACTTTATGAAATTCAATTTTTATTTTTTAAATCCTATAGTGTGTGAAGCATAGAATGTGACACATGTTTTGAATTAAAAAAATGTGATAACATTTGAAAGATATAGATGTTTTTAATCAGCCTATAAATCAGGACTTTAGTTGTAATTTGAATAGAAAATTAATAATAATTACTTATTAAATTCAAAGTAAAGATAATTTATATCAATGGAAAGTTGAGAATATCCTTTAGAAACCCTTTTTGTTTCATCAATTTTTGGTAAAAATAGTCATCAGCCACATACCCATCATATTGCCACTTTTTGGCCCATCATGATCCTACACATACCCTTTTCTTTATTTTGCTTTGGTATCCATTTGTATTTTCTTTGTACTTTTTACTTGACAATGTCATTTGTTTTTATGATCTTCACCTTTCTTTGATAGGAATTTTCTTTTTATGTTGGTCCCAATTTGTGTATGAGATGATGGGTGAATTCCAATTTAATATACAACTAGTTGTAGTATTGACACCATTTTCATCATAAGGATTCTTTGTACCCCATATGTTGACATGTTTGTTGTAGAAAAGATTGAACCCAGTGTTGTGAAGGTATTATCGATACCTAATCCTTTTCCCTGATAATGTACCTTCTAATCCATAGCCACTAAATATGTATTGTGATGAAGACATGATATTTTTGTGGGTTCGTGCTATTCAAGAATATGAAATATTTCTCTTGTTCTATAATATCGTTCTCTATTAATACTGCTTCAAAATATGTTGATGTTGACTCAAAAGATGTTGATGATGCATAATCACTATAAGAATCAAGAATCTTGACCATTTCTTGCTCTTGTGTAGGAATATCAATGATGGCCTTACCTACTTTCAAGCTAAAAGACAGTGTAGTTCGATAAGGGTACTTCTTTTTAAATTTTTGATGATTTGACATTTTTAGGTATTTCAAGATGTGTTTTGGATGTTTTGGATTTTTATTTTACAATTTTGTGATTTTTTTTAGATTTTAGTTGTCCAAGATTTTTTGAATGTTTCTGGTAATTTTCTATGAATGTTTTACAAATGGTTTTGGGATTTTTGATGACATTTTATGAATGATTTTTTGGATTTCTAATGATATTTTAAGGAAAATGATACCTAGATCATGATTTCGATGTCATATTATGGGGTATAAGACATGGATCAAGAGTTATTCGAAAGCAAGAGTGCAAGAAACTATCCCCAGTGTTTAGCAATGTTTCATAGATCAATGAACAAATCAAGATAGGTAATGTATATGCGAAGAGTTTGATAGAGTTTTATCATGCTAGATATGGGCTATGGGACTTCATGAGATAATATGGTAAAGATCCTATCAAAAAATTTCCATGAGTAAATTTGAAGTATATGTCAAATCTTTTCCAAGATCAAGATAAAGTGGAATATTTGGATAAAAGATGGATTTGGATAAATGGAGGGAACATTGGATTTATCATGACAAGGATAAATTTCTTCTATCTAAGAAGGATCATATAGATGCTTGATTCTACTCATGATGCCTATTTTCCAAGTTTTCATTGAATAGTACTTTCCCAAAGTGCCATCGTAGTGGTTTTCACTAGAGGACAATTTTTATTTTTTATATTTTCTTGGTTTTTTTATTTTCTTGATTTTTTAATATATTCTTGAAATGTTAGCCTCATCTTGAACCACCTAGTGGTACTAGTGTAGAGGTCACTATCATAACATTCTAGTGATATCCTCCCTAAATAAGTTGCTTAGCTAGGTTATGAGAACTTGAATGCAACCTTGAAGAACTCTAATCTGCCTTGTGGATACCAAAATTAACCTTGTCTATGTGCACACATCGTGATAAAGTGCCTTTAGAGTACTTATGATGAAGGGTAGCTACCAACAGATGGTCAATGTGATAATTGGATATTGTGAATGTAATGTATGGTGCCATGCATGAAGGAATATGAGATGGATTGGTTGATAGTTTGGAACATTTGACTCTCCAAACTTGGGAAGATGAGCGGTGATGGATGAGGATGGAAATTATTGTGGAATTAGGACCAACCACTGGATATACTTTGTTCCTTGCTTAAGAAGCTTTCTTTTGTATTTGAGGACTCTTTTGATGTATACATTTCCATTTTTTATTTTTCACCATAGTTTCTTTGACTAATGGAGTTTTGGAGGGATGATTTTTTTCATTTTTCTTTGTTGTCCATTTGTATTTGATGTGTTCTTTTTGCTTTACTACTTCATTTTATTTTATGATCTTTTCTTTTCTTTGATAGGAATTCTTCTTTTAAATTGGTCCCAATTTGCGTATGAGATGATGGGTGAATGCCAACTCATGATACAACTAGTTGTAGTGTTGACTATATTTTTATCATAAGGATAATTTGTGCCCCATATGTTGTTGTTTGTAGTAGACAAGATTTCCCACAACATTGTGAAGGTATTATCAATACCTAATACTTTTCCCTAATAATATATCCTCTGATCCATAGCCACTAAATATGACTTTTCATGAACACATGATATTACTATGGGTTCCTACTATTCATGAATATGAACTTCTTTCTTTGGTTCTATGACATCATTATCAATTAATACTACTTCAAAAGATGTCAATGATGCAAAATCATTGTAAGACTCAGGAATCTTGACCATTGCTTCCTCTTGTGTAGGAATATAATGATTGGGAGACTCTTTTATTGGATGAAGAAAATCTATATGCCCATCAGAAAGAAACATCTCAGGGGTGATATCAAGGACATGTTGGGAGTGTAAAATGGTTTGGAAGATGCCCCTTAGCTCTTGGTGAAACTCTATGGATAGGGGTTCTTGATCCTAACCTGACTTGGAGTAACTTTCATTATCCTCAAGAGCCTCCTCTTGACATGATCCTTGGGTGGATGATATATCATCAATAAAATACTCTTTGCAACATTTTGTGAGTATGGGTGCAATAAGAGATATTTTTGGCTTGTTTGGAACTTCTTCAACATGCCCAATTATTGAGTCATATGTGGGAGAGATCTCACAATATGATATCCACTTGATGTCATTATGGTATAAAATAGTAATAAACATTGTTGATGGTTTTGGACTTTATTTTAAAATAGTATCTTGATATGTGTCTGATTCCTCTTATTGTGATAAATAAATATGTCCCACCCTGGTATCACAGATATTGTTTACATTTTTTTAGGTTAATGCCTTTCCTGAATCTTTTTTTATTGTATGATCAAGCATAGGGTTTGTGTAAATTTTTAGATTTTCATTCCCATATTTTTTATCGAAATGAATTTCTCCTTGTTTAATAAGATCTTCTATTAGATGTTTGATTCTAAGTCAATTTTGTGTGTTATGACCTTTGTATTGGTGAAATTCACAAAAAATGATCTCTATAGAGCTAAGGTTTGACTTGCGGCTCTTGATGGTTCGAAAAATATGGGAGTGTGATAAGGTAAGACTATATCAACTTCTTCAACACATCCTCCATAGGTTCACCTAAGGAAGTGAATTGTCATTTAGGAGAATTGTTTATTCTTTGTTGTCCATGTTGAGTGTTTGTATCATTAATTGTTGGTTGATTTTTTGGTGGTTGAATGTATAGTTGTTGTGTGTTCATGGGTTGGGTGTTTTTTGTCTCTAAGAATTAGTTAAGACCACCTTTGCATCAAGAATACCATCACTAGTAACATTTTTTTTCTTCTCCCAATAGAAGGGATTATTGTTGAAACTAGTGGATGGGAAATTTTCTTTATACACTTGTGTGTTCCCTTGTGAGATGAGAGCTCTCTCAATGTTAAGGGCTCTAGGGACAAGCACATCATAAGAGGTAATGCACTTCATTTTCAAGTGGAAGGATAGATTTGGATCAACATTTGTTATGATAATCCCTACTTGTTTGTCGGGAATGTTCCACTTGCTCTGACTAGATTTTTTCCTCCATCATTGCAAGAAGTTGGCAAAGGATTCTCCTTTGTTCTTCTTGAGTGTGTATAAATCTTCTAAGCTCACATCCATTTCAATATTGAAGGAGAATTAATCTATGAATCTATCTATGATTTCTTGGAAGGTTTTGATGCATTGAGGTAACTATGAAAACCAATCCATGGAAAGACCCAATAAACTTCATGAGAAGAGGTGCATTAAGTAGGAATGACTATAGGCCACCTCCATGCATATGAAATTCAATACATCAATGTGATCCAAAATATTTCCTCTCCCCTTATATTTATCAAATTTAGGGATTTCAAAGCCTTGAGGGAAAGGTACCATGGTGATGTTTCAATCAAATGGATATGGACATAGGTTTTGTGTATGGGATTTCTTTGTCTTTCCCATCCAAATATTATTTCTAGTGATAATGCCTTGAGTTGTGATGCCATATCATCTTGTGGACTTGGTGGAGGAACATATGTTGCATATTGTGGGATGGTGGATGAAGTGTATGTGGGATTCTAATATGATGAGGTGTTGTATGGTGTGTATCTAGTGGTGTGGGATAAGGTGACGATGGTGTAGGAGTATATGTTCCTAACATTTTTGGGTTGATGATGTTTTATTGAGGGTTATAGTATAGACCCTATTGTTGTTGTTGTGTAAGCAGTTGTTATTGCTAGGAATATTACTGAGAAAGCAATGCTTGTTGTTGGGCTTGTTGTTGTTGAGAATTTTATTGCACAACTAAGGTGGCTTGTTCTGCTAGTTGTTGTTGTTGCACTACTAAGGTGGCTTGTTGGACTTGTTGTTTATTGTTGTGCTACTAGGGCTACTTGATGTTGTTTTTATGCTACTAAGCCTGCTTGTTGTTGTTGTGCTACTAAGGATGCATGGTGTTGTGGTACTAAGGCTTCTTGTTGTTGTTGCTATTGTTGGATGACGTGTTGATAAGCTTTGTGTGCTTTCTATAAATCTAAGGCACGTTCTTACAATGTAGGATCATTTGATTATTAAGACATTTTGTGATGGGTTTTGGGTGTTTATGTTTTGTGTGGGTTGCAGGTTGTTGATGAGAGGTTGGGGGTTCCCTTTATTCAAAATACCTTGCAAGATAGTGTATTGAGATGAAGGAATGTAAGTTTGAGGTCCTATTTGATTTTGCATGGTGAATGGGAGCATGGGGAAAGATGATGATTCCATTAGATATTGTGATTGTAATGGCACATTTAGACCTTGTAACTAATTGAAAGGGTTCACTTGATCGATGGGTAGGGGATTCCGCTATTTTATTTGAGGTTTGACCAAGGTACTACCTTGGTTGATGGGATTCATAACCAAGGTGTTGTTTTGATTTTAGTTGATGATGGATGGGTTTTATATAGATGGTGGATTGAATTGAGTAGCTTTGGTAACCACTTGTTTCAATGTGTCAATGGGATTGTTAGAACCACTTGTCAAGCATTGATTTTGGGTGAGAGTGTTAACTTTCACTTCTTGTCCTACTTGAGTCATTTGGTTCACATTACTTTTTGTAACATTAGGCACACTTGGGGTATTTGTGGTGATGGATGAAGATGGTTGCACTCAAAATGTTGAGGTTGTTGTGGAATCATGGAATGTAAGTTTTTTTTTCAAATGTTGGTGTCCAAATTTTGTTTTGGGGAAGGTTGGTGGTTATTGGAATGGTTGTTTTGTTAAAACACAAAGTTGTATTTGTTCCTAAACATGAAGTGATAACAAGGTTGGTTTCTAGCCTAGTTGCAAGAATAGATGTTAAGGGTTGACTTGGCATAAGGGATGGCGTCAGTTGAATTGTATATGAAGTCAAACTTTGTGTCAATGATTGTGCAACAAAAGATGGGGAAATTGGAGCCACATTTTCTAAGGCTTGATGTACCATTATTCCTTCCCTAGTGAGTCCAAATGGATTGTTTGTGACATATTCTATCTCATATGGCCCTAATTGGGACAAGGGTTGTTTTGATATAACTTAAATTATTGGATCAAATTCTTGAGGATTTGGATCACTGGAGGTTAATGTGAATTTGGTTTTCTCCATGATTCTCTTGTGTTGTGATCTTGTGGTTACCATAAATTGTGGGTCACCTATGGGAGAGTTATGTTGATATTTGTAATGTTTGAACTCTCTAGTTGACTAAAATCTAGGTAAAAGGGATGCTCTAAGTCTTTTTGGAGGAATGGTGATAATGAAAGATGAAAAGGTGAATGATGTGGGAAGTGATCATTGCAAATGTTTTGGGACAACACTTTTGACTTAAGTTTGAATTTTTTATGTTTAGATAAAGGATTTTGATGAACATGGAAATATTTAGGATAGTCTTGTCACCTGTAGGATGAACTAGTTCAAAAAGGATAACTAAATTAACCAAATTAATAGAAAAATATTCATTTCACATATAAAGTATACAAGTTAGGTGTTTTTTTGATAGATGTTTAAGTCAAAAAGTGTTGGTGTATTAAAATTTTTTCCAAATTTTTGTGAAGGGAAGGATAAAATTTGATAGAGGGGTGAGTGAAATGATTGACCTAATCTTGACCTAGATTGAACCTTTGTTTTCCAAGACCAAGGTAGTAAGAAACATGCTATATCTCTCAAGTGACAATACTCCAAGAAATCAATGATGTTGGTAAAATAGGACTCAAATGAGTTTGAAAATAGGACCCAATGATTTTGGTAAAGTGAAACTCAAGTATTTTGGATAATGGAACTTGGAGTCAATGTTTTGTAATGTTTTCCTTGTCTCAATTTGCTTGTTTTTGGGGAGTCAAATTTTCAACATACATCAATCTGGGGTATTCATTTGATTTAATCTTGGATTAATGAACTTATTTTTACCATATACACTTGTCTTTCTTAAGTTCAAACTAAATTTCTATGTCAAAAACATCATAATTTTCACAATGTCCATTTTGTGAAAAGGATGAAATTCAAGCCATAGTTGCTTAGGTTAACTTTGGAAAATGTGTATTGAGATATAAACCAAAATATTTAGAAGTCTCTAATAATAGATTCTTAGGACAAGCAATAATATCAAAGTTTTGTCAAAAGGTATCCATATTTAGACCAAAGGGTTTGAAATTTTGAGGAAGATCGTGAATGTTTGTTTGTAACATTTTGGAACCAAGCAAAGTATTAAAATGACCAAAATCATTTACCATCTAGGTTGAAATGGCCATACTTGTTGATTCCCCACTCAAATTTCTCCAAACACTAAGACAATGTGAACAATTAGAGCTTTGGCAACACTAGATCCCCTCCACAACACACACTTCTTGGGACCACCAAATCTCAAATTCCTGAAGACCCAAAGGTCCTAAGGATTTTTCTATTTCAACAATGAATAGTACAAATGTGGGGTGGCTTCAAAACGACTATTCTTGCACCAACAAGTATTAAGGATTTTGGATTATAAACAATGGTTCATAATAAGGGCTTCTGATTTAGGGGATACTATGATAAACTCCCTCCAGATGTATCCCAACCCTTAAAAAAAGGGATTTTTACATCATAAAGATACTAAGGGGGAGCTATCACATATCACTTCTTGTTGATCACATTTTTCATCACAACTACACATTTATATAGCAGTTTAGAAGAGATTGGATTTAGCTTGTTACTGCTTGGGTTGTTCCCTCCTTTTGAAATGGGGAGGAAGGCCTTCTAAAGAAAAACAATAGCAAGGAAGTATGTTTGTAGTTCATTTATCCCAGTTTTCATGAAACAAGGAGAGGACACACATCATGCCTTTTTCCTACACTAGCAAGGGGTTCATTTTTAATCCAAATTGAAAGATGTAGGTGATTTTGCAAAGTGTTAAGGAATGTTTCTACTTCTCAAGATCATCGAGTGGTGGAAGAGAATTGCATACACATTCAATAACATATTTGTAAATCAAAACACAACAAACACTCACAAATTTTAACCCCTCAATCTAAAATGAATTCATTTAATGCACCAAACAAAGTGTTAAGTTGCCTTGTTCAATTTTAGACCCAAAATACAATGATGAAATGAGGGTTCAATTTTAGTCTCGTATGAGCATTCTTTTTAAGACCCAATTGAAAATTAATATGGTCTTAAAGTGTGAAATAAAAAAGAATTAAAAATGGGTTATAATTGCCTCAAAAGTGTTGAAACACTTGTTATAATTATAGTTCAAATGATAATAGTATACTTCTTTTCTTCAAGTTGTATTGTCCAAACCTACAAAACCCAAAAAACAAAAACAAGATGTTAGTGACTGTGTCATAGAAAAATAGCTCCTTGTCATTTTAATGGAATTTTAGGTCTTGTTTCATGGTGTTGGAACTATGTTGCTCTGATTTTATATTGTAATATGGCTTTAACATGCTTATCTAGGTACTAAAACTCAAAGAATGATGTCTTGTGAAGGTGTTGTGAAGTGTTGGAAGACATTTCTACATTCTTCTAGATTCTATTTAATGCAATTTACTTAAAAATCACCTTTTTAATCATTAAAAAGTCCTATTTTGAAGTGTTGTAAAGTCTTGTAACAAGCTTTCATGCTCTTCTAAGCATATTTTCACTATTTACACCCTTCTTATGCTTTAATTGAGCCGTATATGCTCTCATATGCTTAATTAAGTGTATTTTTGAATGTTATTTCGATAAATAACATTCAATACAATATTTTTACTGACCCATGTGTTTAGGCCCTAGGTGGGACACATTTTCCATGGGTGGCGAATGAATCCCCCTTGGCCCCAAATTCAAAATATTTTAAATTTCCTTTCTAGATTTTATTCAAAATCACTTGATGTCATCCTGTGATGAGGTATGAATGGATACTAAGGCATAATAATTGTATAAATAAGTGATTTTCACCTCATTTTACATCTCCTCACTCATTCAAGCATTCAAGCATTTTACAACATCCTTTCAAGAACTTTTCAAGCACTTTGAGGCATCCATTAACATTACTTCAGACTTGCATTATCAAGGGTTAGGTAAGTTGATACTACTTTCATGTGATTAGTTTAAATCTTTCTCTTTCATTTCATTATCTTTTCAAGGGTTTAATTACCAAAAGCAGGGTTTCACAAAGGTGAACTCCTATTCAATAACCTTAAATTGTTTTTCCCCTATTGCATGTTTGTTTGTATCTCTTTGTATGCATATTTGATAGGTTATTAAGTGTTCAAGATTGATTTCCAATTCAAATAGGTGTTTCAAGTCAACTTGAGTCAAATTCAAGCTTGGAGAGAGTTCTTTGTCTATTTTTTGTAGAACTCACTTCGGCAACCCGACAAGCAGAATTTTCCAGATTTGGTGTTGTCAAGTTGCCTCTTGAATTTTCAAAAATTTGGGAGAGGACTAACACACTACCTATGGTGAATGAACACCACCTTAGGACTGAAAATCTGAATTTTGTCAGATTCTGTATCCTGATAGACAAAAACCAACTCTTGACACTTTTCCACTAGGAGGACTAATTCGCCACCCTCGGCAAATGAGTCCCACTGTGAAAACTCAGTAATTTCCATTAGCATTAAAAACACTTCAAAATCATCACAATTCATCCAGGTGCACTCAGATTCATCCCTATACTTTCTGTTTTGCATTATTTCTTCATTTACATAGTTGTTTGCATATCATAATGTGTTTTAAAACATAGTTGTAATTTCACTTTTGCATTCATTTTCGGTCATTTAGATTAGTCAATTGTATTTATTTAAGTCCATATAAATTAAATAACATTGCATACATTCTGATTTGAGTCATACATTAGCATTTTTGGCCTTATCTCTATCCTTTTAGGTGAAAACCCCTAGAAGTGCAAGAGTAGTCCATAGGGTCCCAAGAATCTATGTTTCATTTTGGTGAACCTGACTTTTGAACAATTTTAATATCTGATTGCATTCACATATTACATTTTAGTTTCCATTTTCATTAGCATTGAATTAGGACATTGATTTTTTATTGCATTCTAGGACTTTTCATTTTGCATTAGTGAAAACTTCATTTAGCTTTCATTTTTTCCTTACATATCATTGAAAAAGTAAAAAATTGCATTCTACAACTATCATTGCATTCTGTAGAGCTACTAAATAATCTCTAAATTTATGAAAAACACTAAAAAACTTCATACTCTGACTCATTCGCAACCTAGGGCGAATCAATTGCTCCACAACTTTTAGACAACATTTCTGGCATTTGTTTCCATTTCTGTTTCCTATAGTTGGATCTCTATTATAGTTTGTAGAATCTCTATAATCTGCATTTTAGAACTCTTAGATTAGCTTTCATTTTCATTCACCCCTCCTTTGTGGTACTTAAATGAGTGTTTTGTGCCCCATTGATAATACTTTAGTGAGAAGAAGTTCTAGACTCATGGATTTTCGTGATAGCACTTTCGTTGTGGACCTTGGAACCCATTTATTCAATGAATTGGTGGATGATTTCATTAGTAACTTCCAATTTCATATGAAACCTAAAGAGAAAATGGTAGAACTTATGAGATGTAGACAAAACATAGATGAAAAAGTGATGGATTTCATCTCACGTTACCAATCTTTGTATGCTCAAATTGATGTGAAGATTCCAGATGCACATCAATAAAAGATGTTTATAAAAAAATTGCACACCAACCTTCAGGATAAACTCACCATGATGAAATTTCCTTCATTCATGCATTAATGTACAACCTTATGTGACTATCAAACTTGAGTTTAAATTCATGATTCAAAATCCACTTCTAGCTTAGTTTACAAACTAGAGCACACCAATCAAAACCAAAATAACACACAAAACTTCAAAAAACCTAATAGAGGCTTTTTATAGTTTAATCTTTCTCCTCAATCACACTTTCCACCAACCCAACAAGTTCAAAATTCAATATTTATTGTTCAGGAAGCTGTGCCTTATCATTATGGGGATCCAAAAAGATAGTTCACTCCTTTACCTGATACTCTCCATAATACAATGAACCAGTTAATTAAAAAATGCATGCTCACTTTGTTGCTTTTTAAACCAATTTCAAGCCTAACACTTATTATCACTTTCATTACCAAAATGGACATGACACTAAACATTGTAATGGTATAAAACATATAGTTCAAGACCTCATTGAGTTAGGCCATTTGTCCATTGAGGGTAATAATGATCAAGGCAATAAGTTTGTTGCACCCCCAAACTAGAATTTACAAATTTTCACTAACACCATGCCTAAACATATTACCTCATTTTTCAAGGCTAGTGAACCTTCAAACCATGATGTAATGATTGTTGATACAAATATTGAACAACATGATACAACTCCTATTGTTTTTTATTAAAGGGGGATAAACGGGTTTTACAGGTTCCCGAAACCACAAAGTAACAATACAGGAGAAGACCGAAACAGTGGTCCAAAAAACCAAAAAACTGTAAAAGAAAATAAAATCAGCATTAGCAGGCAGCAACAAAAAGTCTCAAAGAAGCCAGCAAATAGAAGAAGCAGGGCCCGACCACCACTAGTTCATAGAGTTCAGGAGCTCATCCGCAACCTCCTCCAAGTTCGCCATTTCCTGAGCCCCCTCCATAAAGATCTGAGCCATACTAGGGGTAGTCTGGACTTTCCTTTTCGTGCTAGATCTAGTACGTTTGGATATCCCAGCTTCCTAATCTTGGTCTTTCTCCTAATCAAGGTTGACAATCAGAGCTCTCTTCTGGGTTTTCTCCAGTTTTTCAGACATAGCCTTGATGATAACAGAGTTATGTCTGGCAATTGTACAATTTTGCTCGGCAATCTTTTTCAAGGTTCCTTTGATTTTTTCAAGTTCATTTTCGATAGTGCTGTCCTTTTGAGGAATATTCTTCATATTGTTGTGCTTCTCCGCTTCGAGCTGAATAAGCCCAGCGACTTTAACTTCAATTTCCCCTAGTTTGCTATGAAGAGACAATTTTTTTGTTTTCAACTCACTTATCTCATGAAAAACCCATTTGGCAGAATTGAGCTGGTCCTGGGAGTAGCTTTTGGCATTAGCAACAAAGTCAAAAGGGGGGTCACTTTTCAGGATTGTACCCAAAGAACACCGACTTCGCACCTCTCGGGGGGCTCAAGTTTTCCTGATGAATATTCTAGGGGGCGTGAAGTTCCTCAAGGCTGGCCCTAGTTGTCGTAGCAGAAACAGTAGGGGAGTCATCAGGGTAGGACACAAGCTTATTAACCAGGGAGCAAGAGCGAGCCATATTGGGATTAGGGTTAGTGTGGCCAGAGGCCGAAGCAGAGCAAGCTCTAGAAGGTTGAGGGGGGCGGCCAGAAGTAGAAGGAGGGGGAAAAGGAGGCGAAGGGCTCTATACACAGTCGGGAGAAGCTTTGGTTTCGGACAAGCTAGGCTCAGTATCATCTTCGTCAAGCTCCAGCGGGGCAAAAGGGTTAGGAAGGGCGGGCATATTCTGAAAGTGCTCAAAAATAAGTCTTAAAAGACCCGTGTGAAGAATCGAGTATCTTTTAGGGCTTCTTTTATGATCAGAAAAGCTATTTCTCACAGAACAGAGCAAGAAGAAGGGGATAGAGATACGCACCTTATGCCAGAAGTGATTAAGTAGCACAAAGTGATAACCATAGACCCTTGTGAAGTGGCTGTCAAGCATGATGTACTCCATGATAACCCTTAGCACTTTTCTCCATAGAGCTTTTATAGTGTCCACTTCATAGTAGCTATTCGACATCTTGACCAGATTTTGTTTCTCCGTTTCAGATTTGGGGAATTTCAAAACAGCTTCGTCAGAGAATTTCCTATCTCTGAAGAATTTTTGCTCTTCCATCAGAATGCCCATGACCTCCGCAATCAGGGCTTCATCAATTTGAACTTTCCTCCCAAATAGGAAGACCTCCCCATCATTCCAATTCTTCTCAAAGAAGTTAATAATCTCCTCCTGAGGGCCATGGAGTTTCTCAATGAACGGAAGTAATCCACCCCTTCTGATTTTACTCCAAGCTTTTGCATTCTTGGTGTGTGATTCAAAGTTGGTAGGCTCCACCCTCCTCAGTTCCCCACCCATAATAGACAGGTTAGTGCGAATACTGTTACAGAGAGGAGTCTTGTTCCAGAAAGTTCCTTTGTTTCTCAGGACCCACAAAATGTGCCAAAGAAGATAATTAATCATCTGGATCAACTCGGCCCCATATATCTTTAGATATTGCTATTCATGAATTGTACCTTTCTCATTATGACATGACGCTGCCTTTTTTCCATTCACCATTTCAAACTCCAAAAGAGCTTGAACATTGGAGTGGAGTTCAGTCTTCTTATGCCACGTAAGGAAAGTGTCACTCTTAACTCCCTCATTGGCAAAAAAATCAGCAACCGTGTTCGCCTCACGGTAGGCATGAGTTATTATATTATCGAAGTTACTAAGTAAGGCCTTAGAATCATCAATCCAATTTTTTATCGACCATGTGGGTTGTGATCTGCCACAAAGGCTATCAATAATATTTTCTGAGTCACCTTCAATCCATAGATTTTTTCATTTAATTCCCACAGCCAAGTTGATTATGTAATAAGCCCCCACTGCTTCCGCCACGTGATTGGTTTGGATTCCCAAGGGAGAGGCAATAGCACCCATAAAGTTACCTGCCAAATCCCTTAAGACCCCACCACACCCAGCCTTTCTTGGGTTTCCCTTGGCCGCCCCATCGAAGTTGGCTTTAGCCCATCCTTCCATTGGAAACACCAGCAAATTCCAACCCTGGAATTTTTGGTAGAATTAGGGGCAATGGAAATATCCCAACTAATTCTCCATTCCCTAGCAATCAGGCTATCATAAGTGGAACAAGCCATAGTATCAATCTTATCTTCCCTGAAGGGGACATCAAAAATTTTTTCCTTGATCATTCTAAGAATTCTCTTAAACACAATTTCCTCTGAAGATTCCTTATCCCTGAAAATCTGGTTGTTTCTCTCTTTCCAAATTCCCCAAGCCAAATGGGGGAACGAGAAGGCCCAAAGTTTTTTAATAAAGAGGTTGAAAGAGGGGGGTTTCCATTGAACAAAAAAATCCTCAACAGACTCCGGAGGGGCCCAAGAGAAATGCCAGCATTTTGGAAGTTTGTCCCAAACCATGGAGGAGAAAGGGCAATGAATAAAGAGGTGATTAGCCGATTCAGCATTACTTTTGTAGAGGTAGCATCTATTCGGGATCAAAAATCCTCTTTTCCTAAGGTTATCCACAGTAAGAACTTTGTTTTGCAACAAGGACCAGAAAAAAATGTTAACCTTAGGAAAGAGATGCTTAGTCCAGGCTTGCGAACACAGGGGGGGAGGGTTAAGAGCCTGGGAAAACCTGGCAAAGGCAGAAGAGACAGAAAAACATCTAGACGGCTCAAATCTCCAAATAAGTCTATCCTCCTGATTAAAGCAAAGTCTGACAACATTCAAGGAGGAGTAAACAGGGATCAACATAGGGTTAATCAAGGGGAGATTGATCCACTTACCATCTCACCAATAGTCTTTGACAAAAAGACCAAAAGTGTCTTTACAAAACTCCACCCATTTACTGAGATTCCCATCCTGAGACAAAGGTTCATCACGCAGCCAACAATCATCCCAAAATCTAACCTTGTTTGCATTACGCACCTGCCATTTCAATCCCAAATTAACCACCTTAATCCCATCAGACATGTAGTTCCAGCAACTTGATCCTTTCGGGAAATTGGGGTTATCCATAAAATCTCTGAGGGAATTATTGTTCTGCAAATACTTGCTTTTGATTATATCACTCCACTCACCAGAGGAAGAAAAAAGTCTCCAAATCTGTTTATCTAGGAGCGATTTATTCAAAGGTCTAATTCTTCTTAGCCCCAAGCCTCCTTCCTTTTTAGATCTGCAAACCAAATCCCATCCAACAAGAGGCATTATTTTTCTTTCTTCAACTCTAGACCAAAGAAATCTCTTTTGAATCTTCTCAATGGTTTCAGCATATTTGGAGGGGATTTTAAAACGACTGAGAGCATAGATGGGGAGATTCTGCAACGAGGCTTTAAGAAGCTGGAGTTTTCCAGCCTGAGAGTTTTTTCTCAAATCTATCAACCAGAGAGATCCAAAAGGTGTCCACAGGTTTTAAACAAAGGGGTAACCCAAAATAAGTAGCAGGAAGGGATTCAATCTTGCAACCAACAATTCTAGCAATCTTTCTCTATCTGTGCAAAGGAGTGTTGAAAAATAACATCGAGCTTTTTTGCTTATTTATGACCTGACCAGATGCTCTACCATAGGTATCCAACAATTTATTCATCTCTTTAGCTTCCGAGATAGCAGACCATCCCATAAGCAAAGTGTCATCCACAAACTGTTGATGAGAGCATATCAAATTATTTGAAGGTTTGAGCCCCATAATAGATCATTGAGCAACCAATTTACTCATGTTTCTGCCTAAAACTTTAGCCATAATTGTGAAAAGGATAGGAGAAATGGGATCACCCTGTCTTAACCCTCTAGAACTCCGGAAGAAGGTAGAAGGGGAACCATTAATTAGAACTGCCACAGAAGCAGAGGAAATGAGTTGTTCAATGAGCTACAAAACCCTTTCATTAAAACCAAAGGATTTTAAGATTTTAAACAGGAAATTCCAATCCACCCTGTCATAAGCCTTTGAAATGTCAAGCTTAAGAAGAAAACCTTCCGATTTGGAAACGCAGAGGGAATGAACATTCTCATGAGCATGGACAATAGAGTCGAGAATTTGTCTTCTAGGCACAAATCCATTCTGTTGAGGGGCAACTATGGATGGAAAAATAATGAGTAGCCTAGAGGTAAGCACCTTTGAAATAATTTTATAGAAGGAATTACAGAGACTAATGGGTTTGAAGCCTTCAAAATCCTGCACACCAGGATTTTTGGGGATAAGGACCAAGAAAGTAGCATTTAACTCCTTCAATAGGTTTCTAGAATGGAAGAACTCTTTCACCACCTTCTCAACATCTTCCCTGACAATATCCCAAAACCAATGGAAGAAAAGTAACGGGAAGCCATCAGGGCCAAGTGCTTTGCTTCCTTCAAAAGAAAAAATGACTTTTTTGATTTCCTCACTGGTGGGAATTGCTGTTAACATTTCATTATCTCTAGAATTAACAATACTAGGGATAGCCTCCAGTAGCTGATTTTGATCATCAACATCAATGTCCTCTTTCTCAGACAAGAGATTCTTAAAGAAAAGAACAACTTCTCTTCTAATCTCCTCCTCCTCCTCATAATTTCTACCATCTACCACGATCTTTTAATTACCCAAGTTATTCCTATGGATAACTTTGTGGCTATGATAGATGTTATCCCTCATAAGGGTCGAACCACTAAGTCTCTTGATATCACTTTTTCTGCTAAAGATATACTACAAAAGCTTCCTGATGGTCCTCTCTACATAGCTGGTAGAATCTATCATAAGCCCACTAATGGGATATTAATAGATCTCACTTGTGGTGAGAACGTGATCATAGAGGAGTTTCTAGTATTACATAACTATATCAAGATAAATATAATAAACCATCTACATGGATTAAAACACATAATGGTTTTTCTTGCTCTACGATTGGATCGATCATGCTACCCTTACAAATGACCTAAAGCTTTGGAGGTAACATTTTTAATTATTCCAAAATCTGACAAATTTTGTTTGTGGCTAGGCCCCCCTTGGGTTCACTTAATGAAAGTGGTCCCATCAGTTGTTCATAAGTGTTTGAAGTTTCCATATGAAAATGACATAGTCACCATATATCATAGTGGATTTAATCCTTTATCTTCCAAAGGTAACTTCTCATTAGAAGCCTTTTGGGCTAAACCTATGGAACCTATCACCCCTCACAAGGAATTCTTTTTCATACCGTATGAAAAGTTTAAAGCCAAAAGGATAGCTGAATTATCTCTTCCTAACTCATCCTCACCCACTTTTGCACCTCCTATCATAGACGAAACCATGCTTCACCCTAATTCAGACATTTAGCAAACCCTCAAAGAGTGAAACCTCCTAAACAATCAACCCTCGATATTTCCCCACCATCGTTTAAATGACCAAGAGAACATGAAACAAACCCTACTCGGCCTCCTCATCTTAGACAATTGTATGAAGCTAAAGAGAAAGTGGTTGATCCATCCTCTTCGATTTCTTTTGTTCTTCCCCAGTGGGAAGTAGATGAACCTATGATGATTCAATGCGCTCTTACACCTTCACAACTCAAAAAAAAAAAAAAAAACCACGATGCTAAGGAACATAGGTGTTGTTGTCGTCTCCTTGCTCGTCAATCTCGCATAGAAGAAGATAAAGAAAATCAACCTTTATCTTTGATATAAGTAATAGATGACCACCCTCATTCTCTTAACCCACTACAAGATAACACTGCACAACAATCACAACAAATTGAACCAATCCAACAACCTCAGCTTTTGATACATCCATCATTAGAAATCACCCTTCATCCTCCTATTGTCATTAATCTTGATGATGATGATGATGATGGTGATGATGGCGCGGAGATTTCCAAAATAGATGAAGAAGTGCATAATGATTTAAATTATTAATTTTCATCTACAATGAGCTTAAATGATGCATCATCTCCACTAAGTGAAGAACCTGGTATGACTCCTAGTTTGACGCTTGCAATTATTCATTTGGATAGTAAACTTTCCTCGCATTACATTGAACGTGATTAGGAGGCGGATGACCTATTAGATGGGTGACTTTCATTTTTCTAACTAGCCTTTTTACTTTTCTCTTTTTATTTTCCTTTTCATGTGTGTATAGTTTTCCCCCATATCGTGTGTTTGATGTTCTCTCTCTTTGTACACTTATTCTATTCATATGTCTATTGTTTTATCGATCATGCATTTTAGTTTACTCTTTTTGTTTTGTCTTCTCCTTTTGGGGATGGCACAAAGAGTAGAGGCACCATATGTCTCTTCCATGTTCACCCAAAAGGTCCTTGTCTTTTTCTCTTTTTTTTTTTCTGTTCTCCTTTTGGGGATGACGTAAAGTGTAGAGACGCTCTATGTCTCTTCCATGTTTACCCAAAAGGTCCTTGTCTTTTTCTTATTTTTTTTTGTGTTCTCCTTTTAAGGATGATGAAAAGCATAGAGACGCCCTATGTCTTCCATGTTGACCCAATCGGTCCTTTTTCTTTTTACTTTTCCTTTTCTTCTACTTTCCTTTTGTGGATGATGCAAGGAATTGAGACTGAAATTTCTCCTTCATGTTGACCCAGAATCTTTTTATTTTCTTTGGCCTTTTCATTTTTTTTCGCTTGTATTTTCCTTTTGGGGACAATTCAAAGCATTGAAACCACAATGTCTCTTCCATGTTGACTCAAAATGGACTTTCTTTTTCCTTTATTTTCACTGTCTTTGTGTCACTCTTTTGATTCTATGTGCCTTAGGGAATGATGATAGTTCTGAGCTCTTTCATAAACACATTGCAACAATGAAATACTAACCCCAAATCCATAGATCCCTTATGTGTTTGGTGTGATTTCTTTTCTTGGGAGCAACTACTTTTTTCTTTGCTTTTCCTTTTTCTTGATATGACGTAATCTAACTTCAAAACATATTACTTGGCATAGGGCTTCCCATATTGGCTCTCATGTCTTGTTTTCTTTTTCAATTTTCTTTCTTCTCTACTTTAAAGTAATTTGTCACAAAATTATGTGTAGCAATTAATTTAAAGTGGGTGGAATACATTAAAATTAATTCATTTGAATTCTTGGTTCCTATTGTAGCCTTGTCATTTATATGATGTGTTTGTCACTTTTTGGATGACATTGGGTGTGATGTCCTTCATAAGTGTGATCTTTCTAAGAATATTACATTCCTCTTGGTGACTTGATGCGACGCATTGCATCCACTAAGTTGAGAATATATTTTTTTTGATTGGTCCTCTCTTGGAGACAATAGATACAATGTTCCCTAAGTGACTGAACTTGGATAAACTGAACAATACTCCTTTGAACATCTTTTTACATTTTACATTTTATGTTTTACATTTTTACATTGTTGAATTTTGTATGACCACATTGCATAACACAATTTTCATTCCTATGGTTCCATTTTTTTTGTTAATGAGTTCTAAGCATATCAAGCTTTTTCTTGTCTCATGAAGCTTGAATTGATACCCATTCCTTTTGCTTTGTGGTGCTTTATTAAAGTTATCAATGGGTATAACTTTGACATGGTTGAGTGGGAAGCCCACCTAGCACTGTGAATTTTCCCCGTAGCCACTTTTGTGTTTGTGAGTGCATACCAACTAGCCTATGTATCTTACCTTTTTGGGATTTCTCACCCCACAGACAACTAGTTTCATGGCCTCAGAGTGAGTATATAGTTGTGCTTTCTCACACCATAGACATCCTAAATTTCTGTGGGACCAAAGTGAGTACACATTATCTTTTTCAAAAAATCAACCTAGATCTCTTTCCACAACTAGTTGGATTGACGATCAAAGCTTTATCCAATTATTTTCAACACTTGTGTGTTCGTCTATTCTTATGTCTAATTTTCCATGGGATCTTCATCCTTGGGGCTTAATCATCCCTCTTGATCATTGTCATTCCATCTTTCTAGAGTAAGTTGATTTGAACCCTCCCCTCAATGTTCATGGCTACTTTAGTGTGAGTTTCAAACAAGTTCATCCTCTCACTAAAGTGGGGGTTGAATGTGCCATAGAAAAATGGCCCCTTGTCATTTTCATATCCTTTTAGGTCTATTTTCATGGAATTGGAACTATGTTGCTCTAATTTTATGTTGTAACATGGCTTGAACATGATTATCTAGGTACTAAAACTCAAAGAATGATGTCTTTTGAAGGTGTTGTGAAGTTTTGTAAGACACTTCTAGATTCTTCTAGACTCTATTTAATGCAGTTTGCCTAAAAATAATCTTTTTACTCATTAACAAGTCCTACTTTGAAGTGTTGTAAAGTCTTGTAACAAGCTTTCATGCTCTTCTAGGCATATTTTTAATATTTACACACTTCTTATGCTTTATTTGAGCCCTATATGCTCTCATATGCTTAATTAAGTGTATTTTTGAATGTTATCTAGATAAATAACATAAAAAAAATTCCTGACACATTTTTTTAGGCCCTAGGTGGGACCCATTCACCATGGTTGGCAAATGAGTCCCCTTGGCCACAAATTCAAAATATTTTAAATTTCCTTTCAGGATTTTATTTAAAATCACATGATTTCAGACTGTGATGAGGTATGCACGGATACTAAGGTAGAAGAATTGTATAAATAATTTCTTTTCATCTCATTTTACATTGCCTCACTCATTCAAGCATTTCATCTCATATTTCAAGCATTCAAGCATTTTACAACATGCTCTCAACCAATATTCAAGCACTTTGAGGTAGCCATTAACATTACTTTAGACTTGCATTATCAAGGGTTAGGTAAGTTGATAACACTTACATGTTATTAGTTTATCTTTCTATTTCATTTCATTATCTTTTCAAGGGTTCAATTACCAAAAGCGAGGTTTGACCAAGGAAAACCCCTATTCACTAACCTTAAATCATTTTTCTCCTATTACATGTTTGTTTGTAGCTCTTTGTATGAAAATTCTATAGGTTATTAGGTGTTAAATATTTATTTCCAAGTCAACTAGGTGTTTCAAGTCAACTTGAGTCAAATTCAAGCTTGAAGAGAGTTATTTGTCTGTTTTCTGTAGAATTGACTTTGGCAATCTGACAAGCATAATTTTCTAGATCTGGTGTTGTAGAGTTGTCTCTTGATTTTTTAGAAATTTGGTAGAGGACTGATTCACCACCTATGGTGAATGATTCCTACCTTAGGACTAAAAATTTGAGTTTTATTAGATTCTAGATCCTGATAGACAAAAACCAGCTCCTAACACTTTTTCACTAGGAGGAGGACTAATTCGCCACCCTGGGAAAATGACTCCCACTGTGAAAATTTAGTAAATTTCCATCAGCATTCAGAACACTCCAAAATTATCACAATTCATCTAGGTGTACTCAAATTCATCCCTATACTTTTTGTTTTGTATTATTTCTTCATTTACATAGTTGTTTGCATATCACAATGTGTTTTCAAACATACTTGTAATTGCACTTTTGCATTCATTTTCAGTCATTTAGATTAGTCAATTTCATTTATTTAAGTCCATTTACATTGAACAACATTATATAAATTTTGATTTGAGTGATACATTAGCATTTTCAGCCCTATCTCTCTCTTTTTAGTTGAAAAACCCTAGAAGTGCAACAGTAGTTCATAGGGTCCCAAAAAGCTATGTTTCATTTTGGTGAAACTAAATTTTGAACACTTTGAATTTTTGATTCCATTCACATATTGCATTTTATTTTCATTTTCATTAGCACTGAATTAGGACATTTATTTGTTATTGCATTCTAGGACTTTTCATTTTGCATTAGTGAAAACTTCATTTAGGTTTCATTTTTTCCTTACATGTCATTGAAAAAAGTAAAAATTTGCATTCTCCATCTGTCATTGCATTCTATAAAGTATTTAAATCATCTTTAAATTTATGAAAAACACTAAAAAACTTTATAATGGGACTCATTCACCACCTAGGGCGAATTAGTGAGTCTACACTTTTTAGACAACATTTCTAGCTTTTTTTGCATTTTTATTTCCTATATTTGGATCTTTGTTGTAGTTTGTAGAATTTTTGTTATTTACATTTTATAGCTCTTAGATTAGGTTGCATTTTCATTCACCCCTCTTTTGTGGTCCTTGCATGAGTGTTTGGTGCCTTGTTGATAATAATTTAGTGAGAAGAAGTTCTAGACTCATGGATTCCCATGATATCCCTTTCATTGTGAACCTTTGGACATCACAAGATCTGTTAGGGTTAGAGATGGCAGATATATAACAATTAAATGTAGATTTAATTAATAAACAGAGAAATTAAAACACAAAGAATAAATCATAATACAGAGAATTTAACGTGGTTCACCCAATCTGGGCTACATCCACCAAATTGCGGCCATCCAATACTTTTATTATCTAGTGTAAAACCTATTACAATCTTGTGAATAATTGTGTTTTTCATCATACTGAAATACCCATCTAAACCCCTTTTAACAAGCTTAGAAGCTTCCAGATTTTAGGGTTCTACAAAATCGTATTTTTCTTTTTTCATTGATTTTTCCCTTTTTCGGTGATCACATGGGGGCTAGGGCTATATAGTATAGCATGATCAGTCACCACATACCAATAATCTCCCACTTGGAGACTGATTAGGTTCCACACCAACAGAATTTCCCACTTGGAGACTAATTCTGGACAACACTGTTGCAATTATAGCTCCCACTGGAAATAACGACCTTGGACCTTGATGCTTTGTTATACTTGAATTCAGCCTTGAAGACCAACTAAAGCTAAAGAGGAGCTCAACTTCTCCCTTATCACCATCTTCATAAACATATCTGCTGGATTAACATCTATGTGTATCTTGTCTAGCTGAACTTGTCCATCCTCCAACACTGACTAAATGAAATGATATCTCAACTGGATATGTTTTGTTTTAGAATGCAGAGCAGAATTTTTTGCAAGATGTATATCACTCTGGCTGTCTATAAACAAGTAATTTCCAGCCTGTTGTTTTCCCAACTCATCCATGAAAATTTGCATCCATATCATCTCCTTTCCCGCCTCTGTTGCAAAAACATACTCTGCTTCTATGGTGGATAAAGCAACCACCTTCTGCAATCGATAAATCCAACTCATTGTTGTCCCACCAACTATAAATACATAACCTGTGGTACTCCACTTGGTATCTATATCCCCTACCAAAATGAGTCAACATAGCCTTTTAAATCAGTATTAGAGCCCCCAAAACATAGAAAATTATTGGATGTACCTCTCAAGTACCTGAGAATCCATTTTACTGCATTCCAATGGTCAACTCTGGGATGACTCAAATACTTGCTAACAACTCTTACAGCATGTGCAATATCTGGGCTTGTGCATACCATGGCATACATCAAACTACCTATAGTTGAAGCATATGGTACCTTGGACATTTTTTCTTCCTCCTCTTGTGTCTTTGGACACATATCCTTAGTTAATTTAACATGACTAGGCAAAGGTGTCCTAACAGCTTTTGCATTCTCCATATGAAATCTCTGCAACACCTTTTCAATATAATTAGCCAGAGATAAAAAAAAAATTCTATTTTTCCTATCTCTACAAATTTCCATACCAAGGATTTGTTTTGCTACCCCCAAATCCTTCATAGCAAAATAATTTGCTAACTGTTGTTTTAACTCACTTATGTGATCCATGTAAGACCTAGCTACAAGCATGTCATCAACATATAAACATAAAATAATGTACCTGTCATTATCCAACCTCTTAAAATAAACACAATGGTCAAAATTACACAGACTATAGCCTTGCTCAGCCATAAAACTATCAAATTTTAAGTACCATTTCCGAGGTGCTTGCTTCAAGCCATATAAACTTTTCTTCAATCTGCACACTAGTTTCTCCTTACCTTTGACCTCAAATCCTTGTGGTTGTTCCATATATATTTCCTCTTCCAAATCACCATGGAAAAAGGTTGTTTTAACATCAACCTATTCTAAATGCAAATCTTTAGCACCCACAATACTTAAAACAATATGAATAGAAGTCATTTTAACAACAGGAGAAAAAATCTCATCAAAATCAATACCCTTTTTCTGTGCAAATCCCTTTACAACTAATTTGGCTTTAAATCTCTTCCTACCTCCATCCTCCTCTTTCAGCCTATAAATCCATTTCTTTGGTAAAAATTTTTTACCTCCAGGAAACTTGCATAATTCCTAAGTCTAGTTTTTCAACAAGGAGTCTATTTCTTCTTCCATTCCATGTTCCCACTAAACCTTAGTATCCACCTACATAGCTTCATCATAATATTCTAGTTCACCAGTATCAGTTAACAAAATATTATACAAAGAGGGAGAGAATCTTTCTGGAGGTCTACTTATCCTTGAAGATCATCTAACAGAAGTTTGTGGTATTTGTTGTTGTTGTTGCCTAGCATGAGGAACTGGACTGAAACATCATTGTTTGGAATATCATCCAACACTACATAGTCATCTTGTTTCTTCTCATGTTGTAGCAATAGATCTTTGTACAACACTTTCTCATTGAATATGACATCCCTGCTTCTCACAATTTTTTTATTTTCAAAATCCCAAAGCCTATAACCAAATTCATCAATGCCATATCCAACAAATACACATTTCTTTGATTTTGCATCAAGCTTGGTTCTATTTTCATAATCTACATGTGCAAATGCTTCACAACCAAAGGTTTTGAGAAAAGAATAACTCACCTTCTTACCTTTCCATGCTTCCTCTGGAATACCACAACCCAAAGGATTAGAGGGACCTCTATTAATTAAATAAACACTAGTGTTTATAGTATTTGCCCACATTTTTAAAGGTAGTCCAACATGCAATCTCATAGTTTGTGCATGCTCCATTATTGTTCTATTCATGTGCTTAGCCACTCCATTTTCCTGAGGAGTCCTTGGAACCATTTTCTGCCTATGCACACCATTAGAGGAACAATAATCTTCAAATTCTTTACTGCAATACTCACCACAGTTATCAGATTTAAGACATTTTATCTTTTTACCCGTTTCATTCTCAACCAAGCTTCTCCATTTTTTAAAAGTTTCAAATACTTTAGATTTCTACCTAAGGAAATAAATCCATACCTTTTTAGTTGCATCATCAATGAATGTAACATAATACAGGGAGCCACCAAGAGAAGATACCTGAGCCGGTCCCCATACATCCGTATGCACAAGCTCCAATTTCTCATATTTCTTTTGCTTCTCATCCTTGAGAAAACTTACTCTCTTTTGTTTTCCATACACACAACTTTCATATAAATCCATATTAACACATTTTAGACCTGGTAAAACATTATTTGAATGAAGTACTTTCATACCTTTTGCACTCCTATGCCGAAGTCTATTGTGCCATAGTGCAAATTCAGAGTCCACATCAACTATATGATCTTCTACCTGCTGAATTGTAGTAACTGTTCTTGAACATTGACCTTTTTCTATAACAATTAAAGTAGAAGGAACAGTATGACCTATACAAAGATATAAGGTTCCTACTTTCACACCTTTTGCTACCACTAAGGCACCCTTTGTGACCCTCTAGTTTTTATCACTAAAAGTAACAACACAACCTTCATCATCTAGTTGCCCTGCTAAAATTAAATTTCTGCTTAACTTTGGAATGTGCCTTACCTCATGTAGTAGCCAATGATTCCCATTTTGCAACTTAATCTTGATTCTTCCCTTTCCAACAATCTGACAGGGTTTGTTATCTCCTAAATAAACCAACCCAAAATCCCCCTGGACATAATCAAGAAAATAACTTCTATTGTGGGTAGCATGAAATGAAGCCCGTGAATCTAACACCCAAGAATCATCAACATTATCAAGGGAAAGAATCAAAGCATCCTCATCAGATTTATTACTTACCACATTTTCCTCTTTATGTCCTTCCTTTCTATCTCCTTTATTTTTTTGAGACCAACAATCTTTCTTCAAATGACTCAGCTTACCACAATACCAGCAATCCTTCTCGTTTCTAGATTGGGACCTTCTGTCCTTTGATTTTCCTCATGACTTCCCATGATTTCTAGAATCATTTCCTCTCTCCTTTGTTCTTCCCCTACTTTTTGCATTCAAAACATTGCCTGATGTGGATGTTCCACCTGAGCTTTTTCTACAAATTTCCTTGCTCAAAATAACACCAACATCATCAAATTTCAATGTATTCGAACTAGAAACTGAGTTGCTAACAGCCATTACCAAGCTATTCTAGCTTTCAGGCAAAGAACATAGAATCAAAAGAGCCCTAACTTCTTCATCAAAGTTTACTTTTATAGAAGTTAATTGACTGGTGACAGTATTAAACTCATTCAAATGATTAGTAACTGACCCACCTTCTACCATTTTCATATTAAATAAATGCTTGATAAGAAATACCTTATTTGAAGTGGAAGGCTTTTCATATAACTTCTCCAGGGTTTCCATCAACTCTTGAGTTGACTTTACTTTTCTAATATTGAATGCCACGGTTTGTGCCAGGCATAAACAAATACTACCAAGAGCCTTTCTATCCAAGATCTCCCAGTCCTCATCTGACATTGTTGTAGGTTTCTTGGTTTTCCCTTCCAATGGCTGCCATAAATCCTTCTGATAGAGATAGTCCTCCATCTGCATCTTTCATAACTGATAGTTCTTCATGTTAAACTTTTCAACCTTCTTACCCTTGTCTGCCATTGCTCCCACTCAACCGTGAGACTCCCACTCAGCTGTGAGACTTTCCTATAGATGATAATTGAAACACAACCCGCTCTGATACCACTTGTTAGGGTTAGAGATGGTAGATATCTATCAATTAAATACAAATTTAATTAATAAACAGAGAAACTAAAACACATAGATAATTTAACGTGGTTCACCCAATCTGGGCTACATCCACCAAACCGCAGCCATCCAATACTTTTATTATCCAGTGTAAAACCTATTACAATCTTGCAAATAATCATATTTTTCATCATACTGAAATACCCATCTGAACCCCTTTTAACAAGCTTAGAAGCTTCCAGATTTTAGGGGGCTAGGGTGTACAGTATACCATGGGCTATACAGTATAGCATGATCAGTCACCACATACCAACAAGATCCTAATCCTAGTATGGACAATGGTGCATTAGGCCTTGACAATACCACTTCCATGCCTTCACCTTTCCATCCAATGAATGTTGACAACCAAAACAATCCCCTCCCACAAGAAAAGGTCATTAATATTCAGGAGGACTTTGCACATTTACAACAATACTTGTCACTTGAAAAAATTTCTACAACTGCCATACTCACCATTGAGAATCTTCATCATTTGATTGAAACTGATGATGACTTGCAAGTGATGAAGAAAATTGCTGAGATTTACAATAAACATGCCTCTTCAAATACCCGAGTAGCAAATATTTTTGTAACCTAAGGAGGACCTCAAGTTCCTCTCCCTTTAACCATAGCATCCATACCAACTTATACCAATTTGGAAGCCCATAAAAGGGTGATCCCACAAAGCTAGTTTACAATTTTTGGTAGATTCTAATTTTGCTGAAATCACATATTTTTAGAAAATATAATGATTTAAGCCTTAAAAAGTTCCATTTAAATCATTCCAATTGAATATGGTTTGATCAAATTACCTTAGATAAAACCCCATTGGATAGAACCCCACTAGTCTTAAACCATACCTATAATGAAGTCTCCTTTACACCTATGAAAATGCTGATAAAAAACCACTTTTGATTTACCTTTTGGGGGATCAAATGAATTCATTTAAAATTTACTTTTTGTAAGTATGTAGTCCTTATTATAAGCTTCCCAAAAAGTATAATTTTAAATAAATTTAATTTTATTATTATATTTATTTTTTATTTTCTTAGGAATGTAGGTTTCTCATCGAAAATCAAACTCTCTATTCTGCAAATGTGGAAAATAGAAAATTATCAAAAAAAAAATGAAAAATATGAGTGCACCAAATATTGAAGTCCTTGATCCAACAAAAAAAATGAATTTTGATACATAGAAAAAAAATTTACGCATTATATGGCCACTTATAACTGAATTGTAATTCATTTGACTTTAAAACTTGATTAAGGAAAAAATATTCAATAAAACACTATCTAACCAAGTGGAAGCACTAGATATTGAAGTTACAAATATAAATTCAAAAGAATTATAATTTTATCCTTCATGGAAAAAAAGTTATACATTATACGGTGAGCGTCACTTTTTAAAAATGTTGTTTCCTGAAAAAAACTAGTTTTTGAGGGAGATGGAAAAAGAAGTGCAATCTTATTCCAAAAAAATTGAAAAATATATTTTTGGAATCTACAAACAAAATGTCACGAAACTTTATTTTGCATTGAATCTTCAAATTCCTCATGGTTTAGCCACTATAGGTGCTTGAAAGTGATGATTTAGTTAGAAAAAATTATTTCAATGTCTAGTTTGGCCAAAAATTTTAAACCACTATTGTAGGATCACCCACAACTATGCCTCAAGCTACTTCTTTCCTGATCTCCAATAGCATTCCTAATTCTTTTGTGGCATCACAAGTCCCTTCCACCACTTTCACACCCGTTAGCATTCCTTTCACTTCCCCTAACATCACTTACACTCCATCACCATTTTCCTTTCCACCTCAACCCACATACCCAGATCCCCTTCGTACACAACTCCTTACAACAATTTCCTCTATGCAACACCAAATTTCCACCATTAGTCAAGGTCAAGCCGCTCCAACCACATATCATGTTTGCAACAACCCCTTATCCTTTGAAATATTACATACCCTAATGCCACAAGGGATAGAAATACCTCGGTTTGAGAAATACGGAGGAAAAGGAGATCCTATCAACCATGTTAATGCTTATAAAAATTTTTATGGTGAATTTTTCCTTGATAAAATTTTAGTAAAAAATTTTCCAAAGACCCTGGAAGATATTGCATTAGAATGGTTTTACAACTTCCCCAATCATTCCATATGTTCATTCAATGAACTAGTGGGTTCTTTCATTAGTAACTTCCAAGTTCACATGACACCTAAAAAGACAATGGCAAACCTTATGGGATGTAGACAAAATGCAGATTAAAAAGTGATGGATTTTATCTCGCGTTACCAATCCTTATATGATCAAATTGATGTCAAGATTCTAGATGCACATCTACAAAAGATGTTTATCGAAAACTTGCACACCAACCTTCAGGATAAACTCACCATGAATAAATTTCCTTCATTCATGCATTTATGTACAACCTTATGTGACTATCAAAATTTGGTTTTAAGTCGTGATTCAAAATCCATTTCTAGCTGAGTTGACAAACCAAAACACACCAATAAAAACCAAAATAAAACACATTTGAAACTTCTGCAAACCTAATAGAGGCTTTTTACAGTTTAATCCACCTCCTCAACCACACTCGCCACCAATGCAACAATTTCAAAATTCAATGGCCGTGGTTAAGGAATTTGTGCCTTATCATTATGGGGATCAGAAGAGATAGTTCATTCCTTTACCTAATACTATCCATAATCCAATGAACCAGTTAATTCAAAAACACATGCTCACTTTGCCACTTGTTAGACCACTTGATCCAAACCAACTGTTACCACCCAATTTCAAGGCTAAAACTTATTATCACTTTCATTACCAAAATGGACATGATGCTAAACATTGTAATGGTCTAAAACATTTAGTTCAAGACCTCATTGAGTTAGGCGATTTGTCCATTGATGGTGTTAATGATCAAGGCAATAAGTTCGTTGCACCCCCAAACCAAAATTTACAAATTTTCACCAACCCCATGCCTAAACATACTACCTAATTAGTCAAGGATAGTGAACCTTCAAACCCTAATGTGATGACTCTTGATACAAATAGTGAACATGATAAAAATCCTATTGTTACCCAATTTAGTACTATGGATAACTTTGTGGCTATGATAGACATTATCCCTCATAAGGAATGAATCACTAAGTCTCTTGATATCACTTTTTCTAATAAAGATATACAAAAAAATCTTCCTAATGGTCCTCTCTACGTAGCTGGAAAAATCTATGATAATCCCACTAATGGGATATTAATAGATCCGGCATGTGCTAAGAAAATGATCACAGAGGAGTTTCTAGTATTACATGAACTATATCAAGGTGAATATAATAAACCACCTACATGGATCAAAACACATAATGGTTTTTCCTACCCTACGATTGGATCAATCATGCTACCCTCACAAATAGGACCTAAAGCTTTGGAGGAAACATTTTCAATTATTCCACAATCTAACCAATTTCGTTTGCGGCTAGGCCTCCCTTGGCTTTGCTCAATGAAAGAAATCCCATCAGTTGTTCAAATGTGTTTGAAGTTTCCACATGACAATGAGATAGTCACCATAACAATGAGATAGTCACCATACATCATAGTGGATTTAATCCTTTATCTTCCAAAGATAACTTCTCATTAGAAGCCTTTTGTCCTAAACCTATGGAACCTATCACCCCTCACAAGAACTTCTTTTCATAGCTTATGAAAATTTTAAAGCCAAAAGGATAGTTGAATTATGTCTTCATAACTCATCCTTTCCCTTTTCCGCACCTCCTATCATAGACGAAACCATGATTCACCCTGATTTTGACATTTAGAAAACCCTCAAACTTCCTAAACAATCACCGCGCGATATTTCCATGCCATTGTTTAAATGACTAAGAGAACATGAAACAAACCCTTCTCAGCCTCCTCATCTTAGACAAGTGTATAAAGCTAAAGAGAAAGTGGTTGTTCCATCCTCTTCAGTTTCTTCTGTTCTTCCCCCTTAAGAAGTAGGAGAACCTATGATGACTCAATCCACTCTTACACCTTCACAACTCCAAAAGAAAATTAAATGGAACAACAGTGCTAGGGAACGTAGGCATCATCGTCATCTCCTTGTTCGTCAATCTCGCATAGAAGAAGATAAATAAAATCAACCTTTACCTTTGATAGAAACTTAATAGATGACCACCCTCCTTCTCCTAACTCTCCACAAGATAGCCTTGTGCAACAATCACAAAAAATTTAACCAATCCAACAACCTTAGCTTTTGATACATACATCCTTAGAAATCACCCTTCATCCTCCTATTGTCATTAATCTTGATGATGATGATGATGATGGTGATGATGACGTGGATATTTCCAAAATATTTGAAGAAGTGCATAACGACTTAAATTCTTTATTTTCATCTACAATGAGCTTGAATGATACATCATCTCCACCAAGTGAAGAACCTCGTATGACTCTTGGTTCAACGCTTGCAATTATTCCTTTGGATAGTCAACTACCTTTGCATTACACTGAACATGATTGGGAGGTAGATGACCTATTAGATGGTTGACTTGCATTTTCCTAAGTATCCTTTCTACTTTTCTCTTTTTATTTTCCTTTTCATTTGTGTATCATGTTCCCCCATATCATGTGTTTGATGTTCTCTATCTTTGTACACTTCTTCTATTTGTACCTTTATTCTTCTATCTATTGTGCATTTTATTTTTCTCTTTTTGTTTTATGTTCTCATTTTGGGGATGACACAAAGCATAGAGACGCCCTATGTCTCATCCATGTTGACCCAAAAGGTCGTTGTCTTTTTCTCTTTTTGTTTTTTTTCTCCTTTTGGGAATGGTGCAAAGCATAGAGATGCCCTATGTCTCTTCCATGTTGACCCAAAAGGTCCTTTTCTTTTTCTCTTTTTTTTTGTGTTCTCCTTTTGGGGATGAAAAAAGCTAGAGAGACGCCCTATGTCTCTTCCATGTTGACCCAATCGGTCCTTTTGCTTTTTACTTTGTCTTTTCTTGTTTTTTCCTTTCGGAGATGACACAAGGCATTAAGACCAAAATTTCTCCTTCATGTTGACCCAAAATATTTTTCTTTTCTTTCACCTTTTCATTTTCATTTCTCTTGTGTTTTCCTTTTAGGGACGATGCAAAGCAATGAGACCGCAATGTCTCTTCCATGTTAACTCAAAATGGACTTTCTTTTTCCTTTTTTTTCGCTCTTTTTGTGTCATTCTTCTAGTTCTATGTGCCTTGGGGAATGATGACAGTTATGAGCTCTTTCATAAATGCATTACAAAAATGAACATACTAACCCCAAATCCATATATCCCTTATGTGTTTGGGGTTCTTTTTTTCTTTGGGGGGAAACTACTTTTTTCTTTTCTTTTCCTTTTGCTTGACATGACGTAGCCTAACTTCAAAACATATGACTTGGCATAGGGCTTTTCAAGTTGGCTCTCATTTCTTGTTTTCTTTTTCAATTTAATTTCTTCTCTACTTTTAAGTAATTGCAAATGAATTAATGGTAATGTATTCCTATTAATTAATTCATTTGCATTCTTGGATCCTAGTGTAGCCTTGTTGTTTATATGATGTGTTTGTCACTTTGTGGATGACATTTGGTGTGATGTCCTTCCTAAGTGTGACCTTTCTTAGCATATTGCATTCCTCTTAGTGGCCTAATGTGACGCATTGCATCCACTAAGTTGAGAATATATTATTCTTTGATTGGTCCTCTCTTGGAGACATTACATACAATATTCCCTAAGTGACTGAACTTGGATAGATTGAACAAGACTCCTTCAAACATCTTTTTACATTGTTTCATTTTGTATGACCATGTTGCATAACACAATTTTCATTCCTATGGTTCCATCTTGTTTGTTCATGAGTTCTAAGCGTACAAAAATTTTCTTGTCTCATGAAGCTTGAATTGATACCCATTCCTTTTACTTATTGGTGACCTATTAAAGTTATCAATGGGTATAAATTTGACATGGTTGAGCAGGAAGCCCACCTAGCAGCATGAATTTTCCCCATAGTCACTTTTTTGTTTGTGATTGCATACCAACTAGCATATGTATCTTACCTTTTGGGGATTTCTCACCTCATGGACAACTAGTTCCATGGCCCTAGAGTGATATACAGTTGGGATTTCTCACCCCGTAGACAACCTAAAGTTCTATTGCCCTAGAGTGAGTACACATTCTCTTTTTAAAACAATCATCTTAGAGCTCTTTCCATAACAGGTTGGATTGACGATTAAAGGTTCATTCAATTCTTTTGAACACTTGTGTGTTTCACTATTCTTATGTCTAGTTTGCCATGGGATCTTCATCCTTGGGGCTTGAACATCCCTCTTCATTGTTGTCATTCCATCTTGCTAGCGTAAGTGCATTTGAACCCTTCCCTCGATGTTCATGGATACTTTAGTGTGAGTTTGAAATAGGTTCATCCTCTCACTAAAGTGGGGGCTAAATGTGTCATACAAAAATTCCCCCTTGTCATTTTCATGGCCTTTTAGGTCTTGTTTCATGGTAATGGAACTATAATGCTAAAACTCAAAAAATGACATCTTGTGAAGGTGTTGTGAAGTGTTGTAAGATATTTATACATTATTCTAGACTCTATTTAATGCAATTTACATAAAAATCACCTTTTTACTCATAAAAAATTCCTATTTTGAAGTGTTGTAAAGTCTTATAACGAAATTTCACACTCTTCTATGCATATTTTCACTATTTACACCCTTGTTATGCTTTATTTGACCCCTTTATGATCTCATATGCTTAATTAAGTGTATTTTTGAATGTTATTCTGACAAATAACATTAAATACAACATTTTTCTTGACACATGTTTTTATGCCCTAGGTGGGAACCATTCACTGTGGGTGGCGAATGAGTTCCCCTTAGCACCAAATTTAAAATATTTTAAATTTCCTTTTAGGATTTTATTCAAAATCACTTGATGTCGGCCTATGATGAGGTATAAACAAATAATAAGGCAAAATAATTGTATAAATAAGTTGTTTTCACTTCATTTTACATCGCCTCACTCATTTATGCATTTCATCTCACATTTGAAGCATTCAAGCATTTTAGAACATCCTTTGAAGCACTATTCAAGCACTTTGAGGTAGCCACTGACATTACTTTAGACTTGCATTATCAAGGGTTAGGTAAGTTGATAGCACTTGCATGTTATTAGTTTATCTTTCTCTTTGATTTATTTATCTTTTCAAGAGTTTAATTACCAAAAGCAAGGTTTGACCAGGGCAAACCCCTATTCACTAACCTTAAATCATCTTTCCCCTATTGCATGTTTGTTTGCATCTCTTTGTATGAAAATTTGACAAGTTATTAAGCGTTGAAGATTGATTTCCATATCAACTAGGTGCTTCAAGTTAACTTGAGTCAAATTCAAGCTTGGAGAGAGTTATTTGTTCATTTTCTGTAGAATTGACTTCGACAACCCAACAAGTAGACTTTTCTAGATCTGGTGTTGTAGAGTTGTCAACTGATTTTTTAGAAATTTTGGAGAGGATTGAATCGCAACCTATGGTGAATGAATCCCACCATAGGACTTAAAATATTATTTTTTTCAGATTCTAGATCTCGACAGATAGAAACTAGCTCCCGACACTTTTTCACCAGGAGGACTAATTCACCACCTTGGGCAAATGAGTCCCACTATGAAAATTTAGTAATTTCCATAAGCATTACAAACACTCTAGAATCATCAAAATTCATCCAGGTGTACTCAAATTCATCTGTCTACTTTTTGTTTTGCATTATTTCTTCATTTACATAGTTGTTTGCATATCACAATGTGTTTTTAAACATAGTAGTAATTGCACTTTTGAATTCATTTTTAGTCATTAAAATTAGTCAATTGCATTTAGTTAAGTCCATTTACATTAAACAACATTGCATACATTATGATTTGAGTGATACATTAGCATTTTTGGCCCTATCTCTCTCCTTTTAGGTGAAAAACCCTAGAAGTGCAAGAGTAGTCCATAGGGTCCCAAAAATATATGTTTCAGAGACATGTTAGAAATCAAATGAAATCAAAAATTTAAAGCACATGTGAAAATTTAGAGAAAATTTGAGGTTGCTTGGTTCAATTTTATCCAACTTTGAAAGCTAATTCATTTTATATTTTCGAGTGTTTGAGAAACATTTTAGGAAAATTAGATTATAACAACTTAAGTTAATTAAAAATTTCTCAAATTTTGATCAATTTTTAAATTGTAAATTATTTTGGAAAGCTAAACATGATATATTCAAAACCCAACAACCTTTCTACAAGATTAGCCATGTAGAATTCATTAAAAATTAAGGAAAATCATGCATTTAATAGCTTAAAACATTTTTTTTTTAAAAGAACAAAATTAATCATGGATAGCAACTTGAGATAATGAAAAAATTCTCAAATCTTGGTTAATTTTGAAATTGTAAATTTTTTTTCAAAGCTAAACATGAGATATTCAAAACCCAACAACCTTTCTGCAAGATTAGTCATGTAGAATTCATTCAAAATTAAGGAAAATAATGCATTTAAGAGATTAAATCCAGTTTGTTTAAAAAAAAAACATTAATCATGGATAGCAACTTGATATAATGGAAACTTCCTCAAATCTTGATCATTTTTGAAACTGTAAAATGTTTTGGAAAGCTAAACATGAGATTTTCAATACCTAGCAACCTTTCTACAAGTTTAGTCATGTAGAATTCATTAAAAATTAAGGAAAATCATGCATTTAAGAGATTAAACCCAATTTTTTTTTTAAATAAAACGAAAAAATTAATCATGGACAACAACTTGAGATAATGACAACCTTCTCAAATCTTGATCAGTTTTGATATCATAAGATGTTTTGGAAAGTTAAACATGAGATCTTCAAAACCCAACAACCTTTCTGCAAGATTATTCATGTAGAATTCATTAAAACTTAAGGAAAATCATGAATTTAAGAGATTAAACCCAAAATTTCTCCAAAAAACACCCAAAACATTAAAGTTCGCCCTCCCTCTAGTGCCAAAATGTGACCAATGACATAGTGAAGGTTAACTACGCCTGATCCATAAGAATTTGAGGCATATTTAACCCACTAAGCATCAATCCCAATAAGATCATTCACTATAAACAAAGACAAAGAACCCATTAAAACTAACATTCCAAATCATGAAGATAGCCCCCTCCATTTTTTGGCAACATATGGATACTATATTCCAACAATATTCCAAGTTCATTTTTCCCTACATTGATGATATTTTAGTATTCAGTTAGTGCCCTCACACTCACCTTGACCATCTCCATAAATTCTTGTCTATTTTCCTACAACATGGTTTATTGTTCAATCCAGAAAAATGTCATTTTTCAAAGGAAGAACTTATTTTTATTTGTATGAAGCTTCTTTCTCAAGGGAGATTAGAGGCAAAAAATCATATTTTAGCCAAAATCCACACTTTACGTATCACTAATCACAGGGAAATTCAAAGCTTTCTTAGTCTAGTTAATTATATTGCGGGATTTTATCAAAATATAGTTGAGGATAGGGTAATCTTGAATGAACTTCTTAGAAAGAATCCTCCTGCATGGACATAAGTTCACAATGTTATTGTTCAAAGAATCAAAGATAAATGTTCCCAACTACCACCATTGCAATTACCTAGATTTGATCACAAAATAATAGAAATAGATGATTGTGAACATAGTTGGGGAGGAGTTATGAAAGAAATTATTGATATGAGTGAATGAACCTCGTATTTATACTCAATTATGCAAGAATTCCCAAAATTACAACACTACAAGCCAATATCAGATCCAAGAGAATAAATCCCGTTGGAAATTTGAATTAAATTTGAATTTGGGGTGATCCCATAATAGTGGTTTACAATTTTTAGCCAAACTGGACACTAAAATTATTATTTTTAACTAAATCTTCACATTCAGGCACCTATAGCGGCTAAACTATGAGGAATTTGAAGATGGTGCAAACTAGAGTCTCATCAAATTTTGTTTGTAGATTCTAAAAATATTTTTTTCAAAATTTTTGGAATCGAATTTCACTTCTTTTTCCATCTCCCACAAAAATTGATTTTTTAAGAAAACAACATTTTTAAAAAGTGATGCACACCGTATAATGCATAACTTTTTTTCCATGAAGGATAAAATTCTAATTCTTTCAAATTTAGATTTGTAACTATGATATCTAGTGTTTCCACTTGGTTAGATAGTTTTTTATTGAATATTTTTTCCTTAATAAAGTTTCAAAGTAAAACAAATTACAATTCAAACACAACGCAACCGTATAACGCGTAACTTTTTTTGTATATGTCAAAATTTTATTTTATTTTATTTGTTGGATCAAGGACTTCAATATCTGGTGCACTCATATTTTTCAATTTTTTTTCGATAATATTTTATTTTTCCACATGTGAAGAACAAATAAATTCATTTTCAATGAAAAACCTATGTTTAATAAAACTTAAAAAACAAATACATAACAAAACCAAAACATATTAAAATTATATTCATTGGATAGCTTGTTCTGAGGAATACCATAATCATTTGAAATAAATTTTAAATAAATTCATTTGATCCCCAAAGCTAAATCAAAAGTGATTTTTTTATCAGCATTTTGATAGGTGTAAAGGAGACGCATTTATAGGTATGGTTTAAAACTAGCGAGGTTCTATCCAAGGGGTTTTGATCTAAGGTGATTTGATCAAACCCTCTTCAATTGGAATCCCTAAAATGGAAATTTTTAAGGCTTAAATCATTATATTTTCTAAAAATATGTGATTTCAGCTAAAATTCGTTCCTCTCAGGAATTGAAAACCACTATTATGACAACACCCTTTGGGTCACACGAGAGTCATTCGCCCAAGGTGGTGAATGAGTCCCATTAGACATAATGTATGGGACCAAAAATGAAAAATTCCTAGAAATGTGTGAAACCTACATCAAGGCCAAAAATACCTGGGTGGAACCCATTCACCCAAGGTCGTGAATGAGTGCTAGACACTAAATCTAGGCCACACAAACTAGGAACACTTGAATTATGATTAGTTTTTTATTGGTGTTAGGATTATCCTTGAAAAGATGCAGTAAATGAGGCTTATGGATGAAAAATAGGGCCAATTATAGCATGAGAAATCCCAATTATTACTGATAAGCCTAGATAAGTGTGAAAGTGGGTTACAATATCCAAATAAGGCAAGATTAAGGTTGATTATGTTTAAAATTGTGTTTATTATGCTTAGTTAATTTATAAAACCCTAGAAAAGTGTAAAAGTGTTACAACACTTTTGCAACGCACCATTAAATTCCATTCATTCACAAGGGCATAAGACCTAATGTGAATGCATTATCCACATTAAAACACTAAATCAAGGAAACATTAAGCCAAAATCCACAATGAGGGCCCAAACAAGTGCAAAAATGCAAAGGGATACATTCTACTACACTACATTTAGCTTCTACTTTAGCGAGAGGATGAACCTACTTCAAACTCACACTGAAGTAGACAATCATGCATTAAGAGGGGTTCAAATGTACCAATGCAAGGAAGATGAGAAGACAATGATCAAGAAGGGTGATCAAGCCCCCAAGATCAAGATTCCATGACAAACAAACATAAGCATACAAGAACACACATGAAAATGATATAAAGAATAGAGACAATGCATAAGCATACAATACCAAAGATGAAAAAGAGAAAAGGTGAAATAAAATAATCAAATCAAACTTCAACCGTTTATCCATCCTGATGTGGATTAGATCTATGGTTTTTTTTCGAAAAATGCATACTCACTCTGAGGCAATAGAACTCTTGGTTGTCTGTCAAGTGAGAAGTCCTAAAATGTGAGAAACATACACTTATTGTTGGTATGCACTCACACACACATGCAAGTGGCTACATGGAGAAATACATGCCTCATATTGAGCTTCCCACTCGAACCATATCAAATTTATACCCACTGGTAACTTTATTATGACACCACACAAAAAATAATTTTTGAGCTTCATGATACAAGCAAAACTTCGCATGCTAGGAGCTCATGAACAAACAGGATGGTTCCATAGGAAAGCAAGTTAGCCATATAAAAAAAATTGCAAAATGTAAAAATAGGAAATGTTCAAAGGAGTCTTGCTTAGTTCATGTTAGGTCTTTAACTTACAGAACATTGTGCTTAATGTGTCCAAGAGAGGACCAATCAAAGAATATAAAATTCACAACTTAGGGGATACAATTTGTCACATCAAGCCACTAAGAGGAATGTAATATTCTAAGAGAGATCATGCTCTTGAAGGAAATTACACCCAAGGGTATGTGTAGGATCATCATTGAAAAAATAGGACCTTAAGTGGAGATGAAAATTCAAAAAAATTAGAGTTAGGAAACTTGACGTAAAAATTTGAATAAATTATCTATATTATTTTTAAAATATGTAAGAATAGAATATGTAGCAAAGTGAATGAAGTTTCTATACTACTAGGTTTATTTTTATTTTTAAAATCTATTTGATGAAAATTTGAAATTTTAATGCAGTAGCACTTAAATTTCAAGGAAAATAAGAAGTAGGTGTCTGTCTGATGACCCTAACCACAATAAAATGATAATATTTTTTTATAAGATTTTATATATAAGTAGAGGACTCATGTCTCGATGTGATGCATTTTTTTTGTAATTCTTTTCAAATTAAATAATTAATTATGAATTTTTTATTACAACTTTAAAAAATATAAAAACTCATATGTTTAACCACCTTAACTTGGTCAAAACTTCATGAATTTTTTTTTTTTAATCCTATAGTATGTGAAGCATATAATGTGATGCATGTTTCAGATTCAAAAAATGTGATACAATTTGAAAGCTATAGATGTTTGTCAATTAGCCTATCAATCAAGACTTTAGTCATAACTCAAATAGAAAATGAATAATATTTTTTTATTAAATTCAAAGTAAATCATAATTTATATTGGTGGAAATATGAGAATCTCCTTTAAAAACCCTTTTCATTTCATCAATTTTGGGTAAAAAAAAGTTGCCAGCCACATACCTATCATATTGCCACTTTTTGGTCCATCATGATCCTACACATACCCCCAATGTCATCCAAACATAAACAAGTGCATTGTATGAAGTAAAAAGACTACACCACAAACCAAGAAAAAGGAAAATGCAAAAGAATAATGCCAATGTATGCCCCCACTTTAAAGAAATCTCTAAACGCCATACTATAAGAAATTAATTTAAAGTAGCAAATAAAAAATGCTAATAAGAAAGAAGACATGAGAGCCAACTTGGAAAGCCCTATGCCAAGTCATGTGTTTTTGAGTAAAGCTATGTCATGTGAGAGAAAAAGAAAGAAAGGTGTTTCCCCCAAAATGAAAACACTAAAAATATAAGGGATCTATGGATTTGTGGTTAGTATGTTCTTTCCTACAATATTTTTAGAGAGCTTGGAACTGTCATCATCCCCCAAATACACATAAACTCGAAGAATGACACAAAGGGAGTGAAAGAAAAGAAAAAACTTTTGGGTCAACATGGAAGAGACATAGGGTGTCTCGATGCCATGCGTCATCTCTGAAAGGGAAAAATACAAGACAAATTAGAAGGAAAAGTAAAAGGAAAACCTTTTGGGTCAACATGAAGGAGACATGAATGTCTCAATGCCTTGTGTCATCCCCAAAAGGAAAACACATGAAAAGGACAAAGATAAAAAAGTGAAAGAGATGCATGACATATAGAAGAGTGAATGTAAAAATAGAGGAATGCCTCAAAGAGAGAGAACATCAAACAAAATGTCACAGGGGATCACATTATGCACATGGAATCACACAAAAGAAAAGGAAAGGAAAATGCAAAATACTAGAAAGAAAAATGTGAGTTAACCTATGAGCAAATCATCTGCCTCCCAATCATGTTCTATCTATACTGAAGGTGGGCTACTAGCCAAAGGGACAAAGGAAAGTGCTGAACTAGGAGAAGCACCAGGTTCAACAATCTTTAAATAGGAGATTTGTTGATTAATCTCATTGAAGAGGAAAACATTGTGTTTAGTTCATTATGCACCTCTTCGTTGACTTTAGCAATCTCGTCATCATCATCCAGGTAAACCACAATAGGAGGTCGAATGATAATGTACATTGAATATTTCAACTCTTGTTGTGGATTTTGTATTGAGTCATTTTGTTTATGTTGGGGAGGGGGGTCATCATGCATTGCTTCAGTTAAGTTCAGATCTTGATTTTTTTATTTAATTCTTCGTGAAACTTGCAATCAAGGGTACAATGTATATGCATACACTCTCTAGCACCTCTATTTATTTTGGCATTGGTTTCAAGTTGCATTTGTCTAGGAGTGGGTTGAACAACCATATTTTAATTTTCTTCCCTATGGGGAGGAACAAAAGGAACAATGGGGAGCTGTTCAACCACTATCTCTTTGACTTTGTAAACTAGTTTTATTCTAATAGGTGTGACGTGGTTTTTTTCATTGTCTCTTGGTTTTTTTCATTGTCTCTTAGTCATTTGTAGGATGTAGGTGAATTTTTGCTTTAGGTTGGTCTTGGTTGTTTGGGTCATGTTTAGGTTCAAGCATGGTTTCATCAAGGATGGGAGGTTCTAAGGTGAATGGGGACATGTTTCAAAGAGATAGTTTGACTATTTTCTTCAATTTGAATTTTTGATAGGATATGAAAAAGAATTCTTCTCTTGGCTTTATAGGTTCCATGCGATTAGGGAAAAAGGAATTTAGGGAAAAGTTTCCTTTAGATGACAAAGGGTTAAAGCCACTATGGTGAATAGTGAATACTTCATTGTCCAAGGGAAACTTTAAGAATTTATGCACAACTGAAGGGACAACTTTCATGGAGTGGAGACATGGGTGGCCTAGCTTCATACAAAATTGGTCCAACTGCAGGATGATAGAGAATGTGACTTCAAATTTTTTGGTCCTATTTGTAATGGTAAGGGGATCAATCCTATCGTAGGGAACACAAAACCATTATTTTTCTTGATCCATTATTTTGGTTTATCATATTCATCTTGATAGAGTTCATTCAAAAATAGAAATTCCTTAGTGATCACATTCTCTCCACAGGTGGTATCTATTAGTATCTGATTACTGTGCTTTTCATATATATGGCCAACTATGTAGAGAGGACCATCAGGTGCGTGTTTAATTATATCCTTAGAGGAGAAAGAAATTTCAAGAGGACTCTTAGGTCAACCCTTATGAGGGATGATGTCTATCACCCCTACCATTTCATCTATAGGATTGACATTGATAACATTATGCAGGACAGAATCATTATTTTCATCATCTTTATTAAAATTCATTCATATGATTCTTTGTAGTTTCACTCATTTTGACAAATGAAATACTGTGTTTGGGCATTGGATTGGTGAAAATTTGCAAGTTTTGGTTTGGAGGAGCAACAGACTTATTTCCTTGATTGCTAACACCTCCAATGGATAGATGACCAGAATCAATGAGGTTTTGCACAAGATGTTGAGGATACTTACAATGTTCCATGTCATGTCCATTTTGTTAGTGATAGTGGCAATAAGCATTTGATTTAAAGCTCTAGCATAAAGGCTTATTAGGTTCAGGTGTTTTGACAGGAGGCAAGGTGATCATTTGCTTTTCTAAAAGTTGGGACATTGTGTTATGAAGGGTATCGAACAAGGGAGTCAATTGTCTTTTTGGATCTCCATAACTAAAGGGCACCATGGCTTTGAAAATAACAATTTGGTTACTGGAATTTTAAGTTGTTTTTTTAGGGGGTTGAATTGAAGGAACCCTTTATTTTGTTTTCTAAAAGGTGGGGAATTGTTCTAGTTTGCAGGCTTAGATCTCTCAACTTGGCTAGAAGTGGACTTTGTATCTCAACTACTAGCAAAGTTTTGATAATCATAGAGGGAAATACACAAGTGCTTGAAGTATGGGAATTTCATCATGGTGAGCTTGTATTGGACTTACTTTTCAATTTTTTTATCAACATTTTTTGAAGGTGTGGGTCAGGAACCTTGACATCGATTTGGGAATGAAGTGATTCATAGCCTGAGATAAAGTCAATTATCTTTTCTTCCTCTTTTTTCTTGCATCTCATCAAATTGGCCAAGGTCATTTTGGGAGCCATATGCACTTGGAAATGGTTTAAGAATTCCTCAACAAGTTCTCAGAATGAATGGATTGAGTTGTTTGGTAAAGAAGAGAACCATTCCAAGGAATTATCTTTCAAAAACCTAGGAAAAAGTTTTGGCAACAGTTTAACATCAAGAAAAAATTCACTACATAAGGTAGTGTAGAAATTAACATGGTTAGAAGGATCTTCCTTCCCTCCATATTTCTCAAATCTAGGAACCTCTACACCTTGAGCCATCAATTTTTGTAATATATCCAACGAAAATGGATTGATTTTGACATAATATGTAGGTGGGAATTTTGATTTTTGTTTATGGTGGAAATTCTCTTTTGAAGGGATGAAATAGTTTGGAAAAGTTGTGTTATGAGAGGGTCATTACTTGTGTTTTTTATATGGAAGTGAAAGTGGTGATGGAGTGTATGTGTTCGTATGACAAGTGAATGGAATGCTTATAGGTTGTAATGTAGGAGATATAACTTTTGATGCCACATAGGAACTAGGGATACTAGCAAGAATACCAACGAAAGGAATCACATTACTAACTTGTTGCATTATTTTTGTGACTTGAGGAATGGTGTAGGTAGGGATTGAGGATATTGTTGTACGAGGAGGAATTTGAGTTCCTCCTTTGGATTGTAACATTTCTTGTGAGCAATGGAAAACTAGTGGTTAAGGGAAGATGCTTTCCAAAGAATCGAACTATATTTTTCATGAGGTCAAGGCCATTGTCCCTTTCAAGCATGTGATGAATTTTTTTAGTAGTAGGAATTGCAATAGTTGAAATGTTTTCAAAGCTTATTTGATGTTTTAAGTTTACTAATCGTCATGAATTTGAATTATGTTTTCTTATGGAATGCTATCATTCCTTGTTTCATATTGCATTCTATTTGAAGGAAAGGATTTTCTAAGGGTGTTATCCATGCCTGGTGTACTAGTGTCAATAACAGGAGTGGAAGCTCTAGATAACCCAAGATGCACAACAATTGTGTTATTGCGAGATGACACAAATTTCAAACTTCTTCTCACTATGGTATTAGCAATAGGATACCAAACACTCATATAAAGGCTAATAAATGTGGGGTGAATGCAAATGCAATGTAAGCTACTAAGAATGAAATTCTTATAATTGAAATTCCAGAAAGTGAAACAAAAACGAGGAAACAACAAATAGAAACTTAGAAACTAAACTATAAATGCTAGAAAATGCAGTGAAAAATATGCAAAGGGACGGATTCACCCATGGTGGCAAATGAGTCCATGTACTATTTTTTTTGAAAATTTTAAAATTTTTTGAATTGAACTTTATGATTTTTATGTTTTTTGAGCTATGTATGAGATGCAAATGTAGAATTTGATCAATTTTCAATGAATTTAAGTGAAAAAATGCAAGTTAACCAATGCAAAATGCAATGCAATGTTAATGCAAGGTAAATTTGTGATGTAAATGCATTCCAAATTAGAATTATGATGTTTTAAATGAAGGTTTACCAAAATAGAAAGAAGAAAATTAGTCTATTCTCTTTCACCTTTAGGGTTTTGGACCTAAAAGGGGAGAGGCAATTTTTTACTCCTCACTCAAGAAGAAACCCTTGAGATTTCAATTCAAAGGAGATTGAAATATGGAAAAGTGACAATCCTAAAGGTTGAATGATATATAATGAGGGGTTCACCACTAATTTTAGACTTGGAAAAGAAAATGCAATGCAAGTTGTTAGACAAAACCCTAGTTGAATGCAAACTAATCCTAAATGACCTAGAAAGATAAACAAAATGTAATAAAAAATTATGAGATAGAAAGTGTGCACCTGGAAGAATGAAGAAGGAAGAATGGAGGTTTGGATCACTAAAAAAACTATTAACAATGTTGAATAGGACTCATTCGCCAAGCTGGGTGAATTAGTCTAGTTTCCTGGAAAATGTGTAGATACAGGTTTCAGCAAAAAGGGTATCCAGATTTATAAAAATATATGTCAAGCATGTATGGTGGAACTCATTCACCAATAGTGTTGAATCAGTCCACTTCTGATTTTCTAGAAGTTTCAAACTAGATTATGTTCCTCTCAGTTTGCTCTACTCTTCTTGACTGGTTTTTGAATCCAAAACTACAAATTTCTGCCTATAGAGCTTCTCCAAGCTTCTCCAAGGCTTGTTGATAACTTTAGGTATTTGACAACTTTTCTCCAACTTTGCTTCTTGAAAAATATACAACCTAGCCCTACAAATTACACACAAGAAGAGGGAAAAATTTTGTGGGTTTAGTGAATAGGGTTTTTCCTTGGTCAGTCCCCTTGTTGGCAATTAAACCTTGAAATGAAAGCAAATGTAAATGGAGAATGACGAATGAAAAAAATAAAATGGTGCAACTCACCAAACCCTAGCAATAAGGTGGTGCAAATATGCTTGAAATGGTTGTAATGGGTGTGGTTCTTGACTCTTTCTTAAATGATGTTAATCTTGAATGTAATTTTTTCTTGAATCATAAACTCTACATCACAATTGTTAACATAATAACAAACATGAAGAATGCAATCTATGACATGATGATTGGCACTTGAAAGATGCTCTGAAATGCTTGATAATATTCCCTTGAAATGCCTTGAATGCTCTTGCAAATTATCAAATTCTCTTGTGAACTCTTGAATGCTTGTAAAGTTGGATAGGTAGGAATATGAGTGAAAGAACCTTGTATTTATACTCAATTATGCAAGAATTCCTAAAACTACAACACTACAATCTAACATGAAATTTAAAAGAATAAAATTCCACTAGAAATTTGAATTAAATTTGAATTTTGGTCACATGGGACTCATTCACCCAAGGTGGAAAATTTGTCCCACCAGACATAATGTATGGGACCAAAAATGAAAAATGGTTACAAATGTGTGAAACCTGCATCGAGGCCAAAAAGACATAGGTGGGACCCAGACACTAAATCTAGGCCACACAAGCTAGGAACACCTAAATTATGATTCATTACTAATTGGTTTTAGGAATATCTTCGAGAAGATGCAATAAATGAGGCTTGTGGATGTAAAATAGGGTGAATTAGAGCATAAGAAAGCCCAATTATTAATGATAAGCCTAGAGAAGTGTGAAAGTGGGTTACAACACTTTACAACACTCCAAATAAGGAAATATTAAGGTTGATTATGTTTAATATTATGTTTATTATGCTTAGTTAATTGATAAAACCCTAGAAAAGCGTGAAAGTGTGTTACAACACTTCACAAATATTTTGTAAGGAATCATTAAATTCCATTAGTTCACAAGAGCCCAAGACCTAATGTGAATGTGTTATCCACATTACAACACTAAATCAAGGAAACATTAAGCCAAAATCCACAAGGAGGGCCTAAACAAGTGTGAAAATGCAAAAGGATATATTTTACTACACTACAACTATGATGCCATCATCTTATGTTCCTAGGCATTTTCTAGAGAACCTGATGGTGCCCACTTGGCAAAGCCCAAGCATCCAACATTAAACTTCATGTCTTACCCATGGTGCCTCAAGTCATTTGGTATGGTAAGGGGAGGGGTCCCTATGGGGAGTCTTCTATGTCTTAGCCTTCATGACCTCCTACTACTCCTACCTTTGAGGTAGTGAATGGGAAGATTCCCACCACTTAGAGTCGGCTCCCATTATTATCATTCCATCATCCTCACCACCTCTCCCTCCTTTTCCCATCTAGGAGTCTCTCCCTCCACCAAAAATGGATGTGATGGATACTTTGATGGTCAAACAAAAGTCTTTAGTCCTGTCTTAGCCTCCGGCCTCTAGCTCTTAGAGTCACATGAATTGCCTTGTATATGAGTGCAAGCATTGACAAAAGGATCTAGCCACTAAGCAAGCCACGCTATAGAAAATGGAAGAGGATTCAACAATTTTTGCTTTGGCACCTTATGCTACATCCCCCTCTCTCATCCTCTATGCTTTAGTTCCTTCAACTTTGATTATGGTTTCGACTCTCGCAATAAGCATAAATGATCTTGACCTGAAAAGGGTGCATGTGTCCATTGCTCCTTCAATTGAGCCACCACTTCTGATATCCCTTTTAGACATCCTGATGTTTTTAAAACCCATGGACATGTCAATACCTCAGTGGTGTCCACTAAGGTTTTCTCCTTCTCATTTGTACCTTTTCCTTCATTTGTGGAGACCTCTCATCTTCTGATGAAACAAAAGATGGAGGACGACCCTACCAACAATGAGGGTCGAAAGAATGGCTCACATTATTTAGAGGGTGGTTTTGCATTAGCTTGTTTTTTCCTAGTGACAGAGGAAGCCCCAATGTCCCTAAATTTCATCACTACTCTCGAGTCTTTCAGTGAGCTTCCTAGCAGTGGATCTTAGGCACTGCCTCCCTTTCCCATTGAGGTAACACATGGAACTCCTATGAAATGCATGCTTAATTCTATGGATGAGGTCACTACCCTATCAACATTTTTCATGGTCACTAAATTTCACCCCATAGGAACTGAGTGGAGAAGACCTTGAAGATCCTTCTTCCTTAGCTCTTGTTTGGGGGGTTGAAGGGTTCCCCTCTTGATATTCCGCCCTTGTAGGCTCATTTTTCATCCCTATACAATGATCTAGGGGGGAACCTCTTGGTTGATGAGGACTAGTGGGAACCTCTTTTGTATTTGTAGAGTAGATTTTGTATGTATTGTGTTCCCCCGTGCTTGTGTTATGTATTCCTGGATGACCCATGTCACCCTTGTAGGTGCTTCTATACAAGATTTTTTCTGTGTTGTGAAGTTTCCTCTGTTTATTACATCATTCTTCCTCTATTGTGTATTGATTTTCAACAATTGGGGAATGCAAAGTGTTGGGGGCATTTAGGCCTCCCTTCCATGTTGATCCAATTTTATTTTTTTATTTTTTCTTTGTGTGCCTTTCTTCATATGGTTGATGATAGTTAATTTATATACTATTATATCTATTTGTATATTACTGAGCAACTCATACTTTCAAATATAAAATCACCCCTATCCCTTGTTCGTGATGTTATCATCTCTTCTTTATTTGTAGTTATCTTTCTTACCTATTTTGTGATGTTTTGGTGCTCATATGTTGTCCCTTGCATGTAAGACAACATTACCACAATTACATATCGATATGTTCCGTGGGCCACAACATCACTTTCCAGTTCTTGCTTTTCTCTCTTACGATGTCACATGCCTTTGTGTTCGACATGGACCATCATAAGATGGGGCTATCATGTCACTTTGATTTTTAGAAAATGTATTTGATAGCTAATGATTTTTTTCTCAAAATATTCTCCAAATATTTTTCAAAAATCACATTCCTTAACAAGGACCCCTAGCAGAATATTTTTCCTTCATCATAGGTTTGTAAAGAAAGAGTTGGAAAAACTTTCCTCTAAGCGAGGAGCACCTTCTCTTGCAGGTGAATTTTTGACCTGCTTCTTGTGAGGAGACCTTCTTCCTTTCTAATTCCTTGATGAAGTCAACATATTTCAAAAGGATTCCTTGATGTTGAATTGATTTACAAAATATATTATTGCACTTTCAAAAAACATGTCTCTTGAGTAGACCCTTTCCTTTCAAAAAAATTTTGAGAGACCCCTTTGAAAGATCTTCCTTCATTTTTTGACTGTTTGTCTACTTGTGTGGCTGATTTTTGATATTTAACATATTTTTTCTACGAATTAACATGTTTCTTTGGAGGTGCACCTATCAAACTACTTCTCAATCTGACTCTATAGAGTCCCCACACATTAGGCTTCCTTTAGGAGAGATTACTTGAGGGCACCTTCTTTGTGGGTTCAAGGACTTGTGAAGCATTTGCATCCTTTGAGATTTGACCATCATTGGCCTATGAGCCTTTGGTACACTTTTCTCAAATCTCTATAGGAGAGAGTACCTATGGAGCTATTTTCCTACCCTATATTTTTGAGCTCGCCAAATTGTGGTTTTATTCCTTGATGATTTAGGTATACATTTATAAACTCTTTTTATTTACCTTATCAGACACTGATTGGAACTCATGTTCACTAAAGTAGGGGAAAAAATTATAGGATTGAATTTGCACCTCTCTTACAAATTCCCCTTTTACACCCTCCACCCTACAAAAATCAAATCTAACCAAGTAATTCAACATCACCCATTTGTACCCCATCCACTTGATGCTTATTTTTATTGTCATTGGGGGAATTTTTGTTGGGGACATGTATGTGGCATGCAGACATCTGCACAATGTACTATTGTCCTGACAGGATTCCTACCTCTGGAATCTACAAAGGTATTATGTTCTCCATTGGTGACAAAAAATAATGCCCCTATGCCTTCCTACCAACCTTTGAACAACTCTTTCACTCCCATTTTATCTTCAAATGGCTATCTTTCTCATTTAATCCATTTTCTTCATATTTCTACATGCTCAATTCATCTTGATTAACATTCATGGTAATTCTTGCTCCATAATTTTGCTACTTGCTGCACTATTGGCATCACAACTCCAACAATATCAACTGTCTACACATCTACTAGGCAAAACTATAGCTAGGCATCTGGTGAGACTGCTTTCAGCATTGTTGTGGCTACGTCAACTTTACCATTGTTGTGGGATTTTCCTTGAGTTCCTTTGGTTGAAGGTGGTAATGCTTTTATCTACTTTTTTGTTCAATTTGAGTAGTTTAGTGCTTCTTGTAGTATTCAATTTAATTTCCATTCTAGCATCATTCTGTTTACCATATTTCTATATATCTCTGTATCTGGCAATCAGTGGAGGTGGAAACACCAAATCAAGGGTTTGACTATAGTAAACCCCTATACAACCCCAACATTTTTCATCTCTTAGCTATGTGTAGGTACACATTCATGTAGAGCTTGTTGGTTAACTGGACTCCTCATAAGTTAATAATCACCACATTTTCTTCGTGTGCTTCTACATCATCTTTCTAGTTATTTGTTCATTTTTTTAGTTATCATTCTATTTAGTACTTTAGACTTCATTTGCTAAGTCATTAGTAGGTTTTTGTACCTTTTACTATCACTCCATACTTTTTGGTCATACAGATGCTAGTGCCCTTATGAGACACCAGTGTTCCACATTGTTGTCCCTGACCTATATTGTTGTCCTCTAGCAAAGAGCTATCTAAGCTATAGTTCGGGTTCCAAAAACTTGCTCATTTAGCCCCATCAAAACCTTTGGGTTAGTAGAGTGATGGAAGCACTTGAGAGTGCTCTTCATTATATGTTAGACATTACAAAACTATGTGGTTGAGGTAGATTAGGGTAGCCTTCTACTCTTGGCTCTCCATGGCTTACATCATTGGAGTGATTGGTCCACCTCCTCTACATCTCTTGATTTTGATGGATAGCATCAATCTCAGTTAGCAAATTCTTTTTTTCTTCCTTTGTGCCAACAATCCAGCATGTAAATTTTCTAGCTCTTTTTCCCACCTCACTCACTTCTTGAACAACTTGGCTAGAGATGCAATCATGTCCTAGTGCTCCTTGTTCTCCACCTCCTTCAGCCATGGGACCTACTGCTCAAGAAAGTTTCCCTCTATAATTTGGATTCTTTCTTTAGTTGTTACCAGCTAGCCCAAGAGCCACTTCATTATATCCCTCTAGATGTAGTTGTCTCTGATATTTCATTAATTTTTTTATAGAGGGGGTTACCAGGGGCATGAATTGACCTATATTCAATGCCTATTTCCTCTAGACTGATGCAAAAATTAGGAGAATTTTGAGAATTAGAGTTAGAAATAGGAAGTGTTGGGAACATCAAAGATATTTGCATGAGAAGAAGAGTGCAAAAGAGAGTTGGTCAAAGTGGGATTCCACAACTCATCATCATTTGAGTTGTTGGACTCCCTTGACCTAGAAGTAGTAATAGGCATGGGATTTGACAAGTGGGTGCATTTGATTGGGTCAGGGAGGTTTATTAATAGGGGCTTTACCCTAAGCCCCGGTGCTATGGAGAATGGTCAAAGGGGTTTCATTGAGAGTAATAGAGAGGTTGGGGTCCATAGAGGGATTTGTGGGGTCGTAAATGGTTAGAGTGTTCTTAGGAATAGTGGCATGGGAGGGAAGCAACACAGAATGGAACTTGCAGAGATGGTAAATAAGGCCCTGGTGGATGGGTAATTTATTGCATTTGGATTAGACACTTTAAAAAATTTCTCAAGCAATGACATAAGCCAAAAGGGGAAATTCATTTTGACATTATACCTAAGATGATTAATCATATGCAAAAGATGAGAATGGAAGTGAAAGGAACACCCTTCAAGAGTGGCATGCCCCATAAGAATTTTGCAATTTTACTCCAAAGTATAGGAAAGTTTGCACTGTTAAAGCCATTCCATAGTCTATTCACCCTATAACCCTTTTTGAAAAAACATTCGATGTCTTTCTAGTAATGGCCTTTTGACTTACATAGAATACAAACCCCTTCCAGATAGATCACTGTCACCTCCGCAATAAGCTCTAGAGTCACCATGAAGGAAACCCCTCCAACAATAATAATTTTGTCCACCCGAGAATTAGCAAAATTGAAAGAAATTGTGGGGCATGCCCCTTCATCCCCTCCGCAAATGAGGCTATCTTTCCCTATTCCAAAATGTCCTAGAACTCCTTCTCTTGCTTCCAACCATCGCAACAGGTAGGTTAATCTAGAACCATATCTTCACCCATTGCAAACATCAAAAACTTCAAAGAAAGTTAATACCAGCTATGGATATGGCTATATGAAAACTAGAGCTACAAGTGAATGTAACTATGAAAAGATAGATTAGTGAGATTAAGTTGCCATAATTGTGGAGTGTTCCAACTATCACATAGAGTTGACATTGTATCCAATTCAACCTCATTTGGACAGTACTTTAATATCATCTTGAATTAATATAAGCACTTTCCATAGGATATGGAGGATATTATCCCATATTACTAAATTTTGAGTAAAGGCTCCAAGATTTACTAATAGATAGACAACTTTATTGTCTCTCCTATACATATGATTAACACTATAATTCCTGAAGGAAATCATGAGATTGTGATTTGAGGACATGAGATCCTAGAGGGTCTAGCAGGGAAAGCTTTCCTAGTCAACATGAGAGTCATGTTTCTAGAGTCTCCTATAATTTCAAATTTGAGAACTTGGCTTGTGTGGCAATTTGTATGGTGTGGAAGGCCACCACCTCCTTAGCAAAATTAGAAGATTTCACCCCCAAGTTTATTGGGTAGGCTATAACTAGCTTCTCCTTGTGGTCATGGATGAGCCCACCCCCCCAACCCAACTTGGGTTAAGTTTTGTCGAGTCATCAAATTTGAGCAGTAGGATAGTTATTTGGGTAGGAAATTCCTGTAATGAAAAAATAATGGCTTTATAAAACCAATGTGTTTGATGTAATGTGATGAATAATAAGTTAATTATTAGGTTAGTTAGTTGGATGAGAAGTTATTCCCAAAATAATAACTTTATAAAACCAATGTACATTAGACATAATATTACAAATAATAATATTGAAATTTCTCTTTAACTTTATTTACAATATAAATAAGTTTCTTTATATTTTTGCTACTCTACAATACAAGTAAAATATCATAAATTTAAACAAAAAAATAAAAATATAAAAGAAACTTGATGGTAAAGACATTGTCAAATATTTGACTAGAGATTTTTACAAGCAAGAGATACAAATACAATCATTTAGCAATCGAATTTAATCCTACTCATTGAGGGCTAAGCACAAAAAAAATTTAGATGTATTTGTGTGTTGTTCAAGTCAATGTTGTACTTGAACAATATAAAGAGCAATTTGTGGATGTATAAATGTTTCCTCTTATAGGATATAATATGCTCCAAATACATGGGCCAAAATTTCACCAACTCAATTTATGGAATAATATTTCCAAACATAACTAAAGTCGCAATATCTAACTTCATTTTGTGCAACAAGATGTTTTGATTAATAGGGAAAAATAGGTTTTGAAGGCACCTGAAACCCTTTGTATCAGATACAAAATGCTACTCCAAAAAATAATCAAAAGTCTACCAGCAGCAACCTAACAACCTTAAAACCAACCACCATGGGTGCCAGAGTATAATAAGACAATCAACAACCAATGACACCGACCAAAAAAACAACAATAAAACAATCGACAGAAGACAACCACCAAACAAAAACAAAAAACTAGTTAAGGCCACTTAGAGTTCTGGCCACCTCAATCTACTTGTTTTTATGTTTTTCAACCATGTCTAATAGTTCCTTCTTCTCAACATCAAACACTTTCTTCCATTCAGTCGATCCTCCGCCAATAGGAATCTTGTCATCTTCCTTCATAGCATTTTACCCTTACCCTTAGCCATTTTCTCTTTCTCCATGATCTCTGAGAATAAAATCTGATCTTCTCTAAGCTACATAATTTTCTTAAAAGGAATTTCCAATGCTTCAACACTAAACTTAACCAAGGTATGGCTAACCTACAACAATTTCTTGGTATCCTCGTTAATGCCAACAACCTTGGCCTCAAAGGCTTGCATTCTATCCTCACACAAATCCTTGAAATAATTAAATGAACCTTCTAGTTCCACCAATCTATCAATGAGGATGTCAAACACAAAGGCCTTCTAAGAATTCTCCATATTCACCTTTAAGCCTCTTATCATAATATTAATTTTATTAAATTCTTGCAAAGTCCATTTGGCTAGTTTGAAGGTATCCATAGCCCCAACCCTCGCCATGTCTAGCAAGCCAAACATAGAAGTTTCATCCTCATCAAGGTACAAAAATCCTCCTACAGAGGATCAAACTTCAACGACGGATTAACATTTTTCTTTTCCTCCTCCACATTCAGATTCTCAACCTCCTTCACAAGGGACACCTTTGGCATGTCATGAAATGGAGAATCCTCCACCATCACCATTTTATTTGTAGGAACCTTACCTTCCTCAATCTCCTTAGGGTTCATGGCCATAACAACAAAAGCCTTCTTCAAATTGGCCAATCTCTTTGATAGTCTTCTTAGTTTCTCAACCAACCCAATATTGGCTTGGGCCCCAACCTCAAGAGCCCCACCAAAAAAACTTTTATTGACACCCAATTATGTAGCCTTGGGAGAGGACTCATCCAACCCAACCTCTGTGTCATCACTCCCAGAAGAGGCTAGCCTCCAAAAGACTTACATGAGAGTTAAAATAGCTTTCAACTTGGATGGTTCAACATATAACAATGAATATAATATATTTCATGTTTGATGTCCTTGTTTCATGTTTCATGTGCCTGTTTCATGTTTCATATCCTTGTTTCATGTTTCATGTGCATGTTTCATGTTTCATGTTCTTGTTTCATTATCTCATCATTTGGTTTAATTACCTACAAGGGATTTAACCAAGGCAAACCCATATTCCCTAAGAATCAATACTTTTCCTTTATCTCTTTCTCTCTCTTTGTGTGATTGGAGATCTAGGTGCTTTGAAGACTTGAAGAACCCTTGAAGATTAGGTCACAAGCTTTGAGAAAGTTATTGGAATTGTCCCCCCATTTGCAAAGTTGTAATCTTCACTAAAATGTCATCTACAAGTCCAAAATTAAGGTTTCAGATCCAAAAAAAAGGGGGAATATAAAGAGTAGACATTGAAGAAAATATTCCGAATTTGAAGCTCTAGAAAACCTTGATTGGACTCATTCGCCAAGCCTGGTGTATGAGTCCTAGTTTAGGTCATTTTTTTTATTTTTACAGTTTTGGATACCCTTTTCCTCGAAACCTGTTCCTATGCAAAAACCCTGATCTACGACTGATTCACCCAGAATGGCGTATGAGTCCTAGTAGGTCAAAATTTTAGGTTATTCAAAATTTCAAGCCTCCATTCAAGTTCTCTCAAGTTTCCAAGTTTTGCTCTATACTTTTCCAGTTTACTATTATGATTTATTTGGACTTATAGTTCATTTAGTGAAGTCTCTTACATCATTGAGTTTAATCATTAGATCTTGCATTTCATACACTTTTCCTATTCCTAGCTTGGTGGTGAAAGCCTCATTAGTCTCTAAAAATAACCTAGGATAGTCCCTTAGTATATCTCTTTCTCTCATTCCTATCATTTGATTGACATCTCTAGGGAATCCTTGAATGTGGAGCATAGAATGGTTGTTGCCCTCGGTCAAAAAACCCCAATGGCAACTATTTTATATCGTATAGGGAGAAAGATATAATATTGCAATGAGTGTTCAATAATTTTCTCACTTGACATTGAAAAGGTATATATTCTTGAAGAATTAAACAAGTGGCATTGAAGGTTGGAGGAAATGGAAGTAGGAGGACATCTATCACCTCGAGCTAGCTTCTTGATTAGAGATGTCTTCCATGAGAAGCATATGTTTCATCTCTAGTCCTTTCAGGAGCAAGAGGGAGCATGCAATGATTTGCTAGTTTGCAAATAGTTTAATTCACAAATTTGGTGAGTTGTTGGTTTGTGGATAGTTGAATCCACAAACTTGTTGAGTTGTTGGTGTGTGGATAGTTGAATCCAAATATTTTCTATGGATAGTTGCATTTGTCTTGATCCATAGTTTAGTAGATGTGAATTTGTGGATAATTGAGTTAGTCTCAATCAACAAATGGATGAGCATTACTATGGATAATGGAGTGTCTCGATTCATAGTTGGTTGGTGATTTTCTTGTGAACAACAATGTGTGTCTTGATTTATAGGTAAATGTTCCATATCAAAACATTTACCCAGACATGAGGAGTTTGGGTTGATGTTCATATAGAGTTGGATAATCAAAACATTTGCCTAGACAAAAGGAGTTTGGGTTGATGTTGATGCGGGGTTGGCTATTCAAGACATTTGCCTAGACAAATGAGCCTAGATTGATCCTGATAAAGTTTTTTCTTTTTTTTTGGTAATATAAACCTTAAGAGGGTTATTGGGATTAAAGCCTACATATAATTTAATTACTAGGTTAGTTAGTTGGGCAGGAAGTTATTCCCATAATGGGAAAATAATGACTTTATAAAGCCAATATTTTTTATATAATGTGACAAATAATAAGTTAGTTATTAGATTAGTTAATTGGATGAGAAATTATTCCCAGAAAATAATGACTTTATTAAACCATTATATTAGATATAATATGACGAATAATAATATTGAAATTTCCCTTTAACTTTATCTACGATATAAATAAATTTCTTTTATATTTTTGCTGCTCTACAGTACAAATAAAATATTATAAATAAACAACACAAAATATATATAAAAAAAACATGATGGTAAAGACATCGTCAAATATTTGATCAAAGATTTTTACGAGCAAGAGATAGAAATACAATCATTTAGCCATCAAATTTAATACTACTCATTGATTTAAGATGTATTTGTGCGCTGTTCAAGTGCTTTATTGGTGGGTGTATAAATGTTTCCTCTTATAGAATATAATATACTCTACATAAATGGGTCGAAATTTCACCAGCTCAATTTATGGAATAATATTTCTAAATATAACTAAAGTCGCAATGTCTTACTTCATTTTGTGGAACAACGTGTTTTTGACCAGGATAAATACAGAAACATCTCTCTCCAAAAGACTTACATGTGAGTTAAAATAGCTTTCAATTCGGACGGTTCACCACTGACCTATGCTAATGTGTTTTCTAGTCTCTTCTTAATTTACATTGATAGTGTTAAGTGCCAATGTAAATTTCCACTTCAATGATGAATGTGTTATACATTATTTTAAACATTAATATTAAAGATATATGATAGGATGATCTATTATTTAGTTAGTTGTTTCTTTCATATATTGAATTTCAAGTGGTTCTTTTAATGGTTTAGGTGTTGAATATCTCTTTTAAATTATAGTTTTCATGTTTGGATTAATAATTTAGATACTTCCATGCTGCCTTTTTTTTTTTTTTTTATTGAACAAAGCAGAAAGAATTACAAGGAGAAAGCTACCAGAAGTAGCAGAAACCAAAAATATTAGATATATATAATCCGAGTGACAAAATCAGAGGCCGAACAAGGCAACAGCCGTAAGAAACAGCCACAAAAAGACAAATTACAAAATTTGTATAATGTTTTTACAATGCTCCATCTTATTGCCCAGTTGAAACTTCACAATCTGCAAAATAACTTGTTGTAGCCTTTTTTTAACCTGCTCATTCTTCTTACCTATAATCCCGAATCTATGAAAAAAGAACAAGCACCTGTAGATATATGTCAGAGTAAAACCGTAAGGTCCCAACAGTCTGATAAGAGTTACTAGAAAACATTGCAGCACACCTAATCTTCCATATATTTTTCAAAACAACATGTCGAATAGAATCAGCAATAACATCTTTTTGCATGCCAAAGCCGAAGATAGCCTCTTTCCAAAACAAATCATGCTTAAAAATAGTAGACAAATCTCTAAAAAATGAAAACCAAATCCTTTTAACATAAATGCAATCCCAAAAAATGTGCTTCAAACTTTCCACACCCTTGCAAAAAGGACAGCTTGCTGGTTGAACCATAATGTACTTCAATCTATCCCCCACAGGTAGTTTGCAGTGCAATATTTTCTAGACCAACAACTGTGCATCAAAATCAGCTTTAGACCGCCATATCTGAGCACTTAATTTATACCAAAATTTGATACTAAATCTGCATTTCCACTTCTGGTTCAAACGAGTAGCAATATTGCAGCTAGGCAAAAGCTTCAAATATATGTGTTTCAAAGGAAAATTATTGAAATGACGATAAGATAACCATTTCCAATCTCGAAAAAAGTAACAATCCCTTGAAGTATAGAACTTCATAGTCAAATCCACTGGCACAAGAGATTTAATAAAAATGATGAATTGTTCATATCCAGAACTCAGCCCAAACTGTTCCTTAATTTTGACCCAAGGAGCCCAGTCAAAAAGGTCAAAATCCCAAAGATCTTTAAACTGTCTAACTCCCTTTTTAAATAAAAAGTAAGCATGTCTTGGAAAGCATAAAGCCAAATGTTGATCATGATACATGATTAATTTGTTCCACCAAATGGACATCGAAACAAAGTTGAACCCAGTTTGCAAAGGTAAACCATTCCAATGTAAAAACTTGCTAACTTTTTGCCATGCTTTCCAAACTGATTGAAGGGGAAAAGAAGCTCTGAGTTTAAAAGAAGAAGGCAGTAGCAATTTATCAAGCCAACGAACACCTTGCCACTTCTTCTTAATAGAAGCATCCATGATACGTTGACGAACTAAAACCTTCCATGGTTCATCTCCACTAGCAGCTCTTATAATCCATTGGCAACAAGGTAGAACGCTTGGGTTTGGGGGTTAATAAGTCCAAGGCCACCTTTATGTTTTGGCTGAATACAGTGAGACCATGAAGAATCTATAAAACCACCATTACCATCCCATTTGGACCACAAGAATCTTCTAATCATTTTGTTGAGTTCCTCATAGCCCTACCTGGAAGGCATCCAACAAGAAGAAAAGTACACATGGGAGGCAATGAAAATTTTATTTGCCACTTGAATCCTACCAGCCAATGACAAAAAATTATTGCCAAAAGTGAACAACTTATGCTTAAGTCTATTTAAAAACCAGGTCCACATTTCAGAAAGAGAAACTCCCAAACCAAAGGGAATACCCAAATATCTAGTTATCTCACCATGTTTGATTTGCCACCATTCTTTTGGTATCCATTGAGAATTAGAATAGGGCTAATTCATTAAAAATTCAGTTTTATTGTGAGCAATAACCGAGCCAGAAACCTCACAGTACAGCTGAATCATTTCCAAAGCATTGTTCACCTCTTCTTCAGAATTATGCAGGAATAACATACTATCATCTGCAAAATGGGAATTAATGACCACCTTATCTTGAGGGATAGAAATCCCTTTGATGAGCTTCATTTGATGAGCTTTATGCAGAAAATAGCCCAAGGCATCAGCTGTAAGAACATACAAAAAGGGAGACAGGGGACATCCCTGCCTTATGGAAAGCTGTAAAATAAAGGGGTTTGACATATTCTTATTAATAATCAATTGAGCATTAGCATCTTGGAACAACATTTGAACATTCTTAAGAATTTTAGGACCAAACCCCAACCATTGAAGCATTTTAAGGATAAAGCTCCAATGAATTCTATCATAAGCTTTATCAAAATCCAACTTGACTATCAAAGCATTTTGTCCTGATTGTTGTGCCCATTCCGCAGTCTCCCAAGCCAGCATAAGATTATCAAGAATATATCTCCCTTTTAAAAACCCTGTTTGTTCAGCCCTCACAATCATTTGCACAATGGGTTTAATTCTGATAGCTAAAGCCTTTGCAATAATTTTATATGAAGTGTTTAGAAGTGTGATAGGACGCCAACCAGCAATACTATCCTCATTCTTACCCTTAGGAATAAGTTTAATGATACCTTTGTTAATAGTAGGACCTAAGGACCCATTGTTAAAGGCTTCCAAATATAACATATAAAAATTATCCTTAATATGCTCCCACATGGTTTGGTAAAATTCAGCAAGAAGACCATCAAAGCCAGGACTTTTAGATGGTTTCATGGAAAATAGAGCATGTTCAATTTCTTCCAAGGAGAGTATTCGATCTAAATATTTGCTATAACCAGGGTCAATCATATTTGGAATAAATTCTTGCACGCTGTCCTCCAAAGTAAGTTGAATATCAGTCCATTTAGTGTCTTCTCTAAACAGCCTTTCATAAAAATTATGAAACAAATTAATGATTTCAGCCTGGGAAGTATGATATCCATTTTCATCTTTAATAGCTTCAATTTTCTCATTTTATGTTTATAGTTAAGATAATTGAAGAAATACTTAGACCCCTTGTTCCCTTCCTTGATCCATTGCATTTTGGCTATGATTTTAGCACCATGACCTCTATAATGGTCTAGTTTTCGCAGCTGAGTTTCTGTAACAACAATATGTTTATGAAGTAATTCATCATGTGGATGAAGATTAAGTTTAGTTCTAGCCAGCTCTAACTGTCCTTGGAGAGATTTCTCACAGCATTTACGTTTCCAAGCCATTCTTCTGCCGAATGAACGAAGAAACTCAACACATTGCTCTATAGAAGAAATCCACCAACTCACCCATGAATCTCCTTCATGAGGTTTGGGAATAGAGTTCCAAATCTCAAATAAGGCTGAAACACACTCTTTATTTTTAAGATGAGAAATATTCAGCTTGAAGGGGAGCTGAGAAAACTTAGAATCAGTACTCTCCAAAGAGGAAATAAAACAAAAAATTGGAAAATGATCAGATAAGGTTGTAGAATAGTCCACCAGCACCAAAAAATCTTGTGACAACTTCTCCAACTGTAAATTATGAGATAAGTAAAAGTGATCCAATCTACTCAACTTCCTCTCATTACCTAGTCTGCAATTAGACTAGGTGAACCAATTCTTGGCATGACAAGAGAATTTATTATGGATAGGATCAACTACTCCAAGCACATTTCTACAAAAAATCCATTTTTCAAATTCTTCTTGACTGAGCTTGAAATGACTAGGCCAACTACGATCTTCATGATGCTCTACCATGTTAAAATCTCCTCCCACCACCCAATCAACAATAGGAAGGTTTTTGGACATCCAGTCCCATAGCACACCTCTTTCTCTTGGATTATTACGAGCATAGATTGAACAGAATCCAAGGGGTTTCCCATTGATAAGGGTAAGGGCCCAAGCACAGTAATGGGAAGGGTCCTCACCCTTATCAATGACATACTTAGAAATTGAAGGGGATAAACCAAGAACAACCCCACCGCTGCCTTCATTATGCAAGTTATGAACAAAAAAAGCATCCTTCGACAAATTGAAAAGAGACATATCTAAACGATCTTTACCAATCTTAACTTCCTATAACAAAAGAACATCTGGTTTCCATTTCTCAAGAGTTTCCTTGACTTTAAATTTGCGGTGAGGGTGAGACAACCCTCTCACATTCCAAGATAAAATTCTAAACCTCATGGAGAAACGTCAAGAGATTCGTTCTCCTCTTGTGGCAAAACTCCAAAGCGATTAGAGATAGGGAATTCTTGACCATTAATCGATCTCTCAGCTAAACCACCAGGAGGAGATCTAGACCATTGTCTAGAATTAGGAGAAGGAGACAGAGATCTTCTAGGCGATTTCGACAACCTGGTGGAAGTTAGAGTAGCAGAATCAGAACAAGGGGAGTGAGAGTTTAAGGGAGGAGAAGGAGGTTCCCTTCATTTACGAACAATTTTCCAATCATCACACATCACAATCTCCTTGTAAGAAGCATTGGCTGTCTTAGGAGGTTCAGAAGGAGAGTGAGGGTTAGAAGAGGGAAAACTATTGTCCTTTTGAAGAGACAAAGACGGAGAAGTATTAATGACTGTCTTGGGCTGCGAGGAAAAACTAGAAACAACCTTGGCTGGAGGGGCTTGTGAAGGAGAGAAGGAAGACCTATTTTTCCTAATGGGGCAATCTCTGATCAAATGACCCTCTTGGCGACAGAAAAAATAGGCATTGGGCTTATTGAGATAAACTATTGGCTGATCAATTTCAAAACCAGGACCATATAGTTTAATATAATCTGGCAAAGGTTTGTTCAAGTCTACTTCTACACAGACTCTCGGATGAACTCTTAAACTGGCAAACTTATCAGAACTTTGTTTGCACCAAATCACTTTACCCAGTTGTGACACAATATCCTTAAGATATGGACTGAAAACTAAATTGAAAAAGGGTAACTCCAACCACATTGGGTAACGAGAGCGAGAAGGGCCTTCAGGGTGAAAGTCAAATGACCAAGCTTGAAGGTAACATATCTGCCCACAAATAATCCATGTCCCATATTGCAATACTACCTGGGTATGCTCTGCTGATTTAAACATACAGGAAACATATCCCTTACCTAACCCCCTTACTGTTTCAATCACCCATCCCCTGTTTTCCCAGTTTATTCTGGCCCATTTATAAAATTCTGATTTTGGAGGAATTCCCCTAAAAAAAAACAGAATAACAATTTTACGTTGGTGTTCAGAAATGAGATCTACAACTTCATCAGGGAGTTGAAACTCTAGGGTTTTACCTTCCTCCTTGTTGAAATCTTCTGGGTTCCTTTCTTCTCCTCCAGCAATTTGATAGGCAGCCTTAGTCTTCAAATCATCCGTCTCATTTGTAGCTGCACCCAAATCTACACTCTTTTCTCCCTCCATAGCCATATTATCATCCAAATCATCAGAACCCATGGAAGAATCTCTAGAGCTGTTAATTTTAGACGCCCCCGTTTGCCTGGCCACAGATTTCAGATGCATTCCTTTTTAAACTCCTCCTCGTCCTTATTCCGCCCAGCAGAGGAGGCCGAGGCAGCGGCAGATGAATCCTAATAAATATTCATGCACAGAGTCGGCAGAACGGGTTCTAAATTTGCAGAAAAATGTAGCAATCACAAGGGTTTCGAAGTTTCAGGAACTGGTCGCTCGAAGTTATTTGGTCTTAGATTCAAACACATACAAAAACTTCACGCTGCCTTTTTTAGCTATGGTTATTATTATTTGACTATGGTACTTTTTCTCTTTCCTTGACTATTGTGAATAGTAATACAAATTATATTCTTTATTTAGTAACCTTCCTTAACCTCCATTTTTATAAATTAAATTCTTTGATCCCTAAATTTTATAAATCAAACTTTTTTTTTGTTGTGAATGACTACTGATTTTAGAAAATATAGCATTTGAGGTAATATCAAAATATATGAACTTGCAAGACTTAATTCACGATGGCATCATCCGTAGAGTTACCATTACTAAAATGTAAAGAAAAATACCTCTGTAAAATTGTATTATATATCATGTTCGACATGGTTTGTCACAATTCAGTTGAGGAGAACACAACGCTTTTGATATCACAGCGAAGGGAGTGTTGTGTGACAACAGATCTCCAAAGTACAACATGACAAAACGATCAAGAGAATGTGTGGACGCACACACAATGTTTGTGACTGCAGATGAATCCAACTTTCAAAATATTGTACAGCAATTGATAGGAATGCCAAGGGCGAAGAAAAAATTAGCTAATAATGCAGCGCTAATTGAAAGGTCCAAGCTTTTGAAGCCCGTAGCCAGGAGACCCACAGTTAAGAAATTATGTGGTAACACCTGCTCATGGGTTAACTTTGTCATGGATTCTTTCTGTGAGGATATCTCTCCTAATCTAAGAACTTCTTTGTCCGAAAAATCCTCATATATCTACAAAACAGAAGTGAAGGATGAGGAAGAACTCATCATGGACGTCGACAATGACTGGCTTAGTTTGGATTGGAATGCAATCTAGGAGGAAATACAAATAATTATTTAGATCAAAAGCTCTGTAATTCCATCTGAGATGTGCATCAGTCCCATTCTTAGACTATTAAATAGACTTTTGTTATCTTCTTTGCAGAGTTTCTTACTGTCTTCCCAATGTATATTTATCGCTTTTCAGACCCAAAAAAATAAATCGGGGAATTAAATTATTCCTTCTCATTATCTATGAATTATTTTGACATTTTGGAACATCTCGTTTCAATGTTAAGCTCTGTTACTTCGTTGACCCGTGTCTTCGCTATAAATTTATGGGATTCCTTAACTTAGCTTGTATTTGGGGCAAGATTATAAAATTCTTGTCTTTGTTTGAAGTTTGGCATAGCTCTGTATTATTAACAAAAAAGGTGTGCAAAATATTGGGGATTAACTCTACATCCCGTGAAATTAAATGCGTATCGTTACCAAAAATGCTCTGCCAATTATTAATTTGTGACAACGAATAAGAATCGTTTATAACACTAGATAGTTAAGCGTTTAGTAGCTCCTGCCAATGGAGATGTAGAGGGGCTATTTTTTTATATTAAACAAGTCTATTGTCTAGTCAATTAAATTCTTGTGTTTTCTTGTGCTAAATTCCACTGCGATGTTTAATACAGGAAACCGTTGAAATTTTAACCATTGTAGATTAGAAGTTGATTTTGTGAGATTGTAGTTGGTGGAAGGACAAGCTTTCACTCTTGTGGATAGATGTTTGTGCGGAAGGGAAGTCTATGGCGCTTGTCTCGCCTGACTCTGATTACCTTATAAATCTGGATGACACGGCAATACCAAGACGATAGAAATAAAACAGGTGTCGTATTATATAGCACAGACTGGGATAATGGTTCAGCTAGCTATTGTGTCATTATCCCACTTGCAGTCTCTGCAATAGACATATCCAATTAATTTGTTTGCTTATGCTTTGTAAGTTCATTGCTGTGCTAAATTATCCTCCATTATTTCCAAATTGGGCTCCAGGTCTATCTTTTGCGTTTGTAAAACATTTTAAGAATGTAGTGTACACTTGTTTGAGTCCATCTTACTTTGTTTATCTTTATTTATGTCTTAATTAGTCCTATTTTGCATCTACAAGCCTAATGAACTACATCTTTTTATGGCAACAAACCTCAAAGGGGAAATGATAATTTAATACTACTAAAAGAGGGGTAAAAATTTATTCAATCCAAAAAGAGTAGTACAAAGCAAGTGAATTACACATCCCTATCAATCTCCAATAATTGGTCCAACTTTTGTGACAAATCCAGGGGTAATTGACCCCTGTCCACAATATTTAAATCATGCAAATGATCAAAAGCCCATTTAGCCAAACAATCCACAACTCCATTCCATTCATACACAATATGACATAAATAAATAAAATCTAAGGAAGAACACAAATTAAGAATTTGTTTTATAATAACATCCAACTACCAACTAACATCCTCTAATTGTTGCCTTTGCAACAATGTCACTTGCACTTGAGAATCTGATTCACAAATGATTTTTCTCCACTCAAGAGCACAACCACGCTCCATAGCACACAAAATGGAAAGAGTCTCCATCACATTGTTAGTATACCGACCCTTATAAACAAAAAAGATAAACTCAACAGTCCCATAACTAGTCCTCCTAACACCTCCAATGCCAACATGGCCAAGATTTCGATGAGAAGAACCATCCGTGTTAATTTTCAACACACCTTGAGGGGGAGGACACCAGTGCCCCTCCCTATTTATCTTTCGAAGAAGATGATGAAATCTATTTCTCTTGATTTGACCAACACTGTGAGTAGCTCCCCTCTCAAGAGGAAGATTAAGACGAGTACAAAAGGAAACCTTTCCTGGATCCACACCCTTATCCAAGTCACACTTAGCCTCAATAGTTTCTCCCACCGAATGAAGAATCCTCCACCACAAATGTTGGACAACTAGCTTCACATCTTAAAAAATCATATGATTCCTCTCCAAACAAATATGTCAAATAATAAAATTTGATCCCAAAGCCCAAGTAACTTGAAGAAAAAAGGTCTTAACAAGGGCCTTCCCCCACCGAGAAAAGAACTATGCCAAAGAAGAGACTTGCTAGCAAGCCTAGTTACACATATCCCACCAAAGGTGCTAGAGCCTCCTAGAAAAGGAACACTAGAAGAAGAGATGAGAGACATTCTCTTCATTTTTACCACAAAAAACACACATCGAGGGACCCTAGAACCCTCTCTTGTAGAAGTTATCCCAAGTAAGACATTGGTTCTGGACCACCAGCCATAGAAAAGAAATTGCACTTGGGCAAGGAAAATTTATTCCACACTTGCTTCCACTAAGGAACCACAACATCCCCAAACACCTGCCTAAGAAACTTTCCATAACCTACTGAAATAGAGTATTTACTAGATAAATTAACTCCAAGCTATAACATCCTGCCCCACCATGGAATTGCATTCCTGAAATGCTCGAATCTGAGCCAACTCTTGCCTATCCTCCTTTGACCCTCCTGGAGGCCAATACAAGGATTGATTCCATATAAGGCTAGTAACAAGTCCAATATTCCAAATAGAATTGTAATGCTCAACTATATTCCAACCAACAATAGTAAAATGATCACAAAAGGACTAAAGGTGACAGTAAGCATAAAGAATGGGGGGGTGACCATCCCAAGAATCCCACCAGAAAAGGGCTTGAGAACCTAAATGACATATCCAAAAAAGCCCCTTTTTAACCAATTGAGCCCCCAATTTGAGGGTATTCCAAATCATTGATCCCCTTCCTTTTAAAGGGAAACAAGGAATATCAAAAGTGTTAACAGCCTTAAGATACTTGTGGGTAGGAATACAAGCCTAAAGCTAATATTGATTAGTACACCAATGCCAATATAACTTGGCTGCAAGAGCTTGCTTGTTCAAAACTATAGAACACAATCTATGGCCTCCCTCTTTTTGTGGCCTGCACACCGTATCCCACTTAACAAGACTCCACTTGGTTGATTGCAAGCTACCACTCCAAAGAAATTTCCATGAGAGAGCATCAAATTCCCTTAAGAAATTCCATCTCTTAAGGTGAAATTTAACATACTGAAGTTTCTTAACAAAAGTGTACAAAGTTTTTACCATAAGAAGGGCTGCCAACACACCACCACTGAGCCATAATATCATGCAAAGAAGACTCCTGAAGCCACATAAGCTAAAAATTAACAGGAGGATTCTTTGGAATAGTAAAATAGGAAACTAAAAGTTTAATTGGCCAATTAATAGACCCCCTCTAATCAAGAATATTAGAACATGTAAGCAACCTACCTCCCACCCAAAAACATGAAACAAGAAATCTTTTTAATCTTTCTAAGATTGCTTCCTCTCCCCTTTGTTTATTATTCCAAGTCAAAATCCCATTAAAAGGCTTAACATCATTTAAAGCAAACAAATCCACATCCTCTCAAAAAAGAGCACTAGTAGGCCCAAGCCAAGGCAATCCACCTCTTTTCTTCTCAAAGCTCAACACAGAATTAAAATTACTAGCTAAGACCCAAGGAAGATATGGAGCACATGATCACCTTATATGATCCCATAGCCAAATTTTTCCACGAATATCAATCAGGGCATAAACATTAGTAACTAGAATGGTCTCACCTATTTCCAAAGAAGAGGCAGCCATTGGAATAGTAGAATGACTAGAAATCCACCAAATAATTTTGGTTGTGTCCCTATTTTTTGGGTTGGGACTAAGATGCCACCTAAGGAATTTTTGTCCCCCAAAGGTCTTGGGACCCTGATTTCAAATGTGCCTTAAAGTGGCCCCTTTTTGGAGTTTGTGGCTTCAGTTTCATGCCTAAAGACTAAGATGCCACCTAGGGCATCTTAGTCCCCCTTAAGGTATTTTCAGGATTTAATTTCAAATCTTGGTAGGATTTAGCCTCCTTTAATTAATTAATTCATATGTCAGCTTGTTGTGGGGTATGTGTAGGATCACCATGGAAAAAACATGCCCTTAAGTGGCCAAAAATTTAGAAAAATCAGAGTTAGGCAACTTGATGTAAAAATTTGTATAAGTTATCTATATTATTTCAAAAAATGTAAGAATAGAATCTATAGAAAATTGAATATAGTTTCCAAACAACTAGGTTTATTTAAGAAAATATATATTTTGTAAAAATTTGAAATTTCAATGCAGTAGTACTTAAATTTTAGGGAAAAAATAAGTAGGTGTCTATCTAACCACCCTAACTACAGTAAAATGATAATATTTTTTTATAAAATTTTAGATATAAGTACTCATGTCCCGATGTGATGCATATTTTTTTATAATTTTTTTCCAAGCAAATAATTAATTATGAATTGTTTATTACAACTTAAAAAAAAAAAAAAAACTCGTATGTCTGACCACCTTAACTTGGTCAAAAATTCATGGAATTCATTTTTTTTAATTCTATAGTATGTGAAGCATAGAATGTCACACATGTTTCAGATTCAAAAAAAGTAATACCATTTGAAAGCTATGCATATTTTTCAATCAACCTATCAATCAAGACTTTAGTCATAATTCAAATAGAAAATGAATAATAATTATTTACGAAATTAAAAGTAAGGTATAATTTATATTGGTGGAAATTTGAGATTCTCCTTTAAAAACCCTTTTCATTTCATCAACTTTGGCTTAAAAAAAAGTCGTCAGCCACATACCCTACACATGCCCATCATGATCCTATACATACCTTGACATGGTGTAATTCTGGGATATAAAGAATAGATAAGTATAAATGCAAGGTCCTTTCATTTATTTTGATACAATAATTTTGTGAAATCATTATTAGTTACAAATTGGAGTCCAAAAGAGCATTCAAGAGCAATTCATCGAGCATTTGGAGCCATCATCAAGATTCAAGCATCATGTCAAGGGTTTAATGCATCCATTCATGTTGTTGAGACAAGATTGTGGATGCAACATTGAAGATCTATTTGCAACAATTTTTCACATCATATCCAAGTATTCAAGATCTACATTCTTCATGGCCACTACATTGTAGATTGCATATTTTCTTCACAAGGCATCATCCAAGGTGATATCATTTCCATATTTCATATTTTATGTTTCATTTCATTATTTGGTTTAAATATCAACAAAGGGTTTAACCAAGACAAACCCCCATTTACTAACAAGCAACAAGTTTTTTTCCTCTCTTATTTGTTTGTGATTGTAGATTTAGGTTGAATACTTGAAGATCATTTCAAGTGTAAAGTTGTAAAAGATTCTACGTTGCATTGCAAAGTTGCCATCTTCATAGAAGCTCGCCTATAGGATAAATTCAAAAGTTTCAAGACCTGATATCTGAGAAGAAGGAAGTGCAGATGTTAGACCTTTGGATCACACTCAGAGATTTCAGAAATTTAAAGCAAGACTAAGTCACCACCTAGGGCATCTTAATCCTCTCAAATGTAGTTTTTGAGAAATTCTTTCAGATCCGGTTCTGAGATCCGAAGATTCCACATCTTTCCCAGAAACCAATAGCAGGACTAAGACAACTGTAAGGGCGTCTTAGTTCTCCATAGCACATTTTGACAACATTTTTTCTTTTTTGGAATCCTCTTCACATTTCTAGACTTCCCAGGTACATACATCATAACTTGTTATTACTTACTTTCATAATTTGTACTCTTCATTTAGCTTGCCTTGTTGAGAATTGAATCACCTTTGAGGTTGATAGTCATTCCAATTTGGTATCCTATGACATTATTGAGTGACCGAGAGAGAATAGGAGTGGGCATTCTTCCACCACTATTTTCTTTCTGGTTAATTTTGGTGAACCCAACACTTTTTAGCATTCATTTTCTAGTTTGGAGTCCATTAAAGTCCTAGATTTAGGTTGCATTCATTATTGCATTATTGAAAGTGCATCTAGGGTTTCTCATGTTTACATTACTGAAAGTGCATATAGGTTGCATTTTTACTTTCTTGCATCATCTTATTATATTGAAAAACTGAAAAGCGCATTGTTAATCATCCTAATTGCATTTAAAATCATTGTTATTGCATTCAAAATTTGAAAAACTGCATTCAACTTTGCATCCAATTGCTTGTTTCTAGTTACTTTTTCTTGCATTCATTTTCCTAGCTTTCTATTTCTAAACATCAAGTCCCTGGGTAGGAAACCTAGGAACACTGTTAACAACTCAAATTTTTTTTTTGACAAAAATCTCAACTGGGACAAAAATGCCCTTCCAAGCATCTTAGTCGCTTTGTGGGTTTTTGGCTTAGAAGCCTATCTTAGTTGTTTGTTGCTTGTTCCAGTTTTTGGAACCTCCAAATTCCTTCAATAGGACCAAGACGTCCTTGCTAATGTCTTGGTCCTTGTTGAGTTATAAGTTGCACTTTTTAGGGTTTAAATCTATTTTTTTGTGCTTCCTAAGCCTCATGGTAACATATATTATAAGATTTGAAAGTTTCAAGAACATCTATTTTATGCACTTAGGTCACAAACATCAATTTAAGGAACTCATTTTTGAAATCATTTCAATTACAAGCATCATTAGATCTTAAAATACTGACATTTATGAAACTTTGCATAATATGGATAAAATTATTTTTCACTTTTCCATATACAATGTTTACATTCATAAAACTTTGCATAAGTTTGATAAAAGTGTTTTTCATTTTTGGATATACATTGTTTGTATTCTTAAAGTTTTGCATACATTGGATAAACGTGTTTTGCATCTTTGGATATACATTGTTTACATTATTAAAGCATTGTATGAGATGGTTAAAACTGCTTTTAATTTTTGGTTAAACAATGTTAGTACCTCACCTTTCTAGGCACGCTAAGAAAAAGTTCATAGCCCTCCCTATGAGAGTGTTTTAGTGAAAGATACCTTGGAAAATCCTAACGATCATATTTCTTCTTCTCCTAATATCTCTCCTATTTGTGAAGAAGATATTTTGGTGTTAGAAGATCCAATCAATGAGAATTTTGAGAGTCCTAGTTGTTTCTCTCCTCTTACCTCTCTTTGTGAACAAGACATTGATGAATGCAAACAAGCAACTATAAATAATCACAATGACCAAATAACACAACAAGAGACCATTGAAACTTCAACTAGCCTATATTCATCCCCTAACATCTTCCCCTCTTGTGATAATGTCCTAGAGGATGAAAGCATAAGTGAAGATATGTTGGTGTTGGATGATCAAAACTTTAAGATTTATGAAAATCCTCTTTATGATCCTTCCCCTACCTATCCTATTTTGGAAGAAATTAGGGAACAAAGGAATGAAACCACAAATGATAGTGAAAATCATACTTGTTCTTCTCCTAGTATTTCTCGTAGTTGTGAAGAAGATACTTTAATCGATGAAAGTCATGAGGAAAACATTCTTGAACACGATAATGAAATCATTGATAAGAAATAAAATTCAACCATTGATCATTCTCCTACTTGTGATGAAGTCATTTTGGAAGAACCAATCCTTGAATGTCAAGAATATTTGGTTTGTAGTTCTCGTAAAAACTCTCCTACTAGGGAAGATATCAAAGTGAAAGAAAATGAGAACATTGACAATAGTAATTCCTTAGATGAAGATGATGAAGTGACATTAGACTCCCCTTAACTAAGAGATCATAAAAATAAGGATAATTCTTCTGAGGTTATGCACATTAGATACCACTTGGAGTAATCTTTGGAGCTTAAAATTATCATTTATTCACCCTCTCAAAAACCACAAGTTCAAAACAAACCCATCCTTATCCTTGAAGCACCTAAGAACAATATTTCATAGAAACCAAGTTACAATACTGTTTCTCATACATATAGCACTAGAAAAAATCTGCAACCAAGACAAACACCTTCAACATCCCTCCCATTTCCTAATCCTATCTTAACTAGTGCCCCTCATTTTACTTCACAAAGTGGAAAGGAGTATAATCTTGTTGAACAACATAAGAATTCTCCCACAAAGATATCCCTTTGGGACCTGATTTAGAATTCACCTAACTATCACACTATGCTTCAAACTACCTTACAACAAGTTCCTATCCCTTCTAATGTGCAACCGAATGATATAACAACCATGGTTCAAGGAATAAATGTTGACATTGTTTTCCACCAAAGTGATCTCCCTCCTTTGGAAGTGCCAAAATAATATGATGCTTTCAAGATCATAGCTCAATAAAATAGCATAGGGATAAAGCAAACCCTTATTGACCATGACTCATCCATTAATCTGTGTAGTGTAAGCCTTTTGAATAAGCTTGGCGTCAATAAATAAAAAATTCAACCTAATTCTTTATCTATTAAGGGATTTGATAATGTGAGAAAATGACTACTTGGGGTGATCACATTACCTATTACAGTTGAAAAAGTTACATTACAAACCCCTATCCATGTTATGCCTAATGATATTTTGTACAATCTCCTTTTAGGAAGACCATGGATTCATGAGATGCATGTGGTGCCTTCAACCCTTCATCATATCATGAAATATGCTTACAACAAGAAAGTTTATACAATCGAGGCCGATCCCAAACCAAACAATTGTTTGAACATTAAGAAAGAAAAGGAAAAACCTATAAAAACAACTACACAAGTGGAGTCCAAACAAGAAAAACAAATAGAAAGATGCCCTAAACCCTTCTACATGATATCACTAGATGATTTTGGATTATTGAATTTCGAACCAAAATTCATGGGAGAATACAAGATCATAAATGAAGATTCAGACAACGGAAAAGAAAAAGAAGTAATGTCAACACAAAATTTGGAAGACCCTTTGAAAGCATCCACCTCAACCACTTTAGAAAAAAAGACATGTTCCACAACAAACATGAATGAGATAGATAAAGATTATAATTTTTTTTTGAATCTCAATGGGTAGGACTATGGAGCACTAGAAGGAAAAGCAAAATTTTGAATCTCTGAACAATAGAGCAGGTCGTGGAGTAGGTTCGGAGGAATTGCAAGCTGAATCGATGCATGTTCTGACTGTGGAGAAATGTAAAGTTGAATTTGATGAGGACATTGGAAAAAAAATCCAGGTGGACCCGGGAGGAAAGATAAATTTGGTGGGGTCCCCTGAAGGACAACAAGGAAAAAAAGATGAAATTTCTAATGAAATGGTAGGGACCATTGATAGGGAAGGAGCAAAGCGTAAAGCTTGGGCATCATTGTTTGGTGTTAAACCAAATGGTAAATTAATTTTCCCTCTAGTGAGTAATCATTCTGACCCAATGAAAGGTAAGTTTTCCATCTTTGTGCCTAATCCTATTATTGATCATAATATTGCTTTGATGGAAAAATTTATGGTTGGTAAGTTTATGGGCCCTAGACCAAATGTTCAATTGGTCAAGGAATTTATTAAAAACAAATGGAAAAATATTGGGCAAGTTACGGTGGTTGCTCCTCCAAGAGGATTTTTTCCTTTGAGTTCACCTGCAAAGAGAATATTTTGGCTGTGAGGAGTGGCAGACCTTAGGTCATTGGAAAATCTTCCCTGGCCCTAAAGAAGTGGACTTCTTGCATGGAACTTTCTAACTCTATCTTTGAGAATGTTCTAGTTTGGCCTAAACTCCCAGGTCTCCCTTTGGAATACTAGAATGAGGAAATTTTCAATGAAATTGCTAATTCTTTTGGAGAACTTCTTTCTATTGGCCCTATGACAGCAACTAGAAAGCGGTTAGTGTTTGCTTGAATCTGTGTAGGATTTTCATAGAGTGTTGCCCCTCCTTCAATAGATATTCAATCTAAGTTGGGAACCTAGATGCAAAATATAGAGTTTGAATCCATTCCTTTTGCCTGCTTCAAATGTACAAAAATAGGGCATTGGGCTAAGAAATGCCCATTAAATATTAGTAAAGAAAATGAAAATCACCAATCCAACCCTAGGACTATCTAGAGGAAGAAATCTAATGGGGAAAGACAAGCCAACAATTCTACTGATAGTATTGATGAAACAAAATCAAAAGACCTTAATGCATAGAATAATCACCAAACAAGAGTAGAAAATAATGAAGGCCCTAAGGAAGATGAAAAAACAATGGAAAATATGGAGGAAGTGAAAAAGGATGAGGAATTTGTTTCCTCTACTCTTAAGATCTCACTAGAAGACAAAGAAAATGGGTTTCCTGGACTGGAGGAAATTCCTATCCAGGGTCTGTTTCTAGATATTGGCATTCCAATCATGAAAATGACCTCTATTGATTGCTCCCCTTTGAGTGTCCCTCTTAATCTTGGGGAAAACACAACCCCAAATTTTGTAAAGGACACCTTTGAGGATCTGAGCCAGAATATCGATCTTTCGAGTGAAAATTTGGATCAGCCTAGGAATGGCCAAATGGATACCCTCCCCTGGGAGCAAAGAAGAATATATGACAAGGAAGGGGAATCTAGTAGAGAGATGGAGAGCCAAGAAGATACTGACTGGGAAGAATTCCTCTCTCATTCTAAGAAAAAGGAGAAAAGAAAATATCAGAATATCTCGAGTGGAGTTGTTACCAGAACAAGAGCAAAGGCATATTGTGGAGCTACTAAGCTTGGCTAGGGAAGAAGATTGGGAAAATGGCAGAGAGAGCATGAAAGCTTCCAGGATATAGCAGATGGTGTTAAAAATACAATTTTGGAGATTCTCCAATCCCCTGGTAAGATATGAGTTTAATGCCCTGGAATATTAGAGGGATCAATAGCCTTCACAAGAGGAATGTTTTGTACAATTTTGTTAGGGATCAAAAACTTGATATTCTCCTCATCCAAGAAACAAAAATGTCCAAAGAAAAGGTGTAGAAGATCAAAATGTATTAGAATTGTGGGATTCAAGGAAATAGTTCAGATGGTGTGTTAGTAGGCATTGCTACCTTCTAGAACTAGAACCTCATTAAAAGGGAACCTTTGTTGGAAAGTAACAATCATGTGGCTACTAAATTTACACACATCAGAGACAACTTTAGTTGGATTCAGTCGAACACCTATGCTCCCAATGGGAAAGGAGCTAGAAAATATTTTTGGAATGAGCTTTCTGCTTTCCATAGGATAGTTATGGATGACTTTAATACTCCCCTTATAAATGAGGAGAAATTTAAAGGTTCTCAAGTGAACCAGGAGAGTAAGTCTAATCTTTTTTATTTCATCAACAATAAGGAGCTAATTGACATGGACTTGCAAGGGGCTTAGTATACTTGCTCGAATAGAAGAACTGGTAAGGAACTAATTCAAGTTAGGCTAGATAGAACTTTAATTTCTCATCGGTGGCTTTTAAGCTATTTTTTCTCTCTTAAAGCTCTTTCTAGAGTTGGGTTGGATCATTTTCACATAAGCTTTGTGGCAGACTCTATAAAGGTGAAGGAAAATACGCCCTTTTGATTTGAAATAATTTGGTTGTCTCACCCCCTCATCTTTGATAAAATTAAGAAATGGTGCAATATTGATGTTCTGGGTACTGCTATGTTCAGAATTGCGAAAAAACTGAGAGAAGTCAAACACAATTTAAAAAGATTGAAAAAAGAATCTTTTAGAAACACTTTTTGGTATGAAATCCAAACATCAAATGAAGCTTGTGGAGATCCAAGACAAAATCCAGAAGGAAGGATACATTGAAGATAATAAGGTTAGAAAAAATGAGTTGTTGGTCAAACAACATGATATAATAGCAAAAGGGGAGTTCTAGAGGCAGAGATCGAGGGTTTTGTGGCTCTCTGGTCGAGATAGAAATACTAGGTACTTCCATTTATCTACTTCTAAACATAGGGCTACTAATAGAATCACTTCCAAAGAAGTTAATGGTACTAGATTTGAGGAAGAGGAAGACATCAAAAAGCAAGTTGTACTCTTCTATAAAAACCTTTCGGTGAATGGGTAAATCAATCAAAATGATCAATACTTTTAATTAGAGGCCATCCCCAAGGCTGTTGGAAGGGAGGAGAATGAAAATATTGTGGCCACTCCCTCTATGAAGGAAATTAGGAAAGGTGTCTTTTCTTTTGAAGCAAACAAGGCCCCTAGGCCTGATGGATTTCGTATGTTCTTTTTTCAATGGTTTAGGGATATTGTGGAAAATGATGTTGTGAATGTTGTGAAGGAATTATTTGATTCTAGAAGGCTCCTTAACGAGCTGAATGCTACTTTTGTGGTCCTTATTCCTAAGAAACCAGGGGCAATGGAGTTTGAGGCATTGAGACCCATTATTCTTTGCAATTCTCTCTACAAAATCATATCTAAAGTGTTGAATTCAAGGATTCTTTCTTTCCTTCCTTCATTGATTTACCCTCAGCATAATGGTTTTTCTCCAAGAAGGAAAGGATCTCTTTTGAACCAAGCTAGAAAAATTCAACTTCTTAAAGCTTCTCTTTAGAACGTCTCAATTTATTCTTTAAGCCTCTTCAAAATCCTTGCTAAATATGTAGAGGCCATTGAAAAGATCCAAAAAATATTCCTTTGGTCTGGAGTGGAGGAAAGAAAGAGAATGCCACTTATAAGGTGGGATTTGGTTTGTAGACTAAAAACATTGGGGTGTTTAGGTCTTTGAAAAATAAGAACTATTAATAAGACTCGTCTAGCCAAAAAAATATGGAGATCTTTCCCATCTAGTGGAGAGTGGAAAGATATTTTAAGAAGTAAATATATGGTTGACCGAATGTCCCTTAAAGCTTTGTTGGATTCTCTTGTCCTCCCATGTGGTTCAGTTTGCTAGAATGACATGATTGCTAGTAGAAAAAAATTGGAATTAGGGATAGGATGGCACATCAGAAGTGGTAATCAAGCTAGATTTTGGGAGGATAAATGGCTCTTTAAGTAATCCCTTATTAAAATTGAAAGATTCAATATATGGGAAGAGCAATGTAAAGCTACTTTTGGGGAACTTGTCAAAGACTACTAGTATGAAGGAGACTCGGTGAACTTGTGTGTGATTAGTTAAGAGTTGGATCAACTTCAAACCTCATTAAAGGCTACCAGCTTGGGACAGAATCAGCAGGATGACACTCTTGTCTAGATGGATAACCCTTTGGATAACTACTCTGTCTCTTCGACTGTCTCTTTGTTGTCCCTCTCTCAAGCCTCCCATCCCTTCTGGTCTAAATCCTAGATTAAACACTTGACTCCTAAATTCAATATCTTCTCTTGGATAATGCTTCAGAATAAGGATCTCACAGTGGACAATCTTTGTAAACAGGGATTTCAAATCCCCAACAGATGCTACCTCTGCAAGAGTTTGGAAAAGTCAACCAACCACTTGTTTCTCCACTATCCATTTGTTTCCCTAATCTAGGGAGAATTATTAGCAATATGGAATATCTGTTGGGTGTTCCCCCAGACCATTGAAGAGTTACTTTTACAATGGAAAGCCCCTACTCAAAATCCCTACATTCAAAGGTTATGGGCTTTCTTATTCTCTTTTGTTGCTTGGGGAGTTTTGAAAGAACATAAAAATAGACTTTTTAGGGACAAGGAGATGTCAAAGATTAATGTCTTTGAGAAAAAATTTAGGCTTATAAAGGAAAATTTTAATGTGACTCCTCAAAAATCTCTTAAGTTGGAAGCTGTGGTGTGCACTCCCTATGATTTAAGGATAGCTAAAGATTGGAACATTAAAGTGGATATTTCATCTGCTTCCAAGCTAGCTAAGAAAAGTAGGGAGGGTGTTTGCTAGACCTTTCCACCAAATGGTTGGGATAAAGCCAACTTTGATGGAGCAGTGAAGGGTAACCCAAGTATGGCAGGAAGTGGAGGCATGCTAAGGATCCAAATTGTAACTTTATGGTGGTTGTGTCCATATCCCTAGGTCACCAAACCAACCATGTGGTGGAGGCTATAGGAGCTTTTCAAGTTTTAAAGCTAGCTCATAATATAAATATAAAAAAATTATGGCTTGAACGAGATTCTAAAAATATTATTGATTGTCTTTTAGGAAGGACCCTGCCCTCTTGGACGATAAAGAATTAGATAGATGAAGCTAGGTCTATTCTAGAAAAAATTGAAAAACTTAAAGTTTCACATGTATGCAGGGAAGCTAATAGTGTTGAAAATTACTTTGTGAATGAAGGGGTTTGGAAGCAAAGATTGAACATGTGGCAGAATTGCACGGACTTGAGAACTGAAGTCAGGGCCTTACTAGATTATGATGTTACCCATGGGAAATAGGAAACTATATTTAATGATTAAAGAGAAAGGTGCTAGGCACATCAAAATCAAAAGATTTTATGGGGCCACGCCATGTTACTTAGAAGGGAACGAAAATCTGCATGCTTTGTGGGTGCATTGGAACAATTGCATTATTCTACAACAAGCTCTCGGTGTTGGTAGAGTCAATAGTAAGGAGCAAATGAAAATGGGGGGGAGATGAAAAGAGTTGAGCCTAAAAGCTATGAGGTGAACACTAGGAATGACAAGGTTTGGGAGTATATTATAAGAGGTGGCTTGGTTCCATATCTGGAAAAACTTCATGGGCTTGATTTTGTGGCTATGAACTACTTTGAGAAGAACTGGAACAATGACAAAATCATTCTCTTTGGCGGGAAGGTGAAGCTGAATGAGAAAATTATAGGGGAGATTATAGGAATTTCCATTAAGGGTGTGAAGTTTTATTGCAACAGAAGGTTTTATGATGAGGTGGTCATTAGATTTCCTAAGAAGGATAAGGAGAAATTGATACTGGTTAAAATCTCTAATAGATATTTTGAAATTGACACTATCAAGACATTGTGGAGAAAGGTACTTCGTATAATAATGGAGTATGTCACATTGGACGAGAGATTTACCAAAGTGTATGGGCACCATTTTTCCATTCTTAGCCACTTCTGCCATAAGGTACAAATTTTGATGCCTCACTACCTATTATGTTCATCGACTAATAGGCTTGAGGACCATAAGAAAAATCCCAGAAGATACCCTATTCTTCATCATAGTCTTATTAGGTTAATATATGAACACTATCAAAGCATGTTGGCTCTATCTAACCCTATTACCTCTGCAAAGACTGAGGACTATGATACTAATAGTGGGGGTTTAGAGAATCAACCAAACTAGGAGAGAATTGTAGAAACCCACCTGTCCTCTGAGATGTTTGGTAAGAAAACCCAGTCTAAAAAACCCCAACTTGCTAAAGACAACCCTGAGACCTTCCCCAATTTCTCTTCCCCCTTTAAGAATCATGTTCTTAAGGGCTCTCCTACCAACAAGTTGGTCTCCTACTTTGTGGACTCCTTGGAAGACAAAGCTGAGAACCCTAAAGCTAGTAGAAATTTTTTACCCTCCCCTTCTGCCTCTTTCAGATTTGAAGGCACTAGATTTACTAGCTCCCCCAACCCAGGTGATGCTAACCTCATTTTAAACTAGGTTTAGTTTGGTGATATTTTGGCCTCTAGTAGAAATGACATCAGTGATATCTTCAGGGTCTTGAAATGGGCCTATCAAGAAATTAATGAGCTTAATCAAAGAAGTAGGGATCTGCATAGTAAATTAGATGAGTTGGAACTGAAGTTGGCTGCTCTTAGCAATGAAGAAGGGAAAGGAAATAAGAGTAGTATTGGTAAGAAATGAGGTGATATTGAGGAAAAGAATAAGTATTTGGAAGAGGAAATGGTTAAAACTAAAAATAACTTAAAAAATATTGTGGAACAAAACCATAAAATGGCTAGGCACAATGCCATTATAATCATCGCTATGTCTAAAAAGCTGGAAAAAATGCAAAAGTTCACTAGTTGTTGACTTGGAAGTGAAAAGGGAAAGAAAGAATGAGGACCAAGGTATTTCTAAGAGGACTCAGGCCAACCTCTAAAGGAAAGATCCTCCCACTATAGATATGGTTTAGATCTTAAAGAGGGGGTTCAGGATATGAATGAACTGGAAGCTGAGACTGCAGATCTCTTAAAGACTCAAATTTAGTTGTTGCTGGCTTTTTGGATGTTTTTTTGGTTTTGTGGCCTTCACTGTCCTTTTTTATGGTTGTGGTCATTTACTTTTTTTTTTTTACAGCCTTTTTGATAGTGTTGTCTTTATTGACTTTTTCTTTATTTTGTAAACTTCATGGTTTCAAGTCCCTGTAAAACTCATTTTTTCCTCTTTCAAAAACATTGATGAGATAGACTCTCAACAACCTTTGAATCCTAAAAAAATGAATAAAATTTGTGGAAAAAGTTATGAAATGATGGAACAACTTGGTTATAGTGGAAAAGGATGTGGCACTAGAGAACAAGGTATTTGTGCTCCTATAGAAGCTCACATGCAAGAAAAGGCTAGTGGCCTTGGTTATTGTCCTTTGGTAGAAATAAACAATCCTTCACTTAACATCAACACTCTTACAAAAGATTCCTCTAAGCTGACTTTAACAATACTGCATCCTGAATTGTTATCATTTGAGAGAAACAGAGAAGTCCTCGCTTAAAAATTAATGTCATCACACAAAACATTAATTATTCAAATTTGTTATTTACACCTTCCTTTAAAGAAGAGTACAAAATCTTGCAATCTAAAGAGTCTTGTGTAAATATGACATCCTGTGCTAAGCAAGAGATATCTTTGTCACAAAATAATGAAAAAATAATCTATTTTTGCTCAAGAGAGTATCTTGTTGAGACTCCTCCAAGATCATTTGATATCCCTCCTGTTAGTTCTCAAAAACACTAGTTTGAAACCACAAGAGGTTTCCAAGCTCTTGCTACATGTTTGGCTAATGAACAAGACCAATTAATGTAGTCGAATCTTCTTCTCTTTAGGCCCTGCTAGACCTAGGTGGGTATATCTAAATGGATGATCAGATTTAGGTGGTGTGTTTCCTACTTTGGCAATCTATCCATGCAATGGAAAGTATGAGTCGGATATGTCCAAAGGTAAATTTAGTATAAATTGTATAAGTAATATCAAGCAAATGAATGAATATGTTCAATTAACAAATGTGGTTAAATAGAAGATTTCCTAAGGTAATGGATATGGGTTTGGATTATGGGATGAATATGATCAGTGCCTAGTTGGGTGATAGAGTCAATGAAGTTTTATGTAGGACTATTGCGGTAGAAAGTTTAATTATTTGGCACTAAGAAAAAATTGTATCTTGTACAAGTATGTAGGGATGTAGCTATCAAAATCTTCTTATTGATCCACTGATTTATTACTAGGCTGTTGTGACTCACCCAAAAGTATTTTAACCCTTTCTTGAAGGAGGAAATTGAATCAGACCACACAGTTATGCACTGACAACAAGGTATATACTTGATATACGTTAATTGAAAAACCAATAATAACACAATGGAGACAAAATGATAACACTCAATTGTTAATTCTTCTTCAATAATCCAAAATCTTAACTTAATTACTATGATATATCCAGACGAATTTAATTCCTACTTGAGAAACTCCAATGAATAAACCACACAGGCATGAAATAGGCCCACTGAATTTAGATATTCACTTGGAATAGATTTAGATAATATAAGATACCACTATTGGAGATAATCGAGCAATTGTTTCTGGTCAACAAATAATAAACACCATAGATGGATCAAACTCATTGATATTTCATTGATTCTTCAAACTTTAGAGTGCTTAGGCAACTGATTCATGAAGAACAATAATTTTCTTGGTATAAATTATAATTAAAAACTAATGCCTAAAGATGGCCTTGGGTTCCCTTATATATACATGAAGCAAACAAGCTTCAAGCGGGTTACAACGGTTCATAATGCATTTTCATAAATTTTGTTAGACATAACTAAAAAATAAATTAAAGAGATAATTAAACACATCTACCCGATCGGTTAATCTCCATAGAAGTACCCATGGTCATTGAAGACCTATTCAAGATATTTCCTCTTTGTGATGTACATAATCAATCTTCTTTAGAGCCCAAGTATTTTTCATGCCACTTATTAATTGTCAGGTCACTTGGCCATTTGAATTCATATGTATCCAGGGATAAAACTCACTTTGAAGAATTCCCTTTACTCGCACAATTCGAGCTCATCTGCAACTTGGTTTCAACTATTACGAGTGAAAAATCTCAACTTGCTTCATGTATTTCAACACCAAGATACATTTACTCTTGGCTCATAAATTCACACAATTCAAATCTTTGTGTCAAGCTCAATTTTATGTTTTGATGTTGACTAATGTGATTGGTGTGTTTTAAATGACCCAACAGCTTAGTTACCACACTACCTCATGTTATTTTTTGCTCCCTTGCTGTGCTACAGTGTGTCTTTAGTACCTTTCTTCAATGTACTACTTTACCATGGGCTATTCCTTGACCCCCTGAGGTATAGCAGTATAGTGTGTAGGTTGAGGTATATGGTAGTGACTCCTCTCACTGTCCTACTACAAGCTACTTGGGGATGAATTGTGGTAGAAAGATATGGTATGGGTGTTATGAGGGGTGGCTAATGTGATAGTGGTATAAAGGTAAAGGGTAAAAATGACTTTGTGAATGCCAATAATGTGATTTATTATGAAAATAAGAGTGGGAATTTGGGATTTTAATTGATAAAATACTTAGAATTTTAATAAAAATTTAGGCTCCAACACCTCCCTCCAAGAATATGAAATAAGTTTTATATTACAAACATTCATTTTTTGCATATCATAGAGTTCATGGTCATTCTACTAATGAATGTAAGGCTTTGAGTAGTAAAATCCAACATCTTAAGGACTGTGGTGCTCTTCCTTATATGGGGACACATAATTCCTCTAATTGATATTGATTTTCACTCTAGCATGCATCTCATTAATCATTTCAAGTCTCCCTTTTCATGCACTTAGTGGAGGAAAGGGGTTAAGTAGCCTTGTCCTTGTATGTCATTTGTTGATTGTCTCTTTTGGCTTGTTGACCGCCTTCCATGTATATGTAAGAGCAAGCTTGGGATGTGGACAATATGTCTTAAGTTGGATCACATATGACGTATTGAGTTATCTTTAGCATTGTATTTTTGGGGGTAACCCTTCCATCTTATTCATGACATAGCTTATTGAAAACATATGATTGGGCATAGGGCTTTCCAAATAAGATCAACACTCGTCTTTCATTGCATGATTTTCTTTCTTCCTATGATACATTCCTTTCTTGGTGGTGTCATTGGGTTTGATTTCCTCCAAGGGCATGATATTTCCTTTCATTTTTCCTCTCTTGTAAACATTAAGTACAATCTTCCCCAAGATAAGACCTTGTATTTATCCTCTGTTGGAGACATTAAGCACAATGTTACCTAAGATGATACCTTGCATGAATGAAGTAAAATACCTTCGAACATCCCTCTTTCTTGTTGCATTTCATTTTTGTACTTTATTAAAGTCATGGAGGTATGGATTTGATATGGTTCCTCAAGGCTCACCTAGTGGACAATGAGCTTCACTAGCCCTTGTGAGCATGCATTTTCCTTTTTTCCCTTAACATAGTCATGGGAGTATGAAATTAATAGGGACTTCTTGGGGCTCACCTAGTGGACAACTTCCTTCACTAGCCCTTGTGAGAATGTGTTTTGTTTGCATAGTGGACAATGTGTTCCACTCATAAACCTCTTTTGGAAAAACAACCTAGACCTAGTCCACAACGCATTGGACCACTAGTTGAATGTTAATCCATTGCATTTTTCCTTTTTCTTTTACTTTTTCTCTTTCATTTCTATCTCTAATGGTGTATGCTTGTGATCTAGTTATGGCTTCATATATTACCCACATGTGGGATCCTTTGTGCCTATGTTGGTTTTTCATAGGATCTTAATCCTGGGGGCTTGATCATCCCTCTTGATCAATGTTATTCTATCTTACCAACATTTATACATTTGAGCCCCTCTTGATTGTGTGGTTGGCTACATTAGTGTGAGTTTCAAGCAAGTTCATCCTCTCACTAAAGTGGGGGCTAAATGTAGTGTAAGGAAATGCATACCCTTTCATTTTCACACTTGTTTGGGCCTGCCTTGCTTTGTTTATCCTTATTTATGTCTTAATTGGTCCTATTTTTCATCCACAAGCCTAATGAACTACATCTTTTTCTGGCTAATCTCAACAAAGCTCATAGTGGAAATGATAATTTAATAATTTTGGCTATGTGTCCCTGATTTTTGGGTCAGGACTAAAACACCACCTTGGGTGTCTTTGTCCCCCAAAGGTCTTGGGACCTTGATTTCAAATGTGCCTTAAAGTTCCCCCTTTTTGGAGTTTGTGCCCCGAGTTTCATGCCTTGGGACTAAGACACCACCTAGGGCATCTCAGTGCCCCTTAAGGTATTTTTGGGATTTAATTTTAAATCTTGGTGGGATTTCTCCTCCTTTAATGAATGACTTCATATGTTGGCTTGTTGTGGTGTAATTCCAGGATATTAAGCATAGATAAGTATAAATACAAGGTCCTTTCATTCATTTTGATACAAGATTTTTATGAGAGCACTCCTAATTTCAAATTGGAGTCCATATGATAATTCAAGAGCAATTCATCAAGCATTTAGATCCATCATCAAGATTCAAGGATCATAACAAAGGCTTAGTGCATCCATTCATGTTGTTGAGCCAAGATTGTTGATGTGGCATTGAAGATCTATTTGCAACCATTGTTCACATCATATCCAAGGATTCAAGATCTACATTGTTCATGGCCACTACATGGTAGATTGCATATTTTTCTCACAAGACATCATCCAAGGTTATATCATTTACATATTTCGTATTTCATGTTTCATTTCATAATTTGGCTTAATTACCAACAATGGGTTTGTCTAAGGAAAAATCCCATTTACTAACAACCAATTTTTTTTCCCCTCTCTTATGTGTTTGTGATTGTAGATTAAAGTTGAAGACTTGAAGATCATTTGAAGTTAAAAGTTGTAAAATTTTCTAATTTGCATTACAAAGTTGTCATCTTCATGGAAACTCACCTATAGGCCAAATCCGAAAGTTTCAGGACCTGAGATATGAGAAGAAGGAATTGTAGATTTAGATCTCAAAATCACGCTCAAAGATTTCAGAAATTCAAAGTGGGACTAAGTTGCCACCTAGGCACTCTTAGTCCTCTTGAAGGTATTTTTTAGAAATTCTTCATATCCAGTTTAGACATCCAAAGATTCTACATCTTCCCCCAAAAACAATAGCAAGACTAAGATAACAATAAGGGTTTCTTAGTCCTCCATAACACATTTTGACACCATTTTTTCATTTCTGAAATCCTCTCCACATTTCCAGACTTCCTAGGTACATACATCATAACTTTCTATTGCATTACTAGGTTTTGTGAGTTGACTGTTAGGTTGTACTTTCCAAGCTTTTGCTTGGTGGTGAACGCCTTTAAGCTTAAAGAACCCTCTCCTAGATTTTCCTAGTTGAGAATTGACTCACTTTTGAGGTTGATAATCAATTCAGTTTGGGATCCTAAGACATTATTGAGTGATCAAGAGAGAATAGGAATGGGAATTCCCCACCACTATTTTCTTTCTGATTCAAAGAGCTTTGTCAAAATGGTGATTTCTTGGCATATCCTGATGACATTTTTGAAACAATTTTTTTGCATCATCGAGAACTTCATTTTGTGCAATTTGCTAAATCAATGCTTTCCATGAAACCAAATTTCTTTCAATCATCTGTTGAAAGAGCTTCACGGCCTCATCAATATACGGATTACATGCATATCCTACAATCATCCCATTCCAAGAAGCTATATATCTTATTTTCATGTCATCAGACCCCTTTGGAGCATCCTAAACACTAGCAAAAGTAATTGAATTTGGCTTTATATGTACTTGCACATTTCTCCAAATAGTTTTAAAGACTCATCAAAAAACCCATTTTGTGCATATGTTGATATGGTTGCATTCCAAGATAGCTTATTTAGCTCTAGCATACATTGAAATAGTTCCCAATAAAAACATATTTGAAACCCACTTAATTCTCTTAATGAGCGTCTTTACCCTATTTTAGAGCTGCCAAACTGAAATAGATCAGCATAATGCCTAAAAAATGTAATATCATTAGGATTCAACCCTAACCTCTGCATTGTGTAAAACAACCACAAGGCCTCCTCTCCACACCCACATCTAGCATAACTACCCATCATTACAATCCATGAGACCAAATTTGGCTCAGTCATTTCATTAAAAACATGGTGTGTATCTCCTAAGAAATGAACTTAATGTACACAATTATCATTTTAGTCCCTATGAAATTATCATGGGCTATCCCATTGAAAGAGAAGGTCAGTTGTGACCAGGTGATTTCAATGCTTGATATTTCAAAAACTGGGCATTAAACACAATAGTTATTTGTATATGAATTTGTACTAGTTTCCCACACATGAAAAGGGTTCACTCTAAATTCTTGTAGAGGATTTTGGCCTTACTTCTAACTAGCATAGCACTTTTTAAAAAATTCATAAACCAATTCAGTTTTCTTAAGCTTTTTTCTACAAAATTCTAGCAATAGATTAACTTTTAGGCTTGTTTGATTGTAACATTTATGTGACATAAAATAATTTACTAACATGCAAACAAAGGGCATGGCTCACAATGGTTACTACTTTGTCTTCCTATTTTGCAACCAAACTTCAATTTTTTAGGTGAAAAGATTGAGTTGCTTGACTAGGGCTTACTTTTTCTTTTACAAACACAAACATAGATAGAGACTCTACTACTATCTATAAGATCGAGAAAATTAAATGTTGAAAAATCCCTTTTATACTAGAAATTGAGGATAGTTACATTATCTAGAATAGCATTCTCTCTAACTTAGCTCTCTTCCAAAAGTGCTAATTGATCTCTTGAAAGTCTATGTGGTTGATGGAGTCGAATGATAAAAAAAGTATAAATCAATCATAAGTCACAATGTTAAATATAACTAATAACATTTTGTTGGTTTGCTTTATTTCATCCATGCATACTTCTACACCCACGCTTGGTATAACTATTCACATCCATACATACTCCTACACGTAAACTTCGTTTAACTTATATGAATTTGTTTAATAATCCATGCATGGGATAATGTGAATGCCATTTTAATGGGAAAATTGTGTTCTTCTTTTTTGAAATAAGTATTGTGAAATTTAGCAATGTTAGAGAGCTCTTTCCATTGCAATAATTGTAGACATGCGAAATTGGCATCATGCATTTAATTAAGTCATATTCATCCCTTCATCAAATAAATCACGCTTATTTGATTAATCTCTAAACTCCTCCATTTAAATTAAATAAATTCATCTTTAACACTACAATCATCTCCTTTACCTAAATAAATCAAAATATTTATTTAACTAAGTCTAAATCATTTTCCATCTCCTTTTGATTTATTTTAATCCATACATCTAAATCAAATGGGTCAAATCACCTAACCTCCTCTTATTTAAACAAAACATGATTAAATCTAATCCTAATCTATGTCACATCCTCTAGCTTTTCCCACTTGCACAAATAAATCATTTAATTGATTTATTAAATATTCTAATTTCCATCAACATGGCATAAAAGTGCAAGAATGAGGACCAAGGAATATCAAAGAGGACCCGTGCCAAAATTAAGAGGAAAGCACCTCCTACTACCCAAATGGTTCATATATTAAAGAGGGGGGTTCAAGAAATGAACAAAATGGAAGTTGAGACAATGGAAACTTTAAAGTCCCAAGTTTAGTCATTGCTGGCATTTTGTCTGGTCTTTTTGGGTCTTTTCTATGGCCCTTGCTAGATTTTTTGGTGGTTGTGGCTCTGTCATTTTTTTTTCCTGTCTATAGCCTCTCTATTTATGGGGTCTTTGATGATCGTTTCGTTTGTTTGTAAACTTTGTGGTTTTGGGTCCTTATAAAACCTATTTTTTCCTCTTTCAAAAACGTGGCGTAGAAGTGGAATATTCCCCCATTTCAAATCTCCCTCTCAAATGACTCTTCCCTTCCAACATAGCATTAACTAACCTCTTACATGTCCCCCACTTGGCATTTAAGACCCTTTCCTCTCCCTCCAACAAGCCAAATTTTAAATTTGAAAAGCCACCTAATGTCATTTATTGGCACATTCATCAAAACATGCACATCCTTGGGCCATTCACATGGTGACAAGTAGCTCCTTCCTATTGGTTGGTTTTTTATCCCACATTCATCCCTTTTTCCTCTTCTCTCATCAAAATCTTCTATAAATAGAGAGGTTATCCCTCATTTCATCATCCACAATCTTCATGCAAAGTTATTCTCTTCACATTGAGAGCTAATTTTTTCCACTTCATAGCATTGCATGTTCATAATTAGCTTGTCAAGGGTTGGGAAAGGGACACTTTTCATATCAAAATGACACCAATCCACTATGGAATAGGTACAAATTGTGCCTCATTTATGCTTTCAATTAGTTGGTTTTGTTATTTTGTTTGAGGCATGATGTATTATTTCATAGGAGTATTTGTAGGTTTGCATAATTTGAACTAACCCATTGCTAATGAGTATGGAGGTTTTGGTTGTGTGCAGATTTATGGTGCTCACATATAGCACTAGGAGGGTATGACCTCCAATAGTTTAAGCTTAAGACTTTAGTTTACTAGATTTCAATTTTAGCATTTAGATTTAGATTGAATTTCTTAGCATTCAATTTCGTTTGCTAGAAAGTTTCAAAAACAAACAAAAGAATAATGTGCTCTATTTACAATTTCAATTTCATTAGTTGGAAGGTTTCTTTATTCAATATTCTTTTTATATGCACATAGGCTAAATACATTTGGTTAAACCTTTTTAAAGCCTTTCAACAAATCCATTTGGTGCATATCCTATAAAAGTTGCATTCTAGGTAGCGCATGTTTTAAATGTCAAAGGTTGTGGAGTTTGTTCTTACGCCTATCAAATAGCATTTGCATGAAAATTTCTAAAAACCTTTCAAAATCATCCATATCCTTGCTTCCCCATTTTGTGTACATGTCTATTGCAGCATTTCCAACTTATCATCTGACAAAATTTTCTTTGTGCTTTATACTTTAATGCATGGAATAGATCTATTTCCAAAGCTCCCATTTGTGCATAGGTAGGGAGGATGGAAAAGGATGAGGAATTTGTCTTTACACCTGCCAAATGCATTTGCTTGAATGTTGTTACCTGTTGTCTCCTACATATGCCAAATGCAGTTGCTTGAATGTTTTTAGAGCCTTTTCTATGGATCCATTTTGTGCACGTCCTACAATAATTGCATTCCATTCTATTTATGCATTTAGGTGAATTAAATGTTAAAAACTTTCACATGTCGATAGTCACAATTTGTTTTTTTCTTTTCTTTTGGGCATGACATATTTGTTCTATATGAAGTGTGTTATTTTAAGCTTTTGAAAGGACATGTATGAAAGTGATTTTTTATTGCTATTGCTAGACATCAATACCCAGAGGAAATTTGATTGGATGTTTTTTAGAAATTGACTTTTGTTGATCAAATTTTTAGTTTATTACATTGCTAAAAGCGTATAACAGTAAGCTAGATGGAAGGATTATTTAGCACAGAGGCTTTATTATTTTATAAAGAATGTTATTCTTATAGTTGGTAAGCAATGAAGTAACAGTTGTGTATTTGAAAGAATAAATACCCGTGAATGGTATTGAGAAGGGGTATTTCCCTATCCATAGGTCTGTGCATTTATCTTGCAAAATAAATTCAATTGCGCTATCTTTTTGCATGCCTTCTATTCCTTTTCTCGAGAATTAAGGCAGTGCATCACTATATATGGTCTCTCTCTTTGTCCTATCCTTCACTTGCCTGATTTTTTTGGTACACATGTTGATTTAACTAAGTGTTACATAAGCATTGGATTGAAAGTCTCTTTAGGAAAGGCATTTCATGTCGTCTAACCATTGTATTATTTATCTTTCTCTACAACTACATGCACATCTTTTGAAAGAATGAACTTGTTGCACGCCAAAACATGTTAATATATGGGAAATGTCAAACGAAAGTAAACATGTTAGATCCACACATTCAATGGCTTATACTTGTGGTTATCCTCTCCATATTGAATGTTAAATTGTGATGAAGACCAAAAGGAAATTGATGCTTTAATTGTTGTTGTCTTCATGAGTCAAGAAGAAATTCTACTTTCTTAGTGATGAGTTGTCATTGGTACAAGGACTGTAAGTTGTTTTGCTCAAAGCATTACGCATTAATTGATTGATAGACAAGTGATCTTTGCAGGCCAATAAAAGCAGATTACACAACATTTATAATGATCAAAAGTCACGCTTTTCAGCATTGACAATGCTTGTCAGTAAATTTATGTTCTTCAACAACCTTTAAGCAGTGTTATGATTGTTAAAGGACTATGATTTTTGTACTTTATTAATTTGACCTCTTTACTCTAGGAAAGTAACAAGTGTTTTTTTTAATATCCTTTATATAATGCATTGGATTAGCAATCAAGTCTACTTGAAGTTGAAGAAACAAGAAATACATGAGATGATGATTATAAGCAATCATGGCATATGAACTATTGAATAGAATTTCCCAAAGGAAAGCTAAAATATTATTGATTTTGCAGGTTCATGTGAGTATTTAAATTTGTTTGACTGCTATGAATTCAAATGATTACAATATATGCTAAAGATACCATTTGGGTTTTGTACATTAATAATATGAGGTTTTGAAATCAATTTTTCCTTTATGAAAATGGGGGTAAACTAACAATTTATTGACATTTATTATTGAGTTAAATCCATCATAAAGAACTCATGTGCTTTGTCAATGTAATTTTATTTTATTTCTCAAATGATTGACATATCTTGTGTATACTTTTATTGTTTTTCAATACATGTATAACTCTTATTTGTGGTGTTTATAGGAAAAGTGAGGAGGAAGGATTTCGATCATGCGAAGGACTTGCAACATTGAAGCATAATAAACTATCTTTGGAAGAATATTGGAGTTAAAGAGAATTGAGCATTAAATTTGGAATTCATAAATTGTTTTTAAATGGTTAGAGCTTCCATTCTATGGCTTAGTTTTCTTTTTTAGATCAACTCACATATTTTTGGGATCTTAAAGAGAACATTTCAATTTCCACTACATGGAACTTAAAAAGGACTTTAGGACAAACTTACTAGAGTTGGTTTTAAAATTTAACAATTGAACAAGGCAACTTTCATATCTCATTTTGGTGCTTTAAAATGAATCAAAATCATTGCTTTGTGGACTTAAAATGAACAAGTATTTTCTTTGTCTTGTAATTGCTTACTCAAAGTAATACCATTGAAAGAACATATGCACTTCTCTCATGCCTCACGATGATCTTGGGAATCAAAATTCCTTTTGGTGATCTTAAGTTGGGTAAAGTAGTTAACTCCACATTTTATTATGGGATTAAAATTAAACAAAAAATCTTGTGAGTGTGAGTGGAACATGTTGGTTGTGTTCTCCCTTTGTTTCTAAATGAAGGTTGATCGAACTACAAATATGTTTGCTTGCTTTTTTTAAAATCTTAGAGTGTTTTCCTTGGGGAAAAGG
>VDFB02075321.1:20700815-20759137 GCA_007258455.2 Sequoia sempervirens | reverse complement strand
GGTGTAGAACAATTCCAAGCTATGGTCAAAAACATCATCACTCTTAATCTCCTTACATTCTTCAATCAAGATTTTCCTACTCAACCATCTCACAACTATGCACTCCATTTAGAGGTCCTAGTGCATAAAAATAAATTCAAGCGAGTCTTGGTGGATGGAGGTATAGGTTTGAACATTTATTCCTTGAAGCTCATTAAGAACATGAAAATCTCAAAGGATTCCATTGAAAAAGGAAAAGGCATAACAATTAGGGCATATGATGATCGAGAAAGAGTGACCCAGGGAAAAATCTAAATCCCTATTCAAGTAGGGCTAGATATCATGGAAACCACTTGTTAGGTCCTGGACCTCGAATTGCCTTATTAAATTCTCCTAGGACGTCCATGGATCCATGCAATGCAAGAAATAGTGTCAACCTTCCATCAATGTCTCAAATTCACATATAAAGGCCAAGAGGTCACCATCCATGGGGATCCCAAACCATTCTCTTACTACAAGAATCTAGAGGCAAAATAATACAAGATCCCTCAACTACCTAAAAATGATGAAGGCCCATCAACACCATACATTGATCCAACCGCTCTCGCTTCCACTTTTGTGACAAAGACAACCACCACTCCCACCATCACCACCATCTCTAATATCAAATTAACCATCCAGAACAATGGTTGCAGAAACTATACGATTCCCAGAAATACTTTTGTGGTAGGAGAGTTACCACAATCTCCCAGATCACGAGGACAACCACAATCAAATGAAGCCTCCACATCCCAAACATCCCTTGAAGGTTATACCAACTTTAGAAGTTGGGGAGATCTCAGCTGAGAAGTAATAGAGGAGAACCCATCCAATCTCCTATACCAAGATAAAAGACTAGCAACTGATCTACCAATGGATAACAATAGCAAAGGTTGTGAATGATACTCGCAATGGGCTATGATAGAAACTAGAAACTGGGACAAAATGACAATGGGATTCTAATACCCATCATTCAGAAGACGTGAAAGATAAATATTGGCCTTCGATGTACCCCTTCGAGTATAACCATATGTGGCTAAAATCCCCCAGTCAAGAATGCTAAAACTCCTCAAAATGATAGCCAAACTTTGCCTACCCATATCTACAGGTGGAGTCATAGAAAACTTCACATTTGACATAACTAGCGTCTATAGTAGTAGTGATGATAAATACCCCATAACCAACCTACCCATGCTCTTCGAGGACACCACCCTTCTCATGATTAGTACTATTTCATTTGAGTCCATTGACCATCAAAACCATGAAATCCATCTAGTCTACCCACAATTCATCGATTATGACCAACAAGGACAGCCAATTCTTGATACATTCAAAAATTGTGAGGTGCTCTTAGAATTCATTGGACTGTCGGATAATATTCCATGTGGGGATTACAAAGCAGGATTAATCATCGAGTTGGATACACATGTATACTATGGGGAAACGATTGAATCCCTTAGTCGCAAAAGAAAAAACTGAGAATAATCTCTAGGTTCTTGAGTAAAAACCACAATGTGGCACTCTCGAACCCAAAAATAGTAAAAATAAAGGATGCATCCAATGGTGATAAATCTCTTTGAGGAACCCAAGGATGGGGGATTCAATCTTCCTTTCAAAGCTTTACATCAGGAAAAATAAGCGGTCCTAGCTGAAAACTACAATCCAGTTAACTTGGGAACAAAGGAGACCCCACACATCACATTCTATGTAGATTGATTGTTGTAAGAAGAGCTAGAGCTCCTAGCAGCCTTCTTGAGAGAGAGACAAGTTAATTTTGCATGGACCTATGCAGACATGTTGGGGCTTGATCCAAACATTGTAGTTCATCACCTAGCAGTATACCTCGAAGAAAAACCTATTAGACAAAAACTAAGGAAAATGCATCATCAGATCGCCCTGCTAGTAAAAATGGAATTGAAAATGCTACTTGATGTAGGATTCATATGACCAATTAACTACCTTGAGTGGGTATCCAATCTGGTTCCAATTTCAAAACTAGATGGGGGCATCTGAATCTGCATGGATTTTATAGACCTAAATAAAGCATGTCTGAAAGATGATTTTCCATTGCCTAACATTGACATGATTGTAGACATGATAGAAGGACACAAAATTCTCTCTCTGATGGATGGTTTCTCTAGGTACAACCAAATAATGATTGCTAAAGAAGACCAACACAAAACAACCTTCACTTGTCCATGGGGGACCTATTGCTGGAACATGATTCCATTCAGCCTAAAGAATGATGGGGCCACCTTCCAAAGAGCCATGACACTAATATTCCATGACATGATCCAAAAATCTATCAAATATTATGTTGATGACATACTAGAAAAATATAGGAAGAGGAGAGATCACATAGCAACCTTGAGTGTTATTTTCGATAGGTTGGAGGAATACGAGGTTCATTTATATCAGAATGAGTGTGTGTTTGGCATACATTCAGGAAAGCTACTGGGATTCATAGTGTCAATGAGGGGTATTGAAATAGATCTAGCAAAAGTGAAAGTAATCTCAGAGATGGAGGGACCCAAAACATTAAAATAGTTGAGGGGTCTCCAAGGTAGGCTTCAATCTATCTGCAGATTCATAACACAATTGGAAAACAAGAAAATACTTTATTCTTACCTACTCCACAAGGGGGTAGTGTACAAATGGGATGACAAGTGTGAGGAAACCTTCAACAAAATGAAAGAATATCTACTCACACCTTCGGTACTCCTGCCACCGATCCCAAGAAAGCCATTAATCCTCTATGTGTTAGCAACAACAACAACCCTTTGAGCTCTCGTAGCTCAACACGATGAAAATGGGATAGAAAGGGCCATCTAATATATCAACAAAATAATGGTCAAGCATGAGTTAAACCACTCATTCATCAAAATATCTTGTCTAGTAGTGGTGTTTCGTTCACATAAATTCAAACACTACATGTTGGCACACAAAATCAAACTCATCGCAAAAATCAACCCCCTAAAGTACCTACTGTCAAAGGTAATTCTCACCGAAAGGATGACTAAATGGGCCATGATACTATCAGAGTATGCCATTGAATATGTGGAGCGAAAATCAATCAAAGGCCAAGTTCTCTTAGATCAACTTACAGAAGCACCAATCTATTCAGAGAACCACTCATATCAAAGTTTCTGGATGAATCCATCTTCAATCTCAACATAGCTGACCATTGGAAACTTTACTTTGATGGATCCTATACAAAACATGGATCAGGAGTTGATGTTTTCTTCATCACCTCACAGGGGGATTGTATACCTAGATCCTACAAAATGGCATTTCCCTGCACTAACAACACTGCAAAATATGAAGCTTTAACCATAAGTATTAGAATAGCAGTGCAGTGGAACATCATGACCCTCAAGGTATATGGAGACTCCCAACTGATAATAAATCAAGTGAATGGAAAGTACCAAAAAAAGGATGATAAGCTAACTCCATACAAAAAGTTAGTAGAGAGCCTCAAAGAATCATTCATTGATATCACATTTCAGCAGATTCCCAAACCCAACAACAAAGCAGTAAACGCCATGGCAATGATTGAATCCTTACTGGACTTTGCTTGCAATGTCCTAAAACATGAATTCTTGGTAGAGAAACTTCTCATGCCCACATTTAAGGCATCAGAGTCAGAATTTTTGTGCAAAATCGTTGGTCCTGGTGATCCCTGGTACCCTAACATTTATACCTACTTGCGAATAGGTGTCCTACCTACTGACTTACCCTCAATCCTAAAAAAAGCTTTTGTCAAGAAAGCATCCTGGTTTGTCATCCTAGGAAACACTCTTTACTGTAGGAGCATAGAAGGAACCTTATTACGTTGCCTAAATGTTGAGGAGGCATTGACTACCTTAACTAAGGTGCATAATGGTATTTGTGGTTCACACTTGAGCGGAATGACCTTGGCCAAGAAATTGCTGAGGATGGGGTATTATTGGCCTACAATGGAAAGAAAAGAACATGACTACGTCAAAATGTGCCTACAATGTTAGTAGCATGGGGACCTTATCCATGCTCTAGCTCAAGAGCTTCATCCTAAATTGTCACACCATGGCTCTTTTCATAGTAGGGGTGCGATCTCGTCAGAAAGATAACTCCCACCTCATCCAATGGTCACAAATTCATCATAACTGCCATTGATTACTTTACCAAGTGGGTGGAAGCCATCCCCATGACAGACGTCACAGGAAATCAGATATCAAAGTTCATCCTAAACTACTTAATACGTCAAGACGGTGTTCCCCAAGCTATTATCTCAGATAATAGGACACCTTTCAAGAATGAGGATGTCTGCGACCTATGTGACAAATTCAAAATCCAACATTGCTTCTCCACACCGTATTATCTCCAAGGAAATGGCCAAGTAGAAGCCACCAATAAAACCATTCTAAAAATCCTCAAAAAGATAGTCAATGACAGAGGTTGTGACTGGCATCTATAGCTAAATCCTGCCTTCTAGGCCTATCAAACCAACATCCATACACCTATCGGTGCCACCCCATTCTCCTTGGTCTATGGATTAGAAGCCATATTTCCCATTAAGATTGAGCTCCCATCACTAAGAATATCATTGCAAAACCTCATCATGGATGAGGAATACTGAGTATCAAGACTGAATGAGATGGAGCTACTGGATGAGTAGCGTATGGATGCTTCAAATCATTTGCAATTCTATCAAAATTGGCTTAAAAGGAGTAATGACAAGAAGATGAGGAGCAAAAGTTTCCAAGTTGGAGAACTTGTCCTAAAGGAGAATCAAAAGAACATCCCAAACCCAAATGGTAAAGGAAAATTTGAACCCAATTGGTTGGGGCTATTTTTTATCACAACAAGCTACAAGTCAGGGGCATATCAGTTATCAACACTTGAAGGGGAACCTTTGTAGGAGGCCATGAACAACTCCCATCTTAAAAAAATTTATGCCTAATATTTCGATGTATAGAACCAAAAATAAAAATAAAATAGAAAAAGTCCTAAAAAAATGGTTACCCTAATGAAAACCTAGCAAATAGGTGTCTTGGCGACAACAAAAAAATCAAAAAAGAAAAAAATCCAAAAAAAATCAGAAAAGGATTCAAAACAGTAAAGAAACAAAAAATCATCCTCTATTGAAAACCACTTTGGTGGCACTTTGGAAAAGTACCTTGGTGAAAACCTAGAAAATAGGCACTTTGTGTAAATAAGCACTATCCATCTACCAAGATCTTTGTGACTCATTCTGCACCATCCATCCATTACACATCCATCTTTCACTGCATTCCATATCATCATCCATCACCCATCTACATTCACATCATAGCTTGGTCCTGTGTTTGTATCATGATCCCTCCTAGTACTACTCAACCCATCCTCAAGGTTAGTTTTCCTTTCCTTTATTGGAGTAGTCTATTGCATCACGTTGGGGGCATGTTCTCATTAGATCAGATTCGTGTATATTCTTGAAGTCCCAAAATTAGAAAATAAAAAAACCACAAAAAATAAAAAAATCCAAAAACATCAAAAAGCCAACAAAAATCCCAAAACATTTGAAACATATAAAAATCCAAAAATAGGTCAAAAATTCAATCAAAAATTCAAAAATAGAGTCGTCTTGTCGAACTATGAGTCTTTGAGCCTTGAACATAGGCAAGGTTGATCTTTGATCATCCCCCAAGACACTTAGGTCAGTCCTTTAGTAGTTCATCATAATAAATTGGCAATCCATTTGTTCATATAATCGATTATATGTCAGACAAACTATGTGGTCTCTGTGTGTATAACATAGGAAAGGCTAATCTACTAATCAGCTCCTGAGGCCCCTAGGATAAGTCTTTAGGTTAGGTCTTCGTCAAAATCTTAGAAAACCCCAAAAAATTTGAAAATTGAAAATCAAAACATTTGAAAAATCTCAAAAATACCAAAAGCATCTTCAAAACATGTCAAAACACCAAAAACATCCAAATATTAGAAAAAATCCATTTGTCTCATGTCACTTTCACTCGCAATAACATCACTCATAATAAATCAAGCATCATCCCCAACCTTTGGTGAAACAATTGGAAACAAATCTAGTAGGTTAAAAGTGAAAACTCAAATGTCAAGATCTTAAGTATAGGTCAGTGTGTAAACAAGATAGTCAACTCTTTGTGTCAATAGCTTATCATCCAATTTGTCCCATATCAAATCATCTGATATTGTCATGTCCTAGGATACATCCCTCCTACAATGGACATCAACATCATCCATCACTGTAGTTTAGTCTTGGCTAGCAGTACTGAGGAACATTAGCTTGCTTGTTTACTTCATCTATCTCTTTTGATTCATCTTATTGCGCTCATTCCAAGGACCTCTCGATGATGTCTGAACAAAAGGATTTAGAGAGATAGGAATAGGGCAATGATCATTATCTTTTATCTATTGTGCTTGTTGGATATTTTTTTAATATAACCCTAGTCATACGTGCTTTGTTTAGATGTAGGGAGGATGTTTTAGGTATCTTGTTAACCACATGGGAAGGCTTGCCTTCCTATGTTTTGGTATAAGATGTTTCAAATATCTGAACTACATTTCTGAATAAGATTTTGTATGCCAGGTGTGAACAGAAATACTCCTATCTGATTGTTAGGTCAAAGTACATCACACAAGGTAGAACACCATCCTAGTTCTTTATACCTTGATGCATCGTGCCTATGTGTGTTATCAAACATAAGGTAAGTATCCCTTTTAAAGTCCCAATTCTTGATAAGAAAATCATCCATTTCTCATCACCATCTCTCATAAAGTTGGCTTGTTGAATCCTCTCATTATCATCTCATTTATTTTTTCTTCTTTTCCGCGCTAACACCATATCATGATCAATTAATCATCATCGCCAATGCATATGTCCTACATCCATAAACCATTAGCATATTGCATATCATATCATATCATATCATATCATAAAAACTGATCATCTCACATGCATGTTCATCATCATAATATAGATATGTTAGTCTAAGCATCTCATAAACCATACATTTGCATAAAAAATCTATTGCATAATCATATAGGCATCATCACATCATCCATCTCAAACATAATATATCATCATTTAAGTTGTTTAGGATAATATAGATTGGTTATTCTAAGCATCTTAAAACCATCTCATTTGCATCATCATCATAACCATTCATACATCCATCTTGAACCTCTTTGCCATCAGATCGACCCTCAAATCGAATATTTTCACTCGATCTCTTGAGGGGGAAGTGTACCAGTATACTTCTTTCCACTGGAGCATCCGAAAAAATCAGAATTTTTTTAAATTTTGATCGCGGAAAGTTTATTATTTGAACAAACGCAGAAAGTACATTGCTTCAAAGATGGGAAAAATGTAGACATACAAAATTGGCATGATGCATTTAATTAATTCATATTCATCCATTCATCAAATAAATCAAGTTTATTAGATTAATCTCTAAAGTCATCCATTTATATTAAATAAATTCATCTTTAACACTAGCATCATCTCCTTTAGCTAAATAAATCAAAATATTTATTTAACTAAGTCTAAATCATTTTCCATCTCCTTTTGATTTATTTTAATCCATAAATCTAAATCAAATGGGTCAAATCACCTAACATCCTCTTATTTAATCAAATCATGATTAAATCTAATCCTAATCTATGTCACATCCTCTAGCTTTTCCCGCTTTCACAAATAAATCATTTAACTGATTTATTAAATCTTCTCATTTCCATCAACATGGCATAAAAATGGAATATTCTACCATTTCAAATCTCCCTCTCAAATGATTTGTCCCTTCCAACATGGCATTAACTCCCCTCTTACATTTCCCCCACTTGGCATTTAAGACCCTTTCTTCTCCATCCAACAAGCCAAATTTCATATTTGTAAAGCCACCTAATCTCATTTATTGACACCTTCATCAAAACATGCACATCCTTTTCCTATTCATATGGTGACAAGTGGCTCCTTCCTATTGGTTGGGTTTTAATCCCACATTTATCCCTTTTACCTCTTCTCTCATCAAACTCTTCTATAAATAGAGAGGTTATCCTTCATTTCATCATCCACAATGTTCATGCAAAGTTACTCTCTTCACATTGAAAGCTAATTTTGTCCACTTCATAGCATTGCATCTTCATCATTAGCTTCTCAAGGGTCGGGAAATGGACACTTTTCATATCAAAGATGCACCAATCCTCTATGGAATATGTATACATTGTGCTTCATTTATGTTTGAATTAGTTGGTTTTGTTATTTTGTTTATGAGGCATGATTTATTATTTCATAGGAGTATTTGTAGGTTTGCATAACTTGAACTAACCCATTGCTAACGAGTATGGAGGTTTAGGTTGTGTGCAGATTTATGGTGCTTACAATAATATTCTATAGATGAGATTACATATCCATTATCATAAATTTTTTTTGTTGGACATTGGGATGTGGGGGAGACTATCATTAGTGGAAATCCTATCACAGTAAAGGGTATGTGCAGGATCATGATGGGCCAAAAAGTGGCAATATGATGGGTATTTGTAGGGTATGTGGCTAATGACTTTTTTTTAACCCAGAATTGATGAAACGAAAAGGGTTTTTAAAGGAGATTCTCAATTTTCCACCAATATAAATTATGCTTTACTTTGAATTTAATAAATAATTATTATTCATTTTCTATTTGAATTATGACTAAAGTGTTGATAAATAGGCTAATTGAAAAACATCTATAGCTTTCAAATGATATTACATTTTTTGAATCCAAAACATGCATCACATTCTATGTTTCACATACTATAGGATTTAAAAAAAAAATGAATTTCATGAAGTTTTGACCAAGTTAAGGTGGTTAGACATATGAGTTTTTATATTTTTTAAAAGTTGTAATAAAAAATTCATTATTAATTATTTACTTGGAAAAAAATAACAAAAAAATATGCATCACATCCAGACATGAGTCCTCCACTTATCTCTAAAATATTATAGAAAAGTATTATAATTTTATTGTGGTTAGGGTGGTCAGACAGACACCTACTTCTTAATTTTTCCCTAAAATTTAAGTACTACTGCATTGAAATTTCAAATTTTCACCAAATAAATATTTAAAAAAAAAAAAAAAACCTAGTAGTTTAGATACTACATTCAATTTGCTACAAATTCTATTATTACATAGTTTTGAAATAATATAGATAATTTATTCAAATTTTTAAGTCAAGTTGCCTAACTCTGATTTTTATAATTTTTTTGCCACTTAAGGGCCTATTTTTTCCATGATGATCCTGCACATACCCTAAATTTCCATCATGTACAAAGCCATGAATAAAAGGGTAGATTACTACTAATTTGAGTTGTCTACACACACAACACATATAATTTACAAATGAATTATTATCTCTTTTGAAAGATTTAAATTCTAAAAAGAATTTAGAATCCTAGGGCTTTGATAATCATGTCTTCATGCATTAGAGTTAACTCGGAGTTCATTGTAGACTTATTTCACAAAGGGACTTACATTAGATGATTTTACTTACTAAATCTTCAGATAAAATAAATTCACAAAATAGTTCACTACATGCACAAGATTTCACCTTTATTTACTAAGATGAAAAGTTATTTTGACAAATTTGTAGGAATTATAGATAATGTTGATCAACTCTTCTAAAACTATCTATTTTATTTTAAATGGAAAGGATAAAGGGAGGGAGATAATGATTACTGAAACCATAATTTTCAAAATTACACATGAATATCCTTCAAGAATCATGAAATGAGACCTAACTCTCTCTATGCTTCACTAGAATTTTTCACAACTACACAGATGATGGAAATCCTTAAAGGAAGCTTATCACATAAATAAATTTACCAAATGCACCTAAATATTGGTGTAACAATTTGATATTTCAAAATTATAAAAAGTATTACAGTCATGCATGACTTACAAATTATGGAATGACCTTCAGTTGACATGAAGTTCAAAAATATTTAGACTAATACATAATATACCTCAATTAATGTGAAATGAAACCATGAAGTGAAAAAAGGCTAACAATTATTTAACTAGTTGTCCCACAATTATCACAAATTTCCAATCTCCTTTAAAATAATAACTATGTCTCTTTTATGGACACAATGCATTAATAGTTAGTTAAAATATCAATGGCTTAACTCTCATCAAAATCATGAATGAATAAAATTAAAAAATTCAACATATTCCTTTGGCATCAACATCTTCTAATTGGAAACTAGGAATATTCTAAAAAAATCAGCATCTTTCTACTTCAGTTGAGGCATATTCCCTTATAGATTCAAACCTTTGAAAAATTGCTTGTTGGTGGAATATTTTGTTGGAATCAAGATCTTTGAATACAACTCAAAATATCTTAGTGATTCTATAAAAGTGGTTGGCACTTGAAGGTCTACAAAGCTGAATAACACTCACAACTTACTCTACCTCACTATCATATTCAATTCTAATGTCCTCCAAGGAAAATTTCTTCCTTCATTAGTCACTAAAATATACTAATAATTTGTTGATCCCTTATATATTCAAGTTGAAGGACATATTTCATTTGTAGTTATATCCCAAACTAGTTGATGTGTCATTCAGGGATTTAGCTAAAACTTCTTTGAATTTACTCAAAATGGTCCCATCATCCCGCAAATCATCTATATATTATTATTATTCTAATCCCATCAAGGATGTCTAAGTCCTCATATCTTAGATCTTACGTGTTCTATTAGAGGGATTCCATGTTTCTCTAACAGTATTCAATCATGTATCTTTCAAACTTCAACTGTTGTATTCATGTTCCTAATTTAGGAATTTAGCCTCCTTTGTTTTTATACTCTTTTAGTAATAGTTTATCATCCAACATCGCCACTACTTTTAACCTTTAACCTTTAACCTTGTTCCAATTTATCATCGCACTTTGACTTGATCTTAATTGGTTTCTTTTCCCAATCAAATGTTGCTCTATATCTATCAATGGAAGTTTTGATTATATCATATCCTTACGATAACAATTATTTTATCTATTTCTTTGTAACCTTGGCTTCATGCTTCATATTTTGTAAATATGGTGTTTCATCTTGTGAAAACAATATGAGATTTGAAGGAAAATATTATATGGTTTGGTCCACTCTGACTAGTTGTTTGATATAAATTTGAAGTTCAATTACCTATGATTTCAATTTTTTCATCTTGTTCTCCTTCTTCATTCTATCTACCATTTTTTTCACATTTAGTTTGAGCTTAGTGATCTCTTGCTCCTTAGGAAAATAACCTAGATTTATAGTTGTTAACTAGTAATTTATGAGATTCTTATCATTTTTATCCTTTTACATGAATGGTGTATTAACTTGGGAAATTCTAGAATTAGTAGCATCTATTTTTATACATGATAAGGTTCTAACACTTTTTGTTCTCCTTGGGTTTTTAGTCTTTTGCATGATACTCTTCCAATTAATTGAAATTACATCTAAATCAATGACCAAGATTATAACTTGTGTATTAACAAACCTTGGGTTTTCATGTCCACTCCCACATATTGTTGGGTGCTTCCACAATAGTGTGCCCAACATTTGTTCCATCCCGATTTTTACCAAAAATCACATATGCTTTAGAAAAATTAATGATTTAAGCCTTGAGGGGTTGCATCAAAATGGATTTAATTGAATAGGGTTATATCATACCCCATTATTTAAAATCCCATTTGATAGAACAACTCTAGTCTTAAATAAAACCTTCAATAGAATTTCCTCCACACATAGTAGAATGCTAATAAGAAATAAAAGTGTACCTCAATTTTTTGGGGATAAAATGGAGTCATTTAGGAGTGTAGTGTCAAAAAATGTCGTCGGGGATATTTTCATACTTGTTTGGGCCCTCCTTGTAAATTTGAGCTTAATTTTTCCTTTATTTAGTGTTGTAATGTGGTTGAGACATTAACATTAGGTCTTGGGCCCTTGTGAACTAATGGATTTAAATGTTACCTCGCTAAAGTGTTGTGACACACTTTCACACTTTCCTAAGGTTTTATTAATTAACTGAACATAATAAACCTCTTTTTAATCAAAATAAACCTTAATATTGCCTTATTTGAAGTGTTGTAAAGTGTTGTAACACACTTTCACACTTTTCTAGGCTTTCCATTTATAATTGGGCTTTCTTATGCTTTAATTGGCCCTAGTTTGCATCCACAAGCCTCATTTATTGCAAATTTTTGAGGATAATCCTGACACCAATTGTTAGCTAATCATAATTCAGGTGTTTTAGGCTTGAATGGCCTAGATTTAGTGATCTGAGAATCATTCACCACCTTGGGTGAATGAGTCCTACCTATATCTTTTGGTCCCAAACCCCTTTTCACATATTTCTAGGCATTTTTAAAATTGGTCCCAAAAATTAAGCTTGGTTGGACTCATTCGCCACCTTGGGAAAATGAGTCCCATGTGGCCCAAAATCAAAATTAATTAAAATTTCTTGTGGGATTTTATTCTCCTAGATCTGATGTTAGCTTGTACTGTTGTAATTTTGGGAATTATTGCATAATTGAGTATAAATACAAGGTTCTTTCACTCATTTTACACCTAGCAAGTTGAATGAGCATCCTAATAGCAAGTTTGAGTTCTCAAAAATTTACAAGAGCATTCAAGAGCCTTCAAGAGCTGATTATCAAGTATTTTGGAGCATTATTCAAGAATCAAACATCATGTCAAAGTCATCATGCATCATGTCTATTTTTGAGATAAAAATTGTGATGTAGGGTTTCATGATTCAAGCTAACATTCAATTCAAGATCTACCACATTCAAGCAAGAGTCAAGATCTACATCCATTGGAGGCACTTCATACATGTTTGCAGTACTTTATTGCTAGAGTTTGGTGAGTTTCAACATTAAATTTTCTTCATTCATAATTAATTTATCTTATTTAATTTTATTAAAAGGTTTGACCAAGCAAACCCCTTTCTACTAACCCCCCAAAATTTTTCCCTCTCCTGTGTGTGATTTTTTAGGTCAAAATTGCATATTTCCTGAGGAGCAAGATTGGAGAAAAGTTGTCAAAGGGATCAAAGTTGTCAAAGTTGTCATCAAGCATTGGAGATACTTGGAGATCATATGTATAGGTTACAAATCAAGGTTTCAGATACGGAAATCAATCAGGAAGGATAGAGAAGATTGAGAAGAAGAAATTTTGGATTTTGAATTCTTAAAAAAGTAAAAGAGATTGATGCACCACAAGTGGTGAATGAGTCCCACTATAGGTGTTTGATAGAGATCTTTATAAATTTAAATACCCCTTTTCTTGAAACTTGCTCCTATGCAAAAATCTAGAATTGTGACTAAATCGCCTAGAATGGCGAATGAGTCCCACTAGGTTAAAAAGTCAAAATTTCTAGCATTTCAGGACCCCTTCCAATCATCTTCAGGATTTTAGGTGCACACATTTCATCTTGCAGCTTTCCTTTTGTTTTACTTGCATTTCTTGGTCATTTAAATCAAGTTTTTCATATTAGGTTTTTTTTCTTTTCTTCTTGCATTTCATTGTCTTTTCCAAGTCTAAACTTGGTGGTGACCCCTCATTACATCATAGTCATCCCTTAGGATAGTCCCTTCGTAGATCTCTTGCCTCTATTCCATTCTTGGGGTGAAGATCTCTAGGGCATCCTTGAATGTTACTTGGAGAAAAGTAGTGTTCTCTTTCTAAACCATAAAGCATCCATTTTTCAACTAATAAAGGAGATATATTTTGTATGTATCCCTTATTATAAGTTTCTAAAAAGTATAATTTTGAATATATTTAATTTTATTTTAACATTTTAATACCTTTACCATCCTAGCTTTTCATTGAGAAACCTTGCAACAATGTAAAGGGATTATTTTTCAAATAAGTATTCCACTAAAAAGATATAAAATTTTAAATGGTGCCTGTTGATGACAAAATTTGATGAGGTAACAGTGTCTTATGGGAAACTTGGTTTATGGGGGACCTTTTGTGCTAAACTGAGTGACCTCTGCATTTTTAAGAGAAGTCGACTTCTTTTGTAATGGGAGTTTGGAAAGGGAAAACAAAATAGATATAATAAAATAAAGTCTAACCTAAGTTGATGCACCATGAATTAATGATACGCATGATAAATCATAGATCTAAGGGCCGGATTGGTGTTTGTACTGTTCTAGAAAATTAGAAACTGAAGATTATAGCATAGACAATCCATTCATTGGCATAAAATAATATTGCATACATTCCTACTGCCAAGAAGAGTCATTAGACATGGTTTAGGTTAGCAAACTTTCATTCAACATATATAGAAGTTCTTAAATGAAATGTCCAAACAATAAAAGCATAGTTTATAGTTTAATCTAATAGCATGAAAGAACAAAAAGGCCAAACAATTGGCATAGTCTAAAATCTTTTTGTAATAAAATAAAACAACAATAAAAGCCTAGCGTCTTTAACTAAAACCATTGTTTCCTCCAAATTCCAAACCCCTTTCTCACAATAGAGAAAAGTATATATATAGTAGGAAAAAACCCCCACCGCTTCGGAGAGCAGTAACAAAAAATATTTCACAATCCTTTGACAATGATGCAAAAATCAAAATATTCCCCAAGCCATTGCTACATAAATGATTTGAAACCAAGCATCTGGTCATCCCAGGCATAAGTGCATCCTCTACAAATGATGGTGGTGGTCTCAACAAGGCTTAATGATGCAAGTATCACCATCCCATGCAAATTATTATGACATGTAGTGGCCAATAGTAGCTTTTGGTTTTTTTACCAGTCCATCACTTGAATATGAGATCTGCTGACTAGGCATGTGGCAGCATTTCACTACCCACCTAAACCTCTCTCTCCCACCGTTGAAGACTTGCACTAAGGATACACGTGTTGAATGGGTGGAGCACTTAACCAATATTGGAGGGAATGATCATTAATCGGGTACAAAAGAGATGCATGGTAGCATTTCATTGCCTGTGGTTCTTCATTCATCTCTACGCTAAAAGTTTTGTGAAGATCAGACACATAGAAAGAGTACACCATAGATAAAAATTGTGGGACCTGCCAAAATTTTTGGGAATGAGGGCTTCATGGCACTCGAGTGAATCCTAATGAGGCAGCAAGAAAGATTGATCAAAAGTATCTCGCAGCCACGACGCATGGAAGCATAGCGGGGTTTCCTAGGATGCAAAAGGAATGCAAAAACTTGGGGTTGTGAGGAGTAGACACGTGGAGTGGGAGAGAAAAATTAGATAAAAGGCCAAGTTGATTACTTGCGATGCACAGGCCGATGCATAGACGAAAATACACCTAAAGGGAGCTCGTTAAATATTTATTAACAGCTTTTGGTGACTACCAGGGGCGTTTCGCCTGAGGAACAAAGAACCCAAAATTTCTCTGGTTTACAGGCCAGAGTACCATTTCATTAGATAATGGAGTCATAGATTGGAAATAGCCTCCTACAGAGATGACCATTAATTCTCAAATGGCTTCACCATGTTGCACAGATTCTCCTGTGCTCCACTTAGATCAATAGTTTCTTTGTGAGGCATTGTATTAAGTAAACTGGCCCCTGCTTCATAGTGAAACAGTAGTTGTGCAAGTAGATGGATCACTCCCTCAATGTCGGTAGCCATGGGAGGATGACTTAAATTCCTAAAAGCTTCCAGATCATTTTCTCTATCCTCTATTTTTTCTACAATCTACTCAGCCATGGCAATAGAGCCATTTTCAAGGAACGAGGATGACAAATCGATCTTGCTTAACTCAGATAAAATCCCCCATATGTTGTCCAATGTCTTGCTCAGAGTATCCATGGCTACTTTAGTGCACTGGAAGGTAGAGTGGCAATGGATGAACTCATTTTCCATCTGAACAATAGCATCCTGATCTTCAATACCCTCTCTGGCGAGGTTCTCATCAGAGATTGAGTATAGCTTGGTGAGCAGATCTTTGTTTTTTCAGAACCTTCTCCAAGATAAACCATGGGAATTTCTCAATCATATCATGAGCCTCCTAGCTTAGCTTGGATGCATTGGCAATGAATCACAGGGTAGGCTGTAGTGCTAGGAAAAAGGTTTTAATCTTTTCCCAGTGAGAAATGAACAACTTCCTAACCAACAAAATGATGTCTGGCTGTGTAGGAGAAGATAGGAGAGAGATTTTAAGAGAAGAAATCTTTGCATCCCTTAAATTAATGGCATTATCCAATTCTACCCTTTACTTTTTCTTAGATGCTAGTTGCTTTGCGGAGCTACTCATTTCTTTATTCCAATTCTCCTCGGCTCGGGAGTAATTTTCTAACTGCATGTCCAGAGAAGAATTTGTCTCTTAGAGCTCTTCTTCTAATTGAGCTTTTAGGCCCTTAAATTCAACCTCTTTTTCTTGTATTTTCTACTCATATTGAGCTTGTTGGTGCTCCAAAGCTTCATTCCTCTATGCCACTCCTTGACTATACTCAAGGCGAAGTCACTCCAGCTCTTCATTTTTTAGTCACAGATTCTGCTTCGTCTCCTGATTCTTAGATTGGAGCTCTTTTACCATGGTAGGGTCAATAATTTGAATCTTTGCAAGTTCACCCTAAAGTTTTTTCTTCTCATCCTCTGCTGCTAGTGCCCTCTCTATCATACGTGCAACATTCACCTCCAGGGATTTCTCCTTTTTCTCCAAAACACTTACCCTTTCCCTTACTACTTTAAGTTGCTCATCCTTCTTCTTTAGCTGGTAGCTATTTTTAAGGAAGTCAAAGGTGACCACCCATTGTGTTTCCTCCATGATCTCAACCTTATCCTATAGTCAGGCCACCTTCATGTCAAGCCCTACCGCATATATTTCATAGTCTTTTGGGTGCATCTCCCCATGAGGCTTGGTTACTCTCAAGTACATGGTTGCAAAATTCAATTCCTATTGGGTCTCATCATAAAGAGTCTATATTTTTGGCTCAATAGAAGCATTGTCATATTTTTCCCTACGCTTTCACATTCTACTTGCACGTGCCTCCTTTCTGCAATCAATCTGTGCCATAAATTCAGCTAGCGACAAAACTACTCTGCCTGTGAAAGCAGCACCAAAAGGTAGAGCATAGGGATAGGTAACCCTCATAGACATGGGTACTTATTTCTTCTAGAGAGTGATGGTTTGCAAGGAGAAGTGGGGCACATTCCAAAGCTTGGTTTGAGGACCAACAGAAGGGCTAGTCATTTGCAATGACTAAATTGGTGAATAAACTAGAGGACTCATAGGCTAAGATCGTGGAGGAGTTTTCATTGTGGAGTTAGCCTGTTGCGATGGAAAATGATCTGCAACAATAGCTGAAGAAGGTGTACTTGCAGGGGGCACATTTTCAGAAAGTGAGACAAGGAGAGACTAAGCGGCAACAACAGGTGTAAGGGTTCATGGAGGAGTAAGACTAGGTGGAGTGGTCTACGAAAATTGGGTGAAATCTCCCATATATGTTAGATCAAAATTTGGAAACAGAGGGCCAGTACTCATGGTAGAGATCACCACTGAGGTAGGGGAAGATACTGAGGAATGAAAATCAAGGGAAGAAGGAGAAAATTTTACTTGTTGACTAGTCAATTGCAGCTCTAGAATTGTTGGTGACTCTTCCCTAGCCTCAGGCTCCTGGCTAGCTACAAACACTTGTCTTTTGGTGGGCTCTTGCCAACCTTCTTCGATAATATTCTCTATGCGTTGTCACTTTGCTGGCGGGGTCTCCTGAGCTTTGGCAGCTATTGTCATTTACTTCTATGATATCCTAGTTGCCTTAGCAGCCCAAATAAGTGTATGAAAAGCCCTTGATATACTAAAACACACATTTGTGGCCACATAGGTAGGTTGTCTGGGCCCCTTTTCCTTCGGAGCGGAGGACGCAAAATTCACCCCTCCTTCTTCTTGCTCTTTAGACTCATCCTTTAGGTCCTTGCTCCTATTAATGCTAGAGTCAAAGCTAGGGTGGTCATCATCCCACCATTGTTGAAATTTCTTGTCATCCTTCAGACTATTATAAGGGGCATCAAATTGCCCTATCTCTTGGTAGTACTTCTAGAAAGCCTCTATTTTTCATCAATCCACTCCTCATCCTTCCACAACTTATTGTACATGGCATGCTCCATGTGGAAATTATCCTTGTCCACCACCACAACAAATTAGAACTTGTGCCATGGCCCTCTATTATCTTGCGTGGGAATGAGTACTAGTTCAACAAAAAATTCATCCTTGTCTGCCTGCGGGTTATGTCACTTCTCCTAGTAAGGTCAGGGAACATGTGTAACTTTCATGTGTGGCTCCAAAAATTCATTGAAAGGGTTGTAATCCCACTTATCATTTACCAAAACCAACCCTAAATGAGCCAGTTTATCCTACAATAACTGATTTGGTTATTTCTTTAATAGTCACCGATTTGAAAATCTTTAGACAAGTGAAGAATCCTTTTCTCTTGACACTTTTGTTGTTGCAGAAGGTAAAATCAATGATACAAACCTACCTATACATTTCAAGAGCAAGCACCCTATCTGTGATGCAAGTTGGGAGAAGGAAAGGTTGACCAGTGAAGCCTCACATTTGAAGTATCATGAAATTTGTTCCTAAGAACTAGTCACAGGCGGGAGTGAAACTCTGCTTATATTCAGTCTTATCCCTATCGAGCAAGATTATGTCACCTTCTTCTCATAAATCATGCAAGACCAAAGTTATGAAACAATTTGAAAATGCATAATAATCATATGACACAGAAAGAAAAGGTGTCCACATAGATACTAGCTTCATCTTACCCCGATCATCAAAAATTGATAATTCAAAATACTGGGTGAAGAAATTAGGGTTTTGATGTACGAACATGTGAACTAGGAAAGAAAGAAATCTAAACTTTCCTTCCACTGGGTAATTCTTTATTTTCCATATCATTTCATCTACCATGAACTCAGTGAAATCATACCAGAAGGTATCATGTTGCTTATGGAATTGGAAGGCCAGTCCTAGTTGAAAAGTTTCCACCATCTCATTGAAGTCTTAGCCACATACAAAAGCTAGCATGGACATGGCATCCTGCATATCCTCGTGTAATGCACTGTGCAGCAACGGAATACTTGGCAGCTTAGCACTTGGGACATTTTTCTTACCAATCTCCTCCAACAAGAAAGTTGAGTTCTTTTTCATCGTCTTCCATGTTTTTTCTCCTTTTCTGGGGTAAAATGACTCAATGTTCTCTCTTCTTTTACTTGGGTCTGGGATGCATAGCATATTCCAAATGCCCCATGGGGTGATGTGAACTCTTAAGTTTTGGCCCTCAATGTAGCAGGTGCTAGGGTTATAACACTGGATGGTAGCGTCAACTATCTCCACGCAGTAATGCACCAACGGGAGCATGTATTGTGGAAGACCACTATACCAAACCTTTCTTGTTGTAGACATGTCCGCCTTTGGTTTCATCAACCTTGCATAGGTTGCTTCTCTTAAGGATTTAGGGTTTTTTGCGAGTTGTGGGTCATGAATATTATCCCATTTCTCCTCAACCCTTTTCTTGTTTCTGCAATCTTTGGGCCTACTCAGCTCTATCGTATACGCCCTCTTCGGCTCGATTGGTATACCAGGTATAGCATATGCCAAATCCTTATAGACATACACATCCTTTGATGACTATATGGCTGTAAACATCTCCTAGCCAATTTCCTCTTGCATTTTTTGGGATGAAATCTCTGACATTTTTCTTTAGATGAAGACCTCTGTGAGCTCTGGACTCTGTTATTCTTATTCGGCTCTAGATATGTAAAAAAAAAAAAACTTCTCTACACCTTGAGCTTTGGCATTTTTAAAAAGACTTTGAATCATTAAACCCTTTCATTCAATATTTGGCTATCTTTTCTCAAGGTAGTAGAGGAAAGCATGCTTTTTGCATTTAATTTGGCATGTACTGTTAATTTCGTGATTCATACAAAATGAACTACTTTCCATTTTGAGGCAACAAGAGTTCATTATTGCATTTGGAAAGCATGTGATATGTTGTGATTCCCTTGAAACTTGAGCCAAAAAATTTCTTTCTAGCCTTGCATTAGTATGTGTTGGTAATTAATATCCTGCTCAGAATGATTAAGCCAAAGCAAATGATCACAGCCTAAAAAGATATGGATATTTCCTTGGGCTCTGGGAAATTCTTGTGAGATGACACAATAGCCTACAACTGTGCAGCTTACTATTGATGAGTGCCACCTTTGTAAAGCTAATTAATTAGCTCCTATTAATCTAGTACACATTGAATTGTACCTCTGCAGATGCAACTAGTTTATAAATGTGAGCAAACGTAGGCATGCCTTTCAAGTTGGCATCTAGTTATCATCACATTTTTATCAAAATGGATTAGCATGCATCTTCTCATCTTTTCTATAAATAGGTCAGTAAGTAGTGAGAAAATCATACTTAGCATTTGAGCAGTGATAGGTTGTTGGTGCAGTTTTAAGTAAGCCTTCTCATAGGCTAGGTGGTAGGTAAGTTTAAGTATTGGTTAGAAGCTACAAGCATAGTGTTAGAATCATGGATACTCTTGTTAGGTTAACCTCTTATAAGTCACGAACAACATTTTTGGGGGAGGTTTCTTATAGGCGGCTGAAAAGAATGACCAAGAATAAGCATTCCTTGGTCCTCGTAGCCATAAAATGGGTTCTGGGTAGGGACTACATAGAGTACGAGGATAAGGACCATGTGAATATTGATATCTATTCACACTTTTTAGCACTGATGTAAAACATTGGCATCCCTAGCCTCTCATCCTAAAGCTGGTCATGGAATGTTTTCCAGAAAGTACCTAAATGTCCTAGGTGAGGTTGTTGCTCATGTTGCATATGGGGTAGGCCTGCCATCAGCTAGCGACCTCTGTCAATATATTGAGGAAGAAGTGGTAGTTGTATGGCTATCATTTCATAGTGGATTATTCCTTCAGACATGCAACGAGCATTGGAAGAGGTTTACCCAAGCCTTGCACTTTCTATTCTGCAACTACAACATGATACCATTCTACGACGTCGATTAGTATACTGACTTCAGGAACTTGGTGCCTCCCCCACCAATGGTGGTTGTTCCAAATGATGCTGCCTCTGCTACTGAAGAACCTAATGATGAGGAAGAGGTAGATGCTACCATTGATGCATCAAAATCTACCTCCCGTGCTCTTGGATGAAAATCCTCCCTGCTCCTAAAAAGAGATGCCTCCCAATTCCTTTATTTCTTGTTGTTGCATACACCACCTGCCTTATAGTTTTTTATATAAGCCTAAAAAAGGCTATAATTTTTCCATATATGAAGGAAAATCTTGAATAGTCGTATAATTTTTAGATTATGGCTTCCTTAGCCATTTTGCAATGTTAAAGCAAAAGAATATATATATATATAAATAGATATATATCTTTATAAAAACTCATGGCTCTTTCTTTCATTCTGCATTTCAATTTTATCGGCTCTTTTATACCATATGTGTTTATATTCTTTGCACATGGGTGTGTTTAAAATGTAAATCAATCCCACTTTCCTATCCTCTATAATAATGGGTTATTTCCGCAGAAGCACAAACCAATTTCAAAAAAGACCGGCCAAAGAAAGGGAAATATGTAAATAAAATCATTATTCACATATGTATAAAAATAGAACTTGTACATAATGGAATAGCTTAAGATGAATCCCATTGACGAGGATTCCTAAGGGTTCTCATTCCATATTCTCTAATTCGAAAGTGTTATGCTCCTTGGACCAAATGATTTTAAAGGGGCCCTCCTATAGGCTATCAAATTTACCATGTTGACTTGGCTTAACAATCCTTTTATCATACTTCAGCACTAAGTCTCTGCACTTTAGGCCTTGGTCAGAAACCTTCTTGTCAAACCATTTATTGACCACTTGTTGGTAGTTTGTCATGGCTATTAGGGAATTCTCCCTTTTTTCTTGCACTTCTAATAGTTTGGAAAGCTAAACCTCCATGGTGCCATTTGTTCTATCTCGAGAGATTTCAACAGTTGGAGTGTTAGAATCTCCATAGATATAGGTAATAGTGCCTCTTTCCCATATACCAACTCATAAGGTGAAGTCTTAAGGACTTGCTTCGGAGTTATGCGGTTTTCCTAGAGCTCTACTCAGAGGTTTTTATGCCATTCCCTCTAGTGTTATAAACCAATTCTTTTAAGTAGTTAGACTAGGCTCTTGTTTGTTGACTTCGTTAGGTCATTTCCCTACAAGTAATAATTTGATGATGTCTTAAGGAATATGCCATTCATTAATGCAAAGAAACATACTTTTGTGCCTAGGAAAGCTCTGGCATTATGAAAAATGATAGTCTTTGGAGGATCAAACCTTGTCACTAGCTCTTCGAGGAAATCCACAATCTCTATTTCTGTTGCGTTTTTAAGCGGAACGACCTTCGTCCATCTTGTGAAGTAATCCGTGGCAGTCAGAATCCACTTGTGTCTAGCACTGGAAGTTAGATTAATCATCCCGATGAAGTCTAGGACCCATTGTGAAAACAATTCATTCGCCACTATAGGTTTGAGAGGCATTGTAGAATTCTTCCTTCTATCAGTAACGAACTAGCATTTTTTGCAAGATTTTACCAAAGAGTGGGAGTCATTGAAAAGTGTAGGCCAATAGTAACCTACGCACATGATTTTGATGGTGGTGGTCTTAGCAAAGAAGTGTCCTCCTGTAGCACTATTGTGGAATGCGTCAAGGATCCTCTTTGCTTGCTCTGAAGTAACACATCGCAGGAGTAGACCATTAAAATTTCTTTTGAAATGGACCCCCTCCACTAGTGTACATCTATAAATTTGCAGCCAGTAGTATCTCCTCTTTTGGGATGAGAGACCAAGTGAATACTTTTTGATTTGCATAAACCTCATTCTATTTGTCAGCTAGCAACCATTTGATTTTGGTTCACTTATCAAAACAACCTCTGGTTGCTCTCTTGTGGTAGGTATCTCCTCATCTTGCACCATGTATTTACACAATCCTCTTCCTCTAATGGTTTTAGTGGGTTGGAGCTCAATGTCATATTCAAGGATCTTGGTGATCCAATTAGCTCTTTTTTCTACGATTTCCCCTTCCATGATATATTCATGCACACTGGAATGAGCAACATAAACAAACACCTTGTTGCAAGAAATTAAATGGTGGAACTTTTTAAGTCCCTTCACTATCGCAAAGGCCTGTCTTTCGATGAAATTATAATTCATCTCATATTCCTTCAGGGTTGGGGAGTAGAATGCCACTAGATGTTCTCCCTTTCCTTCATCTTTTTGCGTTAGGACAATAGCAATACTGGACTTGCCACTGAATGCATACATTATAAAATCCTTAGATAAATCTGGATTAACCGGTACCAGAGCTGAGGAAATAGCTTCCTTGACCATCTCAAAGGCTTCTTGAGCTTCAATCGTCCACTTGAATACCTGGTCCTTTTTTAGCATAACAAAGTTTACCTTGCCCAGGAAGGATTGAACACCTTTCTTATTCAGCGGAAGGGGAAGTTCTTTGATATCTTTTACTCATTCAAGGTCGATTGAAATTCCTTCCCTAGACACCACATGTCCTAATAGCTTGCCTTGTGGTACTCCACATACACATTTTTTTGGATTTAGGAAAAACCCGAACTCCTGGCACTTTTGAAAAACTATTTCAAAGTGATCAAAATGATCATCCTTAGATTTATAAATCACAGTAAGATCATTGAAATAAATTAGAATAGACTTATTGATTATCTTGTTGAATGCGATATGCATCATCCTCTGGAATGTTACCCCTACATTGGATAAACCAAAATGAATTTTAGCATATGCAAATGTTCCCCACTTTGTGGTGAACATGGTCTTGTGTTGATCCTCTTCTTTAACTCAGATCTGATTGTAACTGGAGAAACCGTCCAACAAAGAAAATATTTTTGATCTTGCAACTATTTGTAAGATTGAATCCATAGAAGGAAACTAATAATGGTCCTTCAAGGATGCTCTATTTAGGTCTTGGAAGTCCACACGAAAACATATATCTCCATTCTTCTTTTAGACCGGGACCAGATTGGATACCCAAGTACTATGCTTGATTGAGACTACAATGTGTGACTCAATTAGCTTAGTTAAGTCTTGCACCATTAGCACTTCGATTTTAGGGTTTATTGGCCTCTGTTTTTATTGGAATGGTTTTGCACCTTCTATCAACTCAATCATGTGATGAATGATATTAGGATCATGTCCCTCTGGATCATCATAGGACCAGGCCACTACATTTTTTTCGTAGAAACTGATGAGTCTTTCTTTTTCATGGTGTGGGATGTCTTTCTCGACTCGAAGATTCTTGCCATCTAAGACTTGAAGGTCTATGTAATCACTTTTGTCTGCTAAAAACTTCCGCTTATCATTTCTTGCATCATCACAATCAATTTTTTTTTTTGAGAGTAGCCAATCCTTTCAGAAGCTTGTTAGATTTGAGTTGCATAATTTGTCCTTCATAAGCTTCAAAAATATTTGGTTCAAGATGATCAGCGAATTCCCTCGACATTAGATGAACGAAATGATGTGTTCATCACTTTCAAAAACTTTCCAACTCTGATCATTATCAGGAATCACTGGTCAAACTAGTACCCGTATTGAATGTTCGTTATGTATAAGGTTAGAGGTAGGATCAAACTGAGCACCAATCATATCCATGTGATCTACATCACTATTTTGTCCTCAGGGAATAGTCTAGATGTTGAAGGCTTCAAAACTCTCAACTAGGTCCCAGACTCAATGCCAATAGGATCTCATGCAGACATTTCTTACTACAGAAATCCCTCAGACTTGGTTGACTATCAGTTCAGAATCTTGGAACACCATTAATTGCTTAATTCCCATTCATTCTACAAGGCTTATACCTTGAAGTAATCCTTCATATTCAACCTCATTATTTTAATAAGCGAAATGAAAATGGAAAGACCTTAGCGATTTTTCATCTTGTGGAGATATTAGACATATCCCCGCTCCAACGCCTACTTTACCTCTTTCTCCATCAAAGTACAATGTCCATAACTCATTTTCTTGGCTACCTTCAGACTCTTGTGCAACCTTTGGGAGTACTTGGTCTTCATCATAAATTACATAGGTGCCCAATCCTGTAGCATGATAATTGTCAAAAGGGTCATTTTCCATGTGTTCACTCAATAGAGCATCTTCTTTGTCATTTCAATCTCCTCTCACCTTTTCTTCCTCTAGTAATTCAACACAATACATTTATTACTTAGTGATAGAGGTATGCACGACTTCAAAATTGATTAGAGCTTCATCTGTTACATGTTTAGAATGCAAAGCCTCTGATTCTATCTTAATTTTTGCACCGTGCTTGGTTTTGAGTATAAGATGTGACCAATCCAAGGACAAGTATCCACCCACCTTTGAAGTAAACTCTCAGGATAGATAGAGACCAAACATAGGATCTATGATCACAGTGTCTTGTGGCACCGTGATACTAAGGAGAGCAAATAGAGTTAAAGGAAGTTCCTTGATGACACCTATAGTTTCAAATTTGTTCCCATAAAGATACATTACCCCCCTTTTCATAGGTTCATAGTTGAGTCCTAAAGCTTCGGCTATCTATTTAGGCATAGCAATGGTCCTAGCACCAAAATCAATTATAGCATTATGCAATAACTTCTTTCCTATACTGAGAGTCAAGAAGAAGGGTTGGGGTTTTAACTTATCTCTAACTTTGACAGGAGATTATTTTGTATTTTTTGTAAATAATTTAGCCTACAATATTTGACTATCAACCTCTGCACTGGAAAACTGCTTTGTTGGCATTGTTCCAACCTCTTCTTGAAGCGCCTTATGTTATAGCGGTTTTTTCTCTAGGATAGCTAGAATGTCCCATATAGACACATTAGCAGATGACTTCTTCAATTGTTCTACCACATTAAAAGGTGACAAACTCGGAGGTTTTTTCTCCTTGGCTCTTGCTATAATAATTCCTTTCATCATTGAGATGGTGGCTGGATGATAGAAGTGATAGGAATTTGATTGAAAGCACCTTTGAGTTGCGGGCTGGCTAGATGCAGAACAACCAACTCACTAGTAAATCTCCTCTTTGAGCATGTGTTATAATCAAATTTCACTTGTAGTGTTCTAGATATGAACATATCATTAGCGAACATCGTTCTTCTTCCTCCATCGAGGAAAAAAACACGTGATTAGGAGCGATATCAAATTCTTGTTCTAGAGACATTCCTTTCATTTTCACGGTAAGAACCGCACTCTCCATTTGTGGTGAGGCATATATATAACCTTTGTGTTCTATCACCGTGCCTTGCTTGCATTGCTTTGCCACCTTTTTTTGCAAGTTGCCATGCAGACAGTTCTGAGGCATATGTGCATCGCTACAAGGGAAGCACCACGGATTGATGTCATCAATGAGGTTGTTCTACCCTATGGTTAATTCCCTACTCAAGCTTGGTGAAGTGCTCGTTAGTGAAGTAGATGTCATTACCATTTGGTTGGCAGTTGGAGTTGGTGGATTAGTGTCAGACATGCCCTGGTACTAATTTTGTTGATATGAGGACCACCAGCCTTGATAGTTTTGATATGTGGGCTTCAAAGGTGTTGGTTGGTTCTGCTCAGGAGTGGTTATATAATTTTCCATGGTTTGCAACATCTCTTTAAGGTTGCTCATTTCATCTTTGGAAGAACCCATTGTAGAGGCTACATTTTGTGGGGTTGTCGCATATGTGTACATCGAATGGGGAGTTGTGGGAATGCTAGTTGGCATGACTTATTGTGTAGGAATTGATAATTCAGGAAATATCGACATAATAAGCCGAGGAGGCAACTTTCCATAATCTATCAAATGATTCTCGGCTTTGACAGTGACACCGTAAGCATCTGGTAGAGTAGCTCCTCCCAAAGACTTGATCATCATAGAAATGTTAGAATTGATGGACTTTAGATAAAATATGAATACCAAATCAGGAGTCGGGCATATAGTAATAGGGATCTGCTGCGAATTTGTGTGAAATTAGGCATTAAAGTCTGTCAAAGCCTCTTTGGGGGCTTGTTTTATGACAAATAGTTATAATGAAGTGAAGAGCGATCTCCACCATTCGAGAACCTCTTATAGAATGGATCTTTGAGCTCATCCCAGGTGCAAATAGTGTTAGGTGATAGTGTTCAGAACCAATCTAGCTCCTTGCCTTTAAAAGACATGGTGAGAAGCCTCAGAGCTACATTATGCATTGTAATTCCGTGTACCAGACACATGTCTGCCACATCTTGCAAATGTTCTGTAGGTGTTCTTGAGCCATCTCCAGTAAACTTGGGTATAGCCTTCATAGTTGAAACTAAGATAGCACCCTAGATAGCAGGTGCTACTAGGACTGCTAGGGGACTTCCGACATCCCATGCAACATAATTTCTATTGGTGCCCAATAACATGGTTAGAGGAATGGGTGATGCGAATGGAACGGTTACTAACTAATTTGCGGCTTGCACTATTCCCAGTGGAGGTACTAGAAAACTAGAGTTGCTTGTGGTATGGGATCTAGTTATAGGTCGATGGCTCATACACCCTTTTAAATTACAAATTCATTTAAGCTCTGTCCCACTAGGCATGCCAAAAAAAGAACAAACTGTTGATGCCAAAATTTGACAAGGTAATAGTGTGTTATGCGAAACTCAATTTATGGGGGACCTTTTGTGCTAAACTAAACAACCTTCAGCTTTTTTAGAGAAGTCAACTTCTTTTGTAATGGGGGTTTGGAAAGGGAAAAAGAAACATATATAATAAAATAAAGTCTAACCTAAGCCAATGCACCAAGACTTAATGATAGGCATGATAAATCATAGATCTAAGGGCCTGATTGGTATTTATAGTGTTCCAAAAAATTAGAAACTGAATATTATAGCATAGACAATCCATTCATTAACATAAATAATATTGCATATGTTCCTACTACCAAGAAGAGTCATTAGACATGGTCTATGTTAACAAACTTGCATTCAACATATATAGAAGTTCTTAAATGAAATGTCTAGACAATAAAAACACAGTTTACAGTGTCATCAAATAGCATGAAAGAATAGTAAGGCCAAACGATTGGCACAGTCTGAAAATTTTTTGCAATAAAATAAAATAGCAATAAAGGCCTGGTGTCTTTAACTAAAACCAGTGTTTCCTTTACCATATAACTATAGAAAATTTCTTACAATATATTGAATTTTGTTTCCTTGATAGTTTTCAAATAGCCATGAAAAAATAGTAAATATTATCAGAAGAAGAAACTTTCTTGCACACATGGATTCTCATAGGTTAATGGAAATAAATTAAAATTACAACTATATAATTTTATCTTTAATCTCACATTACTAATCAAATATTCCTGAAAAAAGATCTAGCAAAGAAATAATTCAAAAGTATCTAATAATTCTAGAAGGATCACCCCATTGCCAATTAATTATTCTAAACTAGTCAGAATAAGATTTTTTATAACTTACTACAATAGGTTTACTTTCACTAATTTAATCTCCAAAGTCATTATAGATTATAAGATCTCATTTGTTTTATATCAATTCAAAAAAAATTACACTCCTTATTAAATGACTATACACAGTTACTTGCTAGTGTTAATTATGTGCAACACGATCATTAATAATATGTAATGGTCTCACATTCTTAAAAAATATGTCAAGGTGTAACTATATTGTATGTAAAAATTTAATGATATTTAATCATTACGATTTTTCTTCTATTTTTTTATAATATTTGTAATTTTTTGGATTTGCACGAGAATATTCTTTGAATGTAGCTATTCTAAGAGCATTCGGTATTTATTTTTAGGTAAAGTTACCAAATCTAATAATTAGAGCATCTTCAACATTTCAGACCTTAATCCAAGCTTCTACATATTTCCAAGTGAAACTTTGTACTTATCTAGATTATTGTTTTGATTTGCATTCATTTCTAGGTCATTTATTTAAGTTTTACATATCATTAGGTTTTACATGATACTAGTCTTTCCAAACTCTAGCTTGGTGGTGAACCCCATTTTAATCTTTAATCATACCCTAGGACACCTTATTATAGATCTCTTTCACTCATTCTACCATTGGATTGATATCTCTAAGGCATCCTTGAGTGAAACTTGAGTGAAATAGTCTTGTATTTATACTTGTTTATGCCAATTTTCCCTAAATTACAACACAAAAAGATGACATCAGATCTAGGAGAATAAAATACCACCAATAATTTGAATTTAACTTAAGTCTAAGCTAAGTAGGACTCATATGCCAGTTGTGTCATATGAGTCACATTAGGCTAAGCTTGGGACACATTTTTCAAGAAAGGATTAGATTAATGTGAAATCCATATTGGGGCCCTAAAACTTAGGTGGGACCCATGCACCCAATGTGGCATATGAGTTGCAGATCACTAAATCTAGGCCATACAATCCAAAACCACATGAATTGTGATTGGATGTTGGTAAATGTGCAGATTAATATCAGAAAGATGCATTAAATAAGGCTTGTGGATGTAAAATAAGGCCAATTAAAGCATAAAGAAACCCAATTAATTAATAAAACCCTAGATTAGTGTGAAAGTTTAAAGGTACACTTTACAACACCTTAAATAAGGCACAACTAGGTCTAGTTAGTTTACAAGGGCCCAATACCTAATGTGAATATGTTAAACACATTACAACACTAAATCAAGGCATAATTATCCTTAATTTAATAGGGAGGGCCCAAACAAGTGCAAAAACTTAGAGGGATACATTTTTTGTCACTATAGGAGGTAGGAATCCATATTGGAATAACAATCTTTAGGAGCTTGTTTGAGGCCATAGAGAGATTTCATAAGTCTACAAACTAAGGATGAATCTTGAACAAACCCCGGTGGTTGTTCCATGTAGATCATCTCCTCCTCAAGGTCTCAATGAAGAAATGCACTCTTCACATCCATCTGATGAACATCCCATCCATATATGTAATGACTATAGCAATTGTGAGTCGAATGGAAGTCATCATAGAAGTTGGTGCATAGTTTTTTGTATATTCAATGCTTGTAACTTGTGAAAAACCTTTGGAAACCAACCTTACTTTTTACTTGTCAACTGACCCATCTATTGAAAATTTAGTTTGATATATACACGTACATCAAACTTTCTTCCTTCCCTTAGGAAGTGAAGTCAAATCCCAAGTGTGATTTCTATTCAAGGAATCATATTCCTCATCCATAACAATATCCCACTTTGGTATTCCCAATGCCTCTCTAAATGTTCATAGATCAAAAATAGAAGCCAAGAAGGCATATGCCCTTGAAAAAAAATTTGAATCTTTTTGTCATTTGTTGAATCATGTACCCTTGTATCTACCCTATGTAGAGTGTGAGATGTGGGTGAGTCTAATGCAAAAATATATTCTAATGTAATCCTTGAACTAGATGAAGATGAACCCTCATCACTATCATTGCTATGATAACTAGAAGAAGAAGATACTACACTAGGAATCTATTGAGAATGATCTAAATCATCAGTACTGTGATTAAGATTTGAATAAGTTCACAATATATTGAGAAGTTTCAAGTATAATTTCAGGACATGTTTCTTGAAACTTAACACTTCTCCCAATAAACAATTCATGTTTGGTAGGGTGGAGTAGGTGATAGCCTTTTACACCATCTAGATATCCCACAAAGATGCAAGGTTTGGATTATGGATCCATAGCCTTGTGATGTTCTTTATGAATGTGTGACATGGAATGAGAGCCAAAAACTCTTAATTGATCAACTATTGGTTTCCATCCTTTCCAAGCTTGAAAGGGAGTGATAACCTTCAAGGCTTTATGTGGAACTCTATTTTGTATATAACATGCAAAGTTGACTTCTTCTTCCCAATATGATGGTGTGAGGCCCTTAGAGTGAATCATACTATGAGCCATATCTTTTGAAGAACTATTTTTCATTCTACAACACCAATTTATTGTAGGTATAAGGAATTGCGCATTGTAGATCTATCCCCTCTGATATGCAATACTGCTCAAAATGGTTGTTGACATACTCACCCCCATTATCTATTCGAGGAACTTTGATAACTCTCCTTGGTTTTTTTGGGTAGAGCTTTGAAATCTTGAAAGGATTCAAAAACTTTTTCTTTTTTCCTAAGGAAGTGGCCCATGTAAAATGTGAGAAATCATCAATAAAGGAGAGAAGATATCTAGCCTTTGTAAAATGTGGATGGGGAAACACCCCTAAAACATCATTGTGAATAAGTTCTAAAACTTGTGTTACCCTTCATGATTTACCTTTTTCAAAATTTGCTTCTAGATGCTTCCCAAGTGCACAACCTTCACAAAGCCCTTTAGAAAATTTAACCTTAGGTAATCCCTTGACCATATTATGTTGACATAGTTTCTCAAGATAATTGTAGTTAAGATGGACAAAAAACTCATTCTATAATTTGCTAACTTCATCTAAATGAGTTAGTTGGAGAAATATTGTTGCAAAATTAGAGAAAGTATATAATTTGGATTGGGTGATCTACCTCCCCTATTGCTACCAAACTATTGCTTTGCAATTCTCTTATCTCAACTGAATTTGGAGAGAAGTGTACTCTCATGCCCTTCGCTAAATGAGTTATTTGATACATTGAAAGGAGATTAGTTGAGAGTGAAGGCACACTTAGAACATTTTAAAATTCTCCTCTTTCAACTTCAACAAATCCTCTTCCTTTTACCAATGTTGGAGTATCATCACCTAAGGTGATTGTGGACATATAGGATCTTTCTAAGGTTGAAAAGATAACCTATGAAGAACCCATATGGTGTGAAGCACTGGATTCTATAATCCATGATGGTTCTATAAAGATGTTGTAGCAACTAAGGTTTTTCCCTTTGATTTCTCTTTTTCCTTAGTATTTTATTGAGTTCATGAAGATGCCTTGAGAGAATTAGGTAGCCCTATATTATTATTTTTTAATATTATTTGTAGAGACTCAATTTTTTTCCTCATGCATTGATGCTTATCATGTTCAAGTTTTTAACAAAAGAAACATTTAACTTTCTTCTTACTTTGAGAGTAATCTTTAGGAGTTGTCAATTTTTCACTCTTTCTTGACTTCTTTATATTTTTTATTGTTCTTCTTCTCCCCTTTTGAAGTTTGATTTTTTTCATTCTCTGAAAGAAGGGCTTGAGCCTTATTAGACTTCAAATTACCCATTTGAATTAACTTTTCTTGCTCCCTTGTAAGATCAATAGTAAATTTATCAAGTGTGGGCATTAACCATGAGGCTACAAGATCCCCTTTAGTAGAGTAGAAAGTTTATACGTACACAAAAAAATATAGACTAGTTTAAAAAGTACATAAATGATTAATTGATCCTCTTTCTTGTCAATTCCACAATGTTTTAATTGCAACTTTAAAGATCAAAATTTAGTGAAGAAGTCTTGTGAATTTTAAAAACTCATAGGGATGAGACCTAAGAGTTGATTTTCCAATTCATGGTTTATAAGTTTATTCATTTGCCCAAATAGGTTTTCTAGAGCTTCCCAAACTTGGTTGGGTGTTTTCAAGTTTTCAACATAGAACAAAAATTTAGGAGAAAAAATTAAACATAGGAAGCCAAATGCTTGATCATAGTTATTGAGAAAAAATTTAGTCTTTAGCTATTGTAGGTTCTTTCTCTGTTACTGTGGTTAATGTATACAAACCTTTGTTCTTGAGCACAAGAATTACTTTCATCTTTCAATAATAATAATTGAAAGGTGTTAGGGGTAGTATAGTTACATTAGAATCCATGTTAGAGTTAGATAGATGCTCGTAGAAATGCAAAAGTAAAGAACTTAAAAATGTTTGCAAAAGTGAAAGGAAAACACAACACACAAAATAACTTCTTGAGTAAGTGTGAGAAAGGACCACACACAACACCCCCTTTGATTATTTGTTTCCCCCCAATTTAGAACTTTATAGGAGTGCTTGAAACTCATCCAAAAGAGGCATAAATATGCATTGTATAGAATTTGTGTGATAATATGCTCTTTGGACTCTTTGCAAAAAAAATGCAATTTTATAAAAAATGGAACTCAAATTTGAGCTACAGTGAAAAAGTTATTACACTTCAAAATTTTCACTCTTTACAAAATAATTGTTCCTTGTTGCATAAAAATTCTAATTTTTTGGAACAAATTATAGTGCAGAATTTCAGAATAAGAGGAAAAAATGGTTGGAAAGAACTTAGGGCTTAAATTTCATATGACCAAGGGCTAAAAATAGGAAAATCATCCCCTCCCCCCATGACATATGCCATAAGGACAATGTTGAGGTTAGCAAGAGGATGAATAGTGGAAAAATTCTTGTGCCCAAAATTAACGCCCATCATAGCTTCCATACACCTCTCTAAAAAAATTATCCATCTTTGCAAAATTCCTTTCATGGCCAATACACTAAGACTGATGTATGTGCTCTCAAATCCATGCCAGTCATGTCCCTTACGTTTTTGATCCATGGTTAAATCCATGTAGGCCGGGTTCAAATGCTCCATGCAGGTCAGGTTCAAACATGGCCCTCAAAGAAAATTCCTTCCTCACCCAAATCACGACATCAGAAGGTTAATTCACAACTTCGAATAACTAAATCAACCCCTTAGAATGATGATTCATGGTCTAAGGGTCCCCAATGTACTTTCCTAGTGGAAATAGTGCCAAAGATAGAGGCAAGTCATGGTGCCTTCAAATGCCACATGGATTAAAAAAAAATCACCCATAGGTTGTTAATCATGCACAAACAAATCAAAACAAATAGATCAAAATTATTTGAATTCAACTTCGCAGCTTGTTGTTTTCCTCGTCCAACTTTGATACCATGTAGAAACCAAAAAATAAAGAAATCAAATCAAAAGAAAAATAAACACAAAGAAATGTATGCAGTCAAACAATCTATTAGGAAAAAAAATGCATACATAAATAGGAAGAGATAGGTGACCAACATCCACAAATTGAAAAAAGCACTCCTCACTTGAGTAGAGTGGTGGCGAGTTTCTTACCATGAATGAAGGAAGAGGTTTCAAAAGTGAGTCCACCTCTCAAGACACCTATCGTCATTGACACCTCACTAAGAAAGGGTTAATGGGATGCCTAACTAGGCTTAAGTAAGCAAAGAGTATGCAATTTACAATATATATACTAACACTTTCAAATGTTTTGTTTGTGAAATGCATTACATAAAAGGCCACCATATCTTATAGATGTATCTTTCTTATAGCCTTTGCATGGGTTATAAAATTAATAATGGATATAATTGACAAGCTAAAAGAAACTAAAATTTTCATTATAGCTTAAATCTTTCATTGCAATGTAATTAATTTCAATAATTTTGAATGCTAATGAACAATACTATTGAAAGGTGGTATTGAAGCTACTTTCTATTGGATGTTGAATCCCGATGGACTCCTGATCCATTAAACATTTTCCCTTTGTGCGATCTCTCTTGACATTCCATGTATTATTTGTATTATTCATTACAGATGAGGCATATGATTATTAGTTTTCTATTGTAATACGTTAGTTTTATATATGTATTTGAAAACACAGATTAATAAAACATTTCCTCTGCTTCAAAGTGGGTGTAACCAAATTCATGAACCACTATAAATATCTGTATTTTTCCTTTTTTTGAATTGTCTAATTTCTGAGTTTAATTTATGAAATCTCCTTTTCATTTAATTTGCAATAAATTAATCAACAATTGGTATCAAAGCTTGGCGAAATAGCTATTCAAGAATTGGGATAACTTCCAAGAAATAGAGGAAGTAGATAAATGGATGATAGAGAAGCTCTCTAGGAAAGAAATCAAATTGTGGAAAGCATAGATGGAGTCTTAAATTCTAATTAGAGGAGATCTCTCACTCATGCTAGAAGGAAAAGTGAAGAATCCATCCATAATGGATGATGAGGAGTTGGAAAATTAGATAAGAAAGCAAGAGAAATGATCATTCTTTCATTATCCAACAATTTCCTCTTCAACGTCACAGTCAAAAAGACCTCGAAAGAATTGTGGGATAAACTCACTGAAATGTATGAAATGGCCTCAGCATCAAACAAAGTCTATCTAATGAAAAATTGTACAACCTATAAATGATGGAAGAAGGCATCCTATCAAACCACTTAAATGAATTCAATACTTTAATCAACCAATTGGTTTTGGTAAACATTATTTTGGATAAAAAATAAAATCCATATTATTGTTGTGTTCTCTTCTCAATAGCCAAGAAGGATTTTTCATGGTGATCAACACCTCCATATCTGGGAAAAAAAAACTCAAGTTTGACAATGTTGTTGCAACTCTTGTCAATGAAGATATGCAAAGGAAAAATCAAAGAATTGCATCTGGTGATGCATTGAATTTGGTAATAGAGGTAGACATCAAGAAAGGGGTAGAAATAACCATAGAAAAATATCAAAATCTATGATATTAATATCAAGGGGTAGAAATGGAGGTTGTTGGTTTCATGCAAAGGGTCATACAAAAAATAATTATTGGTCATACAAAAATGTGAAAAACTAACCAAAGGAAAACAAAGTGGACACCATGAATGAAAAATATGAAGGTATTCTATTCTTGTCAGTGGGTTAAACTATAATGGATTAATGGGTGTTGGATTTCGGTGGATCATTCCATGCAACTTCTTATCAAGATGCCTTCCAAAATTATCAAGAAGGAAAATTTAGAAAAAAAGGCATGTGAGATTATTGGCAAAGGTGATGTGATGTTGAGGTTTAAGAATGAAATAAGTGGTTATTATGTGATGTAAGAAAATGTTCTAGAATTAAAAGAAATCTAATTTTTGTAGGAAAACTTGATGCTCAAGGATGTAGCATCACTTTTTCTTCAAATTCTTGGAAGGTGATCAAAGGGCCTTTAGTGGTTGTAAGAGGTAGCATATTCAACACATTATATGTGCTAGATAGTCCAATTGAAGTGGGAGTTGTGATGGTGGTTGTGGACAACCAAGTGAAACTATAGCATAGAAGGCTCAAGCACATGAGCAAGAAGGGGCTTTAAATATTGCTCAAAAGGGATCATATTTTAGGATTGAAATCTATGGATTTGGACCTATATGAGAATTGTCTCTATAGAAAATAGAGGTGATTTAGTTTCTTAAAGAATAAAGAAATAAAGAGGCCTTCGGAGCTTGTGCACTCTGATGTGTTTACTCCTATAGAGGTAACCTCATATGGAGGAGCCAATTATTTTGTTACATTTATTGATGATGTTGCAAGGTGTGCACCCTTGGTCTCCTTGTGCTATGTAGTGCAATGCTCAGGTTTGTGATATAGCTTAATTGCTTCTCATGGATTCATTAATTCTAGTAGTTGTATCATGAATTAACAGGTCAATCTTTTAGTGTAGTGGTAAAAAGTTTTTCAACAATTGGTATCAAAGCTTGGGTTATGGGTTCGAACCCCTCGCTTGCTCCAGGGTGATTTTCACAAGGTGTGTTCCCTTTCTCTCCTTGTGTTGTGTAGCACAACACTCGGGTTCATGACATGGTTCAACCACTTCTCATGGATTCATTAACTATATCTGTTGTATTGAGCATTAAGGGTATGTGCAGGATCATGATGAACCAAAAAGTGGCAATATGATGGGTATGTGTAGGGTACATGTGGTTCACAACCTTTTTTTTACCCAAAATTGATGAAATGAAAAGGGTTTTTAAAGGAGATTCTTAGCTTTACACCAATATAAATTATGCTTTACTTTGAATTTAATAAATAATTATTATTCATTTTCTATTTGAATTACGACTAAAGTCCTAATTGATAAGCTGATTAAAAAATATCTATAACTTTCAAATGGTATCACATTTTTGAATCTAAAACATGCATCACACTCTATGCTTCATATAATATAGGAATAAAAAAAAATGAATTTCATGAAGTTTTGACCAAGTTAAGGTGGTCAGACATACAAGTTTTTATATTTTTTAAAAGTTGTAATAAAAAATTCATAATTAATTATTTACTTGGAAAAAATTACAAAAAAATATGCATCACATTGGGACATGAGTCCTCTACTTATATCTAAATTTTATAAAAAATATTATCATTTCATTGTGTGGTTGGGGTGGTCGGACAAACACCTACTTCTTATTTTTTCCAAAATTTAAGTACTACTATGTATTGAAATTTTAAATTTTCAAATAGATTTTTTAAAATAAACCTAGTAGTTTAGAAACTACATTCAATTTTTGAAAAATTCTATTTTTGCATGTTTTTGAAATAATATAGATAACTTATTCAAATTTTTATGTCAAGTTGCCTAACTCTAATTTTTCTAAATTTTTTGCCACTTAAGGGCTTGTTTTTTCCATGATGATATTGCACATACACTTAATAGGTTGATCTCTTGGTGCAATGACAACCATATTTTCAAAATATTATTACATTTGAAAGGTATGGGTTTATGTGATTAATAGGAAATCTAAATTTTTTACCAAATTCAATATTTTTAAAGCTATTATTAAACACCAAATGGGAAACAAGATTAAATTCTTGAGAATAGATAATGGGGGTGAATTTTGTTATTCAAAATTCAATGGCTATTGTGTAGACAATGGTATTCAATGTATTAAATTTTTACCATTCACACCTCAAGAGAGTAGTGCAACTAAGCTTGATTGAATAGAACGATTCTAGAGAGGGCTCAGAGTATGCTCTCTAATGCAGGTTTGGGAAAATAGTTTTGGGTGGAAGTGGTTAACACAACAATGCATTTGATTAACCATAGCCCCTCTTCTCGATTGGATTTTGATACTCTGGAGGAGAGATGGCCTAGAAGATTGATTTCTTACAATTATTTTTGAGTTTTTGGCTGTGAAGATTTCATTTATATTATAAAAGAGAAGTGATCAAAGTTGGATTTCAAAATTGAGTGGTGTATATTTGTCAATTATGGAGAAGATTAATATGGATTTAGATTGTGAAATATGATCATAAATAAACTAGTTCACAGATGGGATGTTGTTTTCAATGAAAAGGTGTCTCCAAGTTTGCACAAACAAGGGTCATCAATGAATGAATATGTTTATTATTGATGTTGGTTGTGGGAGAAATTTTTAATTTTTACATCCTAAAGTTATATCAACTATGCCTCAACAGCACACTAGTAACACTTAGATTGGAAGAAATTTGTATCCATCATTCATAGACATCTTCATGTATTCCCAATTAATAGTAAAACAAAAACCTGCAATGGGAATATATCTTCACTAGCCCTCTTTTTTCACACACAAGCTTAGAACTAATTTTTCTATTCAGTGTTCTTTGCGTAATTTTTTACCACCATTGCATTTTCTTTCCCATGAATATGCACATAATTTGGTTGTTTGTTGTTCAACACTTGCCAACCCAACTTCCTTTGATCCCTCGTCATCACATGAATTTTTTGTGCCTAGATATGAAGATCATGGGCCCTCACATGAGGCCAATTCAAATTTTCCTCTGGATTATTCAAATTCCATGTGGCATACACAAAACTTTAATTCACAATATGACAACTTTATACAATGCTTTCCTCTTAGGAGCTCATAGCTTGCTTTGGGAGGAGATAATCCAATGAAGCCACTTCATAGTATTACATAGCAACATGATCTTGGCTAAACCTCATTATAGTTTTCTATGGGAAATTTAGTTCCCATGTGTGCTTTAGAGTCTTCTACCTTTGCCACATGTGATTCTTCATCACTGTGTGAGCCCTCTTCCCCACGTCAACATGAATATGTGTCCACTTCAAATTATGAGTTTGTGCCTATGTAGTGTTGCTCAAATTCAATACTTCCTTTTAATTCTACTCAGCCATTCAATAATGCATTAAATTTGTTGTCAAATTATAATTTTAGATATACTATAAATAAAAGTTTGGTTGGGGATGTTAGCAATTATCCCACACAAGCATCAAATTTTGTTGATTACGAAGCATATCATCCACAAATTGTGATTGATATACAAAATTAAAATAACACATTATACTTACAACCATTGCAAAGAAATAATTTTGGAGGCAATTTACATGAATAGGGTAATTTGCAAGAAGTAGTTCCTCAAGTATAGAGGTATATTTGGGAGCATCGACCTTTGAAATTTTTGATGAGTACCAATTATTAATTTCAGCACAACTAAAGCCTACCATCTTCAAAGAAGCTTGCAATTATAGCAATTGGGAGAAGTGGATGGATTCAATGCAAGAGGAAATAAATTTATTGATGGAAACTCACACTTGGGACTTGGTGAAGCTTCCACCCAATCAAAGAGTGTTGAAGAATTTATGGGTGTATAGATTGAAATAGGAAGGAGGTAGGAAACAATATCAGGAAAGATTGGTAGTCACTTGAGGGTTATGATTAACAAAAGGGGATTGACTTCAATGAGATCTTCTCACAAATTATGAAGATGACTATTATTCAAGTAGGTTTGGGTCTCGTAGCGGTTTATGATCTTGAACATGAGCAACTTGATGTGAAGACTATATTTATACATGGTGATATAGAAGAGGAATTGTATATGCATCATCCTAACTGTTTTGAGAAATGACATAAAGAATATTTGTATTGCAGGTTGAAGATTAGTTTGTATGGTCTCAAGCAAGCCCCACTATAGTGGTCGTATCTCAAGTTTGATTTTTTCATGGCTGAGTAACACTTCATATGTTTTGAATTTGATCTGTGTGTTTATTACAAAGTATTGGATAATGGTTTTTTTTGTTGCTTCTCTATGTTGGTTATATGCTTGTAATTGAAACTTGCATGAGAGTTGTTCATGATTTGAAACAACCGTTAGCTCAAAAGTTTACAATGAAAGATTTAGGGGCAGCAAAGAGGATAATTGGTATGACCATAATACAAAAAAAATGTAAGAGGGAAATCATATTGTCACAAGAAAAATGCATTAACAAAGTTTTGGAAAAAATTAACATGAAGGGTGCTAAGCCAACGAGCACTCCATTTGCCGATGATTTTCTTTTATCATATGAAATATTCCCCAAAACACCTTAAGATTAGGAAAATCATGAAGGGTATTCCTTATTCATCAACTATTGGGAGTCTTATGTATGCAATGGTGTGCACTCGTTCAGATATTGCCCATGCAGTGGGAGTAGTGAGTAGATTTATGAGCAATCCAAGCAAGACTCATTGGGAAATAGTGAAGGGGATACTAAGGTATTTAAAAAGAACTTTTGATTATGTTTTTTCTTTTTAGAGGGAGAGATGCACATCTCTATGAGGTTATGTTGACTCTGATATGGCCGGTGACTTGGACAAATGAAGGTCTACAACAGGTTATTTGTTCACAGTTGCAACAAGGGGCTGCACTTTCCACTACAATGGCTGAATATATTTCACTCACTGAAAGTGTGAAGGAGATGATTTGGTTGTAGCAACTGTTGGGTTAATTGGGTTTCAAACCAAAAAAAATCACTCTTTTGTGATAGAAATAACACTATTCACCTGGCAAAGAACTTAGCATTTCATAATCGGACTAAGCATATTGAGTTGTCCTATCAGTTCATTTGGAATGTACTCGAAGAAGGCAAGCTAAAAGTGGAAAAATTGACACAACGGTGAATTTGGTAGATGCATTGATGAATATAGTACCAAGGGAGAAGTTTGAGTTTTGTAGGATTTCTCTTGACATTGTCAAGATGTGACAATAGGGGTGAAGTGGGGGAGTAGCTCTAGGTTTTGCAGCAAACATTTGACTTCAAGTGGGAGATTGCTGGATCTTGAAGCCCAAAGGACTCCTTATCCATTGCACTTTTTCCCTCCATTCGACGTCTCTTGACATTCCATGTATTATTTGTATTATTCATTGCAGATAAGGCATACAATTATTAGTTTGTTGCTGCAATACATTATGTGGATGTATGTATCTAGAATCAAAAATTATAAAACATTTCCCTTGCTTCAAAGTGGATGTAGTCAAATTGGTGAACCACTATAAATCTCTACATTTTCATGTTTGTGAATTGTCCTCTTTCTGATTTTAATTTTTACAATCCCTTTTTCATTTAGGCTGCAATAAATTTATCAACACTTTCCATGCTTTGTTCTTTGGAATTTGTATAGGTGAAATAATTCACTGAAATCAAATGCACAAGATAGTCCCGCCCAAATCGATTTTAACTTTCGATTCCAATATGCAAGCATTGAATGGAAAGAAAAAATGAGTGAAAACTAACTTCACAATTTGAAGTAAACATTTTGATTTGATGAATGAAGTAGATGAAAGCGCAAGTATTGCATGTAAAAATGTAATTATATAAACAGAAGAAAAAATTAGTGCTACTAACGATTCTTGATGCATACCTCCACCCTTATATTGGATGGTTTTCTACCCTGAATCAAAAGATCCCCTAGAGCTCCCCAAAGAAGGTCAAAATTCCTGTGAGTTCTTTTGTATGGAACGGTGTTGACGGACTCCGAGCTCCCTGGAATGCACTCCAAGCTTGCTGGAGTGATTGTCCAGCGAACACGTCTGGGAATTTAAGTTCGTTCACTATAAAAATGAGGACACTGTGAGTTTTCCCGTAAGCCTCTTCAAATAAGGTGGATGTAATTTCGTTAATTCAGAAACCCAGCTTTCATAATGACGTAAGGGGCAGCTGCGTAAAGGTGGGCCTGGAGCGGCGGCCCGAAGGTGGTAGGTGTAACAGAATGGAGGCGGCGCCGGCTATTAAATGGACTTGCAAGTCCAAAACGTTATCTGAAATGTTGTGTCCTGTAGACAACACTTTTTTTAAGGGCGGCTAAGTATTTTTTTAATCTCACAACTGTTTTTTGGTCATCCACAACCTGTTCGCTGCCCCACTCGGTGCCGTAGAGAATGGTAATGCTACCTGTGGCTCTCACTATAGTTTCGCAAATTTCGGAATGCCTTGTATTGCACTTAGAAGTAAGCTGTCAGGACACTTAGCCGCCCACGATCAATATACTGTAGATGGTGTAGAATTTTGTGACAGATGAGAGTCGGATGTGACACAGCACGAATCAGGTAACAGAATATATGTTCATGAGGTGTAACACGCGATTCAGTGAATGAAACACTGAAAGCTGTCCTCGTTTTGTTCTGTTAACAGACAGGAATACCAAGAAGCTTGTGGTGCTGAAGTCTCTAAGCAATGGAAAACTTTTGCAAGATGAAATATGGGGCGAAATGCTATGAAAAACTCCCATAGATGGTGAATGTCAAGTCCAATCCCCGCAAGATCCAGCAGCCAGGGTCGATGGGGAAACTGATATGTTGCATCACCGCACTACTCAGTCGTTCGATTCAAAAGATGGGCAACGGATCGTTCACGTGGCGATCGATTGGACGGCTGTCTGCTGATTGTGCTTCTTTCGAACTGAAACTGTATGTGTTTCTAACGTTTTGTTTATGTTATGGGTAAATATGAAACATATCTGCTTAAACTACTGGACAGGTTACTATTTTGCTCGTTATCTTCAACTCTGATGTCTCACTGCCATGGATTTGGGGTCCGATGAACAATGACTGTAGGGACGAGATTGTAGTGAGTAGGCTTCATTCTCTTCATATTATTGGCTGATAGGCTTTTTTCTATGCATTTTCATATGATGTTCTTTTCCTCCTCTGATATTTTCTCAATCTATGTCACAGGGTATAAAATTCAGTAAATTTAAAGAAAATTTTAAAATCGTTTTATTTTGTTCTAAAATCCATAGGTAACAGGTTTAAGAGTTTCGTAAATTAAAATATTTTCTGAAAAATGTGTTTTATTTTAGGTGTGTAGGATTTTTTTTGAGAGAATAAAAATCACAAGTTTAATTATTATTTTTCAGTCATCTTTGTCTTTGTTTTGTTGTGTGGATTGAGTCAATAAATCTGTAGGTAATTTTGGTAGAGGACCTTTTCATTCGCACGAATTCTTTCCAAGGTTCATAATGTGCTCTTTGGATAGGTGGATTCACCATTTGTAGATCTCTACACCATCCAAGTGCTATTGTAAGGGAAGTGTTGGATGCCAAGACTTGATGATTACCCAATATTCTCCCCTACTTTGCAAGACATGGTTGCAACTGACCAAAATGTGGGATGCCATATATATTTTTTATCTTTATATTATTATTATTATTTTAAATAAAAAATTAATGCATTGAAATTTATGGACATTTTTCTTATGTAATCTTGATTTCCCTTAGCACTTTGCATAGGTTTATATTATTATTATTTTCTAATGTCTATTACACTTAGTTGTAATTCTTGTAAAGAGTTTTTGAAGCTTGTAGGATTCTTTTTATGCACTTTTCTACATCAATATTTGTTGAAGTTTTGAAAGAGATGTTTTTTTAGCAACTAGAGCTCCTCAATTGAATGATTCATAACAAAATTTGATAGGTTTTGTTCATCTCTAGCCCTCTCTCTGTTTCCAATTCTTGTACCAAATTTTATTAATATTGGTGATTGTGGCATATTATTTTCTATTTCTAGAGTGTATTATCTTCTATTAAGTTGAGAATATTTAGATTGCTATGAGTTTTTACATTATGCTTTTCACTTTCTCCAACATCTAATAGAAAAACACTCATTTTGTATTTACTATCAAAATAATATTAACATTCAAAATAATTAGATTTGATCTATGCCCTTGAAAAACCAAAATCAATGAATACCCCCACCATCACACATAGTTAATTTTTATTATCCCAATCATGGGATAGGGAAGAGAAAAGATACATCCCCTAGATTATATGGATGATTCTAACAAGGAAGTTTCTAAACCTATCAATGTGCAAAATCTAGTTCAAAAGATGGAATATCAAGCCTATAGGGTGAACCAATAAGAAGTAACATATTCACTAGTATTGAAAATGGAACAAGGAGAAAATTACAATGTGAAGGTATTGTAAATGAGAATTTACAAGTAGTGATGATGAAGAAGTAAGTTAACAAAAAAAATTGTAATGATTTTTCTAAGCTAAAAATTCATAAACTTGAGTTAAGTATTCCTTAATGCATAGAAAAGATAAATAGGAATATGGAAATGTTGGGATTTCTAGGTAAATTCCAATATATTAGCTTACCAAATGAATGTTGTATATGTGAAACAAAAAAGTCATGGTGAAATTATGTCTATAATTTATTGTTAGATTAGACATGTCTCTTAAGTAAATGGTGGATGATAACCTTAAACATGAAGAGGCGATGATGAAATATGAATTAAAAACTCAAGAAAAAAGATACAATTTTTTTTTATCAAATTAAGAATTTCTTTTAAAAAATCCAAAAAACAACATAGAAAATAATTATGAAAGACAAGATTCCTTACATTTGGTAAAATATCAAATGAAACATACACATACACATATACCTTACTCTTTTACTTCATATATCCTTCTTACACCCATATATATCTTACTCTTTTAGTTCATTTAACCTTCTGATTTTCCTTTTAGTATTTCATTATATAAGCATTTCTCTCATATTATTTGATATATTTTTTGTTTTCTTTCATCACTTACTATTTCTATTAAACCTATTTTTATTATTTTTGCCTGTATTTATTCTTTCTCCATTTTATCGATGAAGAATGTTATCCATGCATTCATTTTATGTCTTATAAACATCCATTTATAGATGTGTGTGTGTGTGTATATATGTTTCTTGCATATACATAAATTTTTATTTATATAAGCTTACATTTGTCTCTAGTAGGTTTTTTCTATTTTTATAATTTCCTACCTTCTCCTTCATCTCTCTTCTTTTCAACTTGGTCTTTTCCTTTCCTCATGTAGAAGGTAGAACTTTACTTTTCACATATTTCCTTTCATTTTTATGTTGGTGCACCCCCACCCCCCCCCCCCCCCCCTCTCTCTCTCTCTCTCTATATATATATATATATATATATATATATATATATATACACACACTTATAATTCTTTGATCCTTTATTCCTACATCTTGATCTATAATGGTGCACATAGTCTTTTAAATTGCATGTCCCTTTTATTCTAGGACTTTCATACATTTTACAATTTAGGTCCTTTCTGTTCTTTTTGTTCTATTTTATTTTCTGAACCAAAAAGTTGGTTGATTGTTCTCTTCTCTCTTCTAGTTTCTTAGTTTCCATGTCATCCTCTCTCTCTTTATCTACTTAGCTAAAATGTTTCATTATTTTTCTTATTTGACTATCTTCATCATCATGATGGATAATAGAATATGCTCAGAAATGTTGTTGAAAAATACTTATATGATCAAATTCAGAAACCCTAAACTAATATTAAAGATTGTAAAAATTATATATTCTAAAATAATTGATAAAAATTAAAGTAAATTAAATAATTTTTAACTGAAAATTAACATTTTTAAATCCAATAATTAATAGAATCTAATAACTCCGAAATAAGAAAATAAATATTTTATATGAAAAATATATTTAAGATATATGTATTCTTTTAAAAAAGAACGTATATAAGAAAATTCAAAAGAACGAATAAACTGCTGAATTAACGTAAAAAATAAAAATGAAAATGGGAATGTTCTCTCGTGAAGGTCCATCGGAGCAAAATCGAAGGACTTTTTAATATAATTGATAAATTGAAAGAATGGGAAATGACGTATGAAGTACGAATGCTTCGCTTTAAAAGTGTTTTTCGGTGAAATAGTTAAGTGAAATTAAATACACAAGGTGGACTCCACTTTCCATGAAATGGTCAAATCATCTTTCTTTTAGAATTCTTTTCTATAAAAAAATGCAAGCATTGAATGGAAAAGTATGGTGACTGCAATCGAACTTCCCAATATTTTATGAATGGAATGAGTGCAAATCCTGTTTTGAAGATGTAATTGCAGTTAAATAATCTTTCTAATGGCATTACTTGTTCCATACCTTCATCGTTAACTTAATACTTTTAGTGTTAATGATATTATTGGTTCCAATTTATTTTCCTTGTTTTAGTTGTGAATGTGAAGGAATCTAAAACATTATTTAAAATTAATTTAAATGGTAGATGATTTAAAAAATCTTATTAGTTAGAAAATATATTAGAATAAAAAATTGAAATGTTCAATTGTCAAATAAATAGTCATAGAAATCAATTTTAATTTTTATTCTTCTATATTGTCATGGACAATCAATATTGGAGAAAATGGTCATTAATTCTACCAATTCTCCCTCATAATGAAATTCAGAAGAACACCAAGTAAAGCTTGAAGTCTGTAATGAGTTGTCTATCACTACAAAACAACAAAATTATGATTATATCATTACATGTGATTCATCTCCAGTGGAATAAAGAATCACACCTACTCATTCTCTACCTAATAAAACATGTGTCAAAGAGAGTAAAAGTCGATAACTAAATCCAAATAGCTTGAAAAATTGTTCTACAAAACTATTTGAAAACATGAACCCATTCTAGTCCACAAAGCTTTCAAAATTAATAAATAAAGGAACATGTCAACAAAGAATATGTTTTTGATTAAGTAAGAAAGGATTTTGAAAGGGCTTTGATCCCTTTTACATCAAAGGATATTACAATCAAAGTGTACAATTGGGCAGAACAACCCTATAAAATAGATTGACCAAACACAACAACCAGTTAGGAACAATAGGATAAAATAAACTAGTAACAAGAATAGAGCCACCAAACAAAACAAAGACAACCAAACATAGAGAAATAGTTTAACCATCAAAGCTTGAAACCAACAATTTTGCAACTCATCAGAAGTTTTTCTAGGCATACATTTCTCTTTACTTTGTACAACCATCCAGGGAGTATCAAAAACTAAATTAGAAATAGAATCATGAGGAGCCTCAGGGGAGGCATCACTCACTATAGAGGGAACAACCAAGTGTTGAACTGAAACTGTAGAAGTCACTAGGGAGACAACACCATTAGCAACAGAAGTTGAAGAGGTAGGGGCCTCTAAGGAGGCAGTACACACAATAGATGGAGCATCCTTATCAGGGAAAGAAGCACACACATCATGCAGAGCAACCAAATTCTTAACTATCACACCCCAAGCGACTGGAGGAGCAACACCATCAACAATAATATACTTCTGCACAGAAGGAGAAGGAGGCTTCTCACAATCAAAAGAAGAATTAGCATCAAGGAACACTATTAAATGCTTATGAAGAGCATTCTTCCACCAAGTGGAGGAGGAAACAGGACAATCCCCACGAGGACAATCATGAGCTAGGTGTCCAGTAGCAAAACAACATCTGCAATGGAAAGGAATACCTTCATAATCCACTAGATAAGACCAAGACCACCCATTAACCTAGAGCACTACCTCTCTAGGTAAAGCCTGAGATAAATCAATTTCCACCCAAATCCTTGCAAAGTAGGTGTAAGTAAAATTCTTGGAAGTAATGCCAAGTCTCAAAAATCTACCCAGAGCATTTCCAATGTCCTCAAAAGTATAGGAGCACCAAAACTGTAAGGGGAGATATGACAATCTCACCCAAATAGGCATAACCTTAGTGGGCTTCTTCAAGGGGTTAAAGGAATGAACCCAAGGCCTCATGAACAGGGGATGGGAGTCTCATTCCCACAGTCCATGAACTAAAATTTCCTGTCTATCTTTAGAAGAGCATAAGCCAACTACAAAAAACCCTTTAGAAAAAGGATAAATCTCCATCCTACCTTCCACCAAAGGAGACCAGTGGTTGGAAATCTAGAGATGCAACTCAGAGAGGGGAGGCCACCAGTGGAAAAAGCTACAAATAAGGGTAGTATTTGAATAAGAGTCAATATTGTCAAAGACTTATTTGCTTAGAGAGATAACAAGGGCAACACCAACACATGGTAAAGGTTGCATAGAGCCTGACCCAACAATCTTATTCCACACTGCAGCCACAAAAGAAGTTTTAACAGGGCTCTCTGTTGTAAGAGAACCCTCATGGGACCCATCTTCAAGCCTCAATGTTTCATCAAAACCCACACAAAACTCATTTGTAGAACCCTTTAACCCAACCAAATGAGAAGATCCAACCTCAGCCACTCATGGTGAACTTAGAGAGGGAGAAATGTTCACCACCAAGTCACAACCCCACAGTGAAGTAGTAGATAGACCTTCCTTAGGGGAGTGGTAGCAACGGTAAGGGGTTGTGTGAGGAATTCAAATTTGGCATAGGGTGGGAATGACAAGAGTTTTCCATCGTATGACTTACACTTAATAATTATTAAACATTGTGGATAAAAAATATGTTAGAGTTATCATGTATTAGAGAATAATTAATTATTATTCTACTTCTCATGCACTTAAGCTAAAATTAGGTTTACTTTATTAGTTAACTCAATGCTTTATTTATGTTAACTATAGAGCTAATATTAGATCAATTCATCTCATCACATAGAATGTTGATGCTTTTTATAATCCAATCCCTTTATCATTAGGGTTTCTCTTATAAAACATTCATTTTGTAAGTAATTCCTTTTTGAGGAATAACAAATCTTTTTTTTGTAGAGCTCTTGAGTAGAGGGTGTTTTGTTCATTGTCTGATCATGTGCCTTGTGTTATTCACAAATCTAACTAGTATCATAGCAAGGATTCAATGAACCCCTTCTCCATTTCTAAGTTTTTTTTCATCTAGGGTTATAGGTTCAAATCTAGAATTTTTTAGTATATTTTTTGCAATTTTTTGAGGTACTAAATTTTTAGAGCACTTTGGCACAAAATAGACCTCACCAATGTATCTAGAGTGGCCAAAAACCTAAAAAATGGCTATCATTTTGTGAAAAATGGAGCAATTGAAATTTGTTAAGGTTTTTTGGTACAAAATATGAGGTAATTCTATATAGTCATATGGAATATGTACCGTGTATGGATTCATATGCCATATAGTACATGTGGCCACCATTAATAAAGCTTCAGAAAAAAAATCAAGTGGATTAAGGTAAAAAGCATAATTTTTCAAAAAAGAAAATTAAAAAATTAAAAAATTTCATGCAAAAAGGTCTTTGGGGTAGCAACATTTGTTTGAGGAACATTCTATAGAATATTATCTACCTGGTCAGTGCCTAAGCACCTATGCCAAGCCACCTAGTTTTGCATGTGATCAGAGGATTATTTTTTTTGCCCCTATTGCCTTGAGGGCTTAATTGTGCAACTTTTACAAAATTGAGTGTAACTTGGGCATCCAATCTCCATTTTTTGAAAAATTTATATTGTTGGATTGTTGGTTCTAATCCCATTCCAAATCTATCAAAATAGTTAATTTGTATTCTCCAATCATGCATTGTTGGAACACAACTATCTATGAAAAGGGGGTGAATTAGTAGATCAATAAAATTGAACTTTTAACACCTCTTAAAGGAGATAAAATAATCATGTAAATAATTTCACACACACACACAAATACTTGTAACAATAGATATATGTGGAAAACCCAATATGGGAAAAACTATGGTGACAATAGCTACTAGGATCTACTATCCTAATCCAGCCTCATAATAAACCTCACTAGTTAGATTATTTAAGGCACCAACCCTAAGGAGACACCAATCACATGATTTAAGAGAACCAACTCTAAGGAGGCACCTACTCCCTGACTGAGTGCCAACCTAGCTATTTGATGGCACCAACCAATTAGATTTACAATAAAAATATGGAGCAACAACTCCTGAGTACAAATGATTCAAAAATGAATCTAGTTCAATGTTGTAGTCATGTTCTACAACTACTCATACCTTGCTAATGTTCACTCAAAAACACATTTATATGCTCTACTCTTCTCTTTCATCTTACTCTGATACACCTCTACAACTCAATGCATATCCTAGATTAATTTCTCTATATTTAGATCTAGGTCTTCTTTCTTTGGTATATGCATACACAAACTTCAGTTCACAAACTCATACACCAACACAATCTTAATGATTCAACATCTTTCTTAGCTTCTCCAACATGCCATCTCACCTTGAGCCTTGTACCACCAACCTCATTCAATTCACTTTCTATTTTTGGTATTCATCAATCTATGGTTTGTTTCTCATTTAATTCCTATAATTTCATGATCGATTTGTATCATATCTCTTCTAGATTACATAGTCAATTGAACATTAATGGAATTGTTTATTCCCTTCAATCACCAATTGAAATGTTGCTAGAATAATTACTTCATTTTTTGTGCAACCTTCTCATTCATTTAACTTTTAAGTTCCACCATTGGAAAGGATCCAATCATTGAATGTAGGTCATTGATTATGAAATTTGTACCATGATCTACCAATCACCAAGTAGTCATCATTGCATTTAAAACCTAATCATTGATATGATCGATTTAAACCTAGGCTATAGATCTTTTCAGAATGATTCACAATAGCGATGTGAATTCGCTCATCCAATCACTTTTAGATATGTGGACCACTTTTTTCTCAAACTTGTGTGGTCAACAGTACTCAACATAAGCTTCTTATGAAAAATAAATTTTTTTCCTCTTGTCATACTTTTAGGGGGTTAGGGATCGCTAATCCCTCTTACCAAGTTTGATTGTTTTGTATGGTAGGACTTAAGAATCAAGTCCAAATAGAAATTTTTAAGTCTTCTTCAAACCTATTGGGGTTTACCATTAGCCTTGCCTTTTACCTTTTACCAATCCTTGACTCCATCGCAAACCATCATTTAGACCTCTGAAACTCTTAAGTGTGAAACACCAACTTTGAATTGAGCTTGTCAAATGTTAGGGTTCACTCTTCCATCATACCATTTTATTTTCTTTCAATAAGACATAAGCCTCCCTATCGAACAATGATTCTTGAAACCATCCTTTGTAGACAACAGTTTCAACCCTTTCGGCTCTCAACCTTTGGGGTTCCACCTTTCACCTTGCACAAAATCCTATTAAGGCATAAGCCTTAAAGCCAAATCATGAACATCAAATCCATTTCCTATGTTAGGCTTTGGGGTTCCACCATACCCCTTACATCACTTAGCACTTTGATAAGTCATTAGACTTATTTCCAACCTCCAATCCCATAAACCTTTTCGAGTGTCAGGGTTCACTCTTACTTCATACCACTTACATGCCTTTTCAAGTTTATTAACATAAAAATTATCCCTTTTTCTCTTAATTTGGGAATAATTAATATTAAAATGAGCCTAATGTTGCCTTGATTTAGTGTTGTAATGTGTTTTACACATTGACATTAAGTCTAGGGCCCTTTTTAATAAAATGGACTTAATGGTGCCTTATTTAGGGTGTTGTAAAGTGTATCTTTACACTTTGACACCAATGTAGGGCTTTATTAATTAATTGAGGTTAATTTGAGATTAATTGGCCCCTTTAATTCAAATCCAAGCCTAATTAATTGCACATTATGAGGGATAAAGCTTGACATTTATAAATGATATTACAAAACACTTAATTTTACAAGGTATGTGTCCTAGGTTAGTGTCTTAGGATCCATTCATCACTTGGTGAATGGGTCCTCACTAGGTCCTAGGACTCCCTTTTTACATAACATTTAACATCCCCCAAAGTGTGTCCTAGTTAAGTATGCTAAGACCCATTCACCACATGGAAAATGGGTCCTCACTTGATCCTAGGATCCCCCTTTAGAATATTCTTTTGGTGGTATTTTAATGATTTCAAATCCTAGAATTGATGTCAGCTTGTGTTATTTGAATTTCAAGATTTAATCTTAAGTTATGTATAAATATAAGGTTATTTCACATAGTTTCACCTAGAATATTTATGCAAGCATCCTAAGTTTTCACAAGAGCATTATAGAGTATTCAAAAGCATTTGACAAGACATTTAAGGGAAGACTATTAATTTTTATTGCAACAATCAAGATATCAATCATAATGTCAAAGTCATACATGTTGTTGAGCTAATGTGTTGACATAGAATTGGAGATCCTATTCAAGCATTATTTCATGTCAAATTCTGTGGTCAAGATCTACATATATATATAGGCCACTTCATGCTAATTTTTAGATTTTCAATCCAAGGTTTCAATTGAGGATTGGTGAGTAATGAAATCACATTGTTCATTCACCTATCCTTTTATTCATTGTTTCATTTCAAGGTTTAATTACCAAAACAAGGTTTGACAAAGGAAAAACCCTATTCCCTAACAATCACCATTTTCTTCTCTTTAATGTGTGATTTTAGGTTTTAGGTTGAAGATCAAGTGGAGAGTTAAAGTTTTCAAAGTTGCAAAGTTGTCAAAATTGTCATCTTTCTTGTGAGATCATGAAAACTAAGCTAGATAATTCATTTTTGGGTTTTTGATAGTCTCCTGCTGCTATCTAGAAGTGCAGACATTGAAGAAGAGAACCCAAAAGTTGATTTTCAAGAACCCTAGTAGGGACCCATTCACCACTGGGCGAATGAGTCCTTAGTGAGACCCGAAAAAGCACTTTTTACAACATGTACAAATCATTTAACCCTCATAAAACTTTCCTTTTGATTACTATATTGGTTAGGTTTGATTTATAATTGTCAATTGCACATTATAACCCTCATAATTGAATGAAACATTGAAAAAATAGTCATTCATCATCTTGTTAATTCATTTTGGTGAACCTATTTTTCTTTGTTTTAAAAAGACTTAACCCTTTTGAATGTCAGCCTTCAAGATTTTCTATTACCACTTACCTAACTTTTGGTAAGGCATAAGCCAACCTTCTAATGTCCTATGCTCTAATCCTTTGACTTAACACATTTAGACTTCTTTTTTTCTTTGCACAAATGGTACAATGAATGGCCGAAGTCCGAAGTCTGACTCCCTTCAAACTTTACACAAAATTTATTCATTTCATTTGAGACATTTTGTAAGAGGTATGCTTGAAGTCTAATGTCTAAAACTATGTAGTATCAAGTAGACCTCAAGCCCAAAGTTTAATGTCAGATTAGACCTGTCTTATAAAGACTAACTCTTTCCTTCTCTAGCAAGTGATATAAGGTATGTCTGAGGCCCAAAGCCCAAAATTTTGTAGTTCTTCAACACTTACTTCCATTCCATCATAATATTGATCAGTCTCATTTTTTGACATCCTTATGAATTCCTCTTAATATCAATGAGAAAATCCTCATCTGATATTACTCAAGTACCCCTTTTGACATCAATGACAATCAAATTTCCAAGATGCATACAGTCATTGTCCAATCATGAGTGATCAATCTATAATTTACCATTAGTGACTCATTCTGATCATTGGTAGTCACTCCAAATCATGACTATTCATATGCATCTCATCTTTATCTATAGTGTCAAAAACTCTATAACCTACAATCTCAAAATCTTACTCAAATTGGATATGAGCAATTGTAAGACCTATCTCATGGCCCATCCTTAAATTTGTAATATTTAGGACAAAATAATTTCCAAAGTTATTATAAAAATTAGGTAAAATTTAAAGGAAATGGAAACCAACAATGTCATAAAATCAACACATTTGTATAATATTTCAAGTATACATCACTCATCTAAGTTGTGAAGGTTCAACTCAAATTTTTTATACACATACTAAAAAAGTTCTACTCTTCAAGGGAAGCACACTTCAACATCAAATATAAAATCAATAAGAATAATCCTCTTTGACAATGACATCAACATCATGGAAACAAATTGTAAAATTTATGAAAGCTGTCTCAAACATAAAGCGAATCATTGACACTTTGAAGAAGGCAATGACATCACCAACAATATCATTTTCATCACCAACAAGAGCTTCAATAAACCTCAATAGAGCCTTTTTTGGAGCATTTAGCTCAATCTCTATCAAAGATGTTAAAACTACAATATCTAAAGGATCATCTAATGTCTCTCTTGGGAGTAGTTCAAGTAAAATATTTACAACAAATAAAAATGGTCTATGCAATTTCTTTTGAAATTAATGAGAAGAAACATGAGTATGTTGACCATATATAGAATAGGGATTTTTATTATAATTAAAAATTGAGGTATGACCATGTTGACCATAATAGAAGCACAATTTTGATTGAAGAAATTTGACATCCAAAGAGGAAGATATAAGTTTTCTTATATTTATTTTTTGATACTATGAGGTTCTCAAAATGTGTTTTCCACTAGCTTGGTATGTAGAAGTGCTAGAAGAATTAATTTATTATTTAACATTTTTATTGTGTGCTAAGGTATTGGATGTCTATTCTCACAATCTATCTATCTTCTATTGTAAAAAAAAAAAAATTGAGTAAAAAATTGTAATAAAGTGGATCCCATGATACAAGCTTAGCCAATAATGCTAAAAAAAACTAGAAATTTAATTTAATAGATCTTAACGTTAGACCAATTTATAATTTACACAATTACTTCTTCATAAATTCTTATCACTCCAAAGATAACCTTATAACTCCATATTTACCAACAAAAATGTAAATTAAAAAATCTATATGCAAGTTTTACAAATGAAACACATATTACAATCTATAATGAATTATCTATTGAAACATAGAAAAATGGGACAGTAATTTCTAATGTATAGAATCTAGGATTTGTTGCCTCCTTTTCTAAGGTTTCATTAAGATGGAGATCAACTTGAGGCATATAGATTGACATTAACCATGAAGGTTAGCCAATCAAACTTGGATCTCCATCCTATTGAGGATTGGAATCGACTGAAATTGATTTTCTATGATTAACCTAATTAGATTATGTGACCTAATATGCAAAATGCAAGATACCAATAATTTACAAATAGAAATAGATAATTACAGGAAAATATAGCAAAGGCAAGGGACTGCATACCTATCAAGAAAACATGATGTTGATTTGAATAAGAGGACATAGTCACCTAGGGTCATTTGAGTTCTTGTATGCCTCTCCTACTCCATTTTTTCAATCCTCTAATGGTAGTTCTAAGATCTCTTTTTTCACTTGTAAAGTTGCCAAAAAACTATCAGATAATTTGGTAGGTGAGTGTACATGAGTTGATAAAGTGTAGGGCTTCAATTGCAACAATGAACAACTTTTCTTCAAACTTCCTTCAATCCTCTTCAAGCTTGAAACCTGCACATTAAAAGAGAAGGAAAGGGTTATTCCATTTAGGGGCTTGCCTTAGTCAAACCACATGTTAGTGTTTCCACTTCCACAATGACAATGTCAGTGATAAAAAGGATAAATGATAGGAAATAATGATGAAATAACAAAGTGTTGCAGCATACTACCCTTCAATGGCTTCTTTGAAGGACTAAAGTCATACACATCACCTCAAGGTCTTGGATCTTTCTTGCTTGAATGCTTGAAATTTCTTGGAGACCTACAACAAGGGTTATCCTTCACAAACAATGATAACATAAAAACACATGAACTCCCATAGGATTTGACATGATGTTTGGATCTTGAATTGTTGCAATAAAGCTCCAAAATGTTGCTCTTGACTTGCTTGATAGTGCTCTTGATAATAATTGTTTCTCATAAATTCTCCTTAGATTTGAATTAATGCAATAACTAGGTATTTATAAGCATTTATCTAATTTACCAAAAATTAAATCCTAATAGTTGACATTTGCAAATGGAATTTTGAATGTTAAAATACCAACACCAATATATTAAAATTCGGTCTACATATGGGTCATGACCCTATTTTCCATTACATTAAGTGTTGGGGGCAAAATATCAATTTGATGCATTTGTTCAATGTTTGCAATTTTTTCGAAAATGATATAAATGGCTCCCATAATGCATAATTTAGGAAATTAAGTGTTTAATTAGACTCAATAATTTAGGGGGGGACAAAGCATAGTGTGAAATTATGAGGGATGACAATTTACGGTTGTACATCCCTCTTTACAAACCTTAATATATATACAACATAATTTTCTTGATTAAAAATTAACATTCAATTTGTAACTAAAACTACTTCTTGCTCAAATTCCTTATTAATTATTGTGTACAAAATGATGCCCATTTAATTTAAAATATATGAAAAACACTTTGTACATACCAATAAAAAATTGAAAACAAATTCCTTTTGTATATACAATTTTTACAAATAAGACACCTATTAGAGTCTACAATCCACTATCCTTCTTTACAAACATTGATATGCATGCGACATATTTGTGGAATATACACTCTAAAAAAAACATGCATATAATTTGCACCTTATCCATTTGGTAAAGAGGCTATTTTTCAACTCCAATGTAGTAGGAAAATTCAATGCAAAAACCAAATTAATTGAATGCCATTTCCAACCCATTTGGTAAAGAGGCTATATTTCAACTCCAATGTAGTCGGAAAATTCAATGCAAAAACCAAATTAATTGGATGTCTTTTCCAACCATTTGATAAAGAAGCTATATTTCAACTCCAATATAGTAGGAAAATTCAATGCAAAAACCAAATTAGTTGAATACCGTTTCCAACCCATTTGGTAAAGAGGCTATATTTCAACTCCAATGTAGTAGGAAAATTAACGCAAAAACCAAATTAATTGAATGCCGTTTCCAACCTTTCAACATCGTAACAACTTTTTCAGTTGATTCATTCTATTTTGTCACTTTCGTTTGAAGTTTCCGGTTTGGAAGGATAACAGGAAGCAAACCTCCGAACCCTATCCCTCCATAATATCAATACCAACCAAGGTTTACACACATTGTACATACCAGATCTAATATTTAGGATATTTCTCACATGGAATAAATAATTTCCCAAATAGATCTATCAAAGAACTCAGTGGATCTGCATCTTCACATTCAGATCCTACCATTGAATCACTTAGATGGTGTAAGGATTCAATGGTTTTCTTCAACAAACCTCTTTTATTCTCCTCAAATGCCCTTATAGCCTATTCATGGCGCACTCTTGGACTTTCAATTCGTTTGGTGTCTTCAAGCATGCATTATTTGTGGATTTTGAAAGCAACACAATAAAAAAATTCTAAGCATTCTGCCATTCTTAGATGCAGCTAATTTCATTCTTAATTTTCTGGAAGTAATATGTGTTATTCTCACACTTGCAGAATTTGGATTTCTGCATACAAATCTTTCATGCCAAGCTCCTCATCCACACAAAATCAATTGTGAAATCACGACCTTTTTACAACACAGGATCGAGAAATGCTTTGTTACCAATCGAAGGAATTTAAAACATAGACGAGCATATGATGATCTACAGATCATCTAACACAAAGATAAATTGTAAACAATTGTACAAAAAATTCATTATATTTTGTGAATAAATATTGTACATATATATACACCAGAATAGAAAACTAAAATCTACAAGTACAAAATAACTAATAACTAATTATGGAAACCGGTCATAATGTTCAATATCCTACAGATTTACAGTAGGATTTCCTAAAGAGCACCAGCCGGATTTGTTTCCACTACATCCAAACATCTTCAACACATTATCTAGACTTTAATCAAATATAATATTATCTTCCTTAACTAATTTGTGAAATCTCTGAAAAGTAGTATAAAGATCATCCTCCAGCTGCGGTTGCATCATTGATGGATAGTTAGTATTCACAGGCGGCTTTAGAAGAGGAGGGGGATGGGAAGAGGTAGAAGGGGGAAGAATTAGTGAAGATAGCCAAGGCCTGCTTTTACCGTTTACTTGCTCAACAGTAGGTCGTTTGGCTAGAGGCTTAATGGGCACAGGCTTTTCATTGTACCCTTCCCTCTTTTCTGCTACGTTAGGGTTTGACATTCCAGTTAGTTGTTGTACGACGTTGCTGAATGTTGATGGATCTGCTACCACAACCACTGCAGAAGATGATGTTGAGCGTCTCCTCTTCATATTTCAACTCCCACCAGAGGCGCCGCTACTACCAATGTTTTGGGCGATTTGCAGAATGCGCACCCTTGCCCTCCCTGATCTGATAAAACGGAACTCCAGTCTTATTTCAGGTGTGTGATGGAAATTTAATGTTTGCACAACAACTCATTATAATATGCGTAGAGTATGGGGAATCTAAAGTAATTATTGAACGTCGAGGTGACGTCTAGGGTTGTGTATCACTTCAAAAGGGTCCCAGCGGTACCGTCATTACATTAAAATTAAAATGGGACCGCAGGACTAGAAGTTCAAACTTATCATGCCTGCCCCATTTGACATTGAATTGTATTGCCGGCCATTTTTTACTTATTCATTTAAACAAATTTCCCTCGCGTTTTATGTCATATTCATTTAAATATAAGTTAATTTATTAAATAAAAAATTGTACATAATTTAATTAATATATCTTAAATAGAAATAGAAATGTTTAGTTTATATAATATTATTAATTTATATAATAATTGTGTATTTGTAATAAGTATTATAATGTAACAATTAAGGGAAAGGGGCCCATAGTGAGTAGGGGTCCAATGGTGGGTATAGAAG